>JAOXXN010000174.1:20766-36414 GCA_026770055.1 Myrmophylax atrothorax | reverse complement strand
AGGAGGGAGGGAAGGAGGGAGGGAAGGAAGGAAGGAGGGAGAGAAGGAAGGATTAGGAAGGAAGGAAGGAAGGAAGGATTAGGAAGAAGTGTCCCCCACAGGCTGGCTCTGCAAATGGATAAGGCGAAAGGTGTAATTATTATTAGTTGCCAATAGATGGCTCCCGTAACACAGAGATGACGACAATGCTGAGCATGCACGTTAAATTAGTTTCGCGACCTGCGATTCAACAAGCTGATAACCTTAGCCCAGGACCCAGGAGGGACACACGCCACAACGGGGAACATTTACAGCAAGTTAAGTATTACATGAGCACACATGCAGTAACTACAAGAGCAAATGAATCAGCATTGTGACCAGTGACTTTTGAATTAGCACAATGACTGCTTAAATTTGTTTTAACACTTTCTGGTCAGATCTGTTGTTACCACAACCCTTTGTGGCCCACACTGGGCACCAAAAAGGACGGCCATGGTTTAACCCCAACTCACACTGCACAGCCACATGCTTATGCTCCTCCCACACTCGCTGGAATCAAGAGGGGAATTGGAAAAATGTAAAACCCGTAGGTTGAGATAAGACTAGTTTAATAATCATAGTCATGGTAAAAATAATTTTAAAAGGAAAAAGAGAAAAAAAATTAAAACCCAAGAAAAACAAGTGATGCACAATACATTTGCTCACCTCCTGCTTACCGATGCCCACCCCATCCCTGAGCAGCAATTGTTGGCTTCTGGCTGAATTGTCTCCCATTTATGTACTAGGCATGAAGTTCCATGGTACAGAGTATCTCTCTGGCCAATTCATATCAGCTGTCCTAGCAATGCTCTCTTCCAAATTCTTGTGCACCTCTACTTAGCAACAACTAAAACATTACTGTGTTATCAACATAATTTTCATACTAAACTCAAAACGCAGCGCTGTGCCACCTACTAAGAAAATAACTTCATCCCAGCTGAAACCAGGACAGCTATCTCCCCCTGTCTTAAGATCACCACTCTGCTCTTGTCGGGATGTTTAACACCATCTGAGTTCCTGCAAAAGCTTTAAAGGATCTAGAGATGTCAACTCACATCATGAAACATTATCAACAGAGACACCTTATCTCTGAGCAAGGCAGCTCCGGCATTTCAACAGCTGATATAAGACAAGGTGATGTGGGACATATATGTGGGGTGGGTTTGGGTGGCTTTTTCTAGGAAAAATATATAGAAACAAAACAGAATTTTGTGTTGATTGCAATTTTCTGCCATTTCTCCATCCCTTCCACTAGCACTGTTATCCTGCACAGCAGAGACATTGTTTAAAAGCAAATTCATTTTATGCCTTTGAAATTTCACACCAAAAAATTAGTGAAAACAAGCCCAATCCAAATATTTGGGAGAATTTTCTGGAAAAGAAATGCTTGGAAAATTTTAATGGTTTTGCTGACTAAGCCACTGACTAATTTTTTGACATTTTTAAAATCCTGATATGATAGGTGGTGCAAAAAGTTTTGGGCTGTTTATAAAGAAGGTAGGAGGTGTTAAAATTAGTTTCTGTGCTGAAACGCAACAACTGCAGAACAAAGGCTCTTTCAATTCCTGCTAAGAGTTGTACTGTCAGATAACTGTCAAGAAAATTCACCCATTTATCATTGCATGTATTGGCAAATTTAAAAGTAAGGAAATAATGAATAAAATTGAGTGGGGTCCATGTGAAAGCCTGAAAACAGACCGGAAGTTCCTGACAAGATTTATGTTGAATTTTGTGAGGGGAAAGCTATTATGCCATTACCAGGATATGCGAATTAGACCATGTAAAATCAGCCAATGCTGCAGTTAATAGAAAACAAATGAAGTCAACAAAATCTAGATAAATGAGGCAGACAAGCAGATTCAGGAGAGAAGTATATTACTTTATTGAGAGTTGTATACTTGAACAAAATAAATGCCCAAAGTAAATATAAGCAGTCAGAAAGAGGAAGAACTTGCATGCAGTGGTACACTCAGATTTTTAACTTCTGGTCTAATGCACACAAAGAGTAGAGGAGACAAGTGCAAAGCATACTATCAGTACACAATGCTCTCAATCTCAATGGCCATTTGTTCTTCTACATGAGTTATGTGTTGTTTGAAAGACAACATACATTTTCAGTGGGCAAACAAAAAGCAGATAACAAGCCAAATAAAGTGATAAAGAAAAAAGAGACATATGCATTTCACATTAGACTCAGGAGGTGCATAGTCTTGAGAATTGCTTAGGAAGAGACGACTGCACTGAAGTTGTGAAATCCTAAAAAAGTTGACAGTAAAGTTTAAAGTGTTACTATGAGAACAAGGAAACATGAGAAGACCACTCAGATTTACATTGAAGGATCAAGGGGGATAGGCAAACGTATTATTTTACAGAAAAGATTTTTAAATGGACACAGAAAAGTACTTAAAGTCAGATTGTACTCACTTAACTAAAAAAATGGATAATTGTAAAGAATATTGGAAGTTCTATTCCAAAACTGATTACATAAAAATTGCACCTTCCTACTCAACAGATTTGATTGCTGTGTTTATTCAGTGTCAGATCTATTTACCTCAAAGACAAAAATATGCCTTTACAACTTTTATTCCTGTCCTGTCTCCTTGCAGAGCCCACACAATTCAGCCAGGGGTCTTGATGTTATTCATTCTTGTGCAACAGCTAAATCACTTTGCAAGTTTCAACCAAATATACTTGCAAGAGTGACCAGAACACAGATTCAGTGCAGATATCATGGAATTAAATTTTACAGTCTGCACTTTGAAGGCCAGAAAAAGATCTTATTGGTTCCTCCTGGTCTTAAAAACTGTCTAATTTAAGATATTATTTAGTGAAATTATTTTAGTTTGACCAAATATTATCTTAAAATACTGACTTCCCTAAAGGTCATGGAGTTTTTCCACCAACTTCAGTCAAACCTAAATATATGCAGACAAAAACTATTTCTCAGCCAGCTTCTGTCATTTGTTGCCTGGAATGCAATTGACCTCTAGCTAACAAAAATTTTTGTTGGCAGTGTTTTTGCTAAAGAGGCTTTCTCCAGATTCCCTAATATCCTTTACTGTTTGTAGTATTATACAAATGTATATATTTACAGAAAATATCTACAGTGGACATTTCAGCAAGATACTTACATTCAGATTGTACTATCATATTTAACTAAAAACTGGATAAAATGTAAGTACTCCAACTGCCTATGCTATGTGAGCTACAGAGATTCAACCCTTGATTCTCTCCATTATTGTCTATTCAGCCTTTTAGCCTTTCCAAACTGAAATGAGGGGTTTTTCTATTCAACTTACACAAAGTTCTGGTAGCAGGATGTAGGCTAAAATTAAAGGTGAACAAAGTATTGTCATGAGGGGAATTATACCCCAGAAATCTGTTGAAGACAAACTAGATAGCAAAAACTGAAAGCCTCCTTTCCCTTCCTTAGTAATTCCAGAGAGTTGCATGTGGTCAAAAACATGTTTTACATGGCATTTTTAAAGCTCTAACAAATCACGTAGCAAGTTCCTACAACTTAACCTGTTCTTACCTCCCTGCTTATTATTGTGAATTACAAAACCTTGATTAAGGCATTAACATCACCTTTTTCTGTCACGTGTGCTTTGTTTGCTGAGTTGTTAGTCCTTAAAGAGCTAGAGTTATGGAATACAGACTTAACCAAATATAGATACAGTCTATTGACTGCACTGAAACTCAGAATGCCAGCCATCAGCATCTTGAGAATATTAATCTTTTCAATTTTGATGCCGTTCTAGATTTATCAGCCCATAATACTAGCAAGCCTTTGTCAATGCCTCAGCTAGCTCCAAAACTGCTCTGTGCTAGAAATTGAGAGTATGCATTTTAAATATGAACAAATAAATGAAAATTGAGACAATAAAAAGAAAAAAAGCAAGTCTGTTTATTTGTGGACTTCTAAATGAAAACTCTTGCAAGATTAAGTGATAGTGAAGCATTGAGTCTAAAATAACAATACATGTTTCTTCCCTGCTATGACAAATAAATGTGTGGTGGCAAGGATGTATCTATCCTGATGAGTGAGACCAAACAGATCCACCAAGTAATTCTCAGAAAGGATGTGTGACATAATCCACAAGGAAATTAAATTGTATGGGTTAAGGTAGGTGAAAAAAAAATCTGTATTAAAAAGCTGTCTTATAAAATATGTCTGAATTTACCTTTAAAGACATCTTAAAAGACCCCTGGTCACAGCTGCTGTGAAGTACTACTGATGCCGTTGCAAATACGGTGATTTATATCAGAAGTTAAGAATCCAATCCATTTTTTTAAAATATTCTATGTAGTGTGGTATAGGCTATCACTACTGAAGTTTTTGGTCTGTGTAAAGAGAGAGCATATACATAAAGGGCCCATTAAAAACATAGTACATTTAAATAAAAATGTCTTATAGTTGTTAACTTATAGGCTTTAAATAATATGAATATAATTTATGAACTCAGAGAATATTCCAATCAAGGAAGAACAGATCCAAATTGTACAGGATGGTGCTAATACAAATCACAACTGATTAGTAAACTGCCAGTAGCATGTAGGAACACTGGTTATTGTTGAATGGGAATGCTACAGAAGCAGGGTAAGAATAACAAATATGATTCTGATACCATTATCAAAATGGAATCTGATAATTTTAATATTTTTTAAAAAATGAATTAAGGAGAAATAAAAAGGGTGATGATTTTAATCATTGTTTTCAGTGTCAGCATCAAGCATTTAACTATTTTCATAGCATTCAGCTTAGATTGTAAAAACAAGACAGTGAGGGTTGTCTGCTTTACCTTGAGCCGTTCAGTGATGCAAAATTTCTGTTTAAAATTCCTATAGAAATAGGCTGAAGTTGACCAAAACATTGTTCTTTAACTTGATTACATTCATCTCTAAAGGCATACTACCTTTTTAGAAAAACAAAGCCAGCCAAAGAAAAGGAAGAGAAAAAGAAAAGGAAAAAGCCTAAAAACATTCCTGTCCTAAAAATGCTTTCTTTCCCTATTTTAAGCTCCCTTTTAATTGACTGCCTTAGCAACTGTTTTTATTTCCTACGAACTGAACTTGGAAACATTAAGGTTTGTATTTACCAGGGAGGGTATGAAAGCAGGATGTGTTTAACATACAGAATTATTGTGGTTAACCCCAGTCAGCGAACAGTTACCACACAGCTGCTCACTCACTCCCCAGCTGCCCTTGCCCTTGCTTCCCCCAGGGGGAGGGGAATCAGGAAAGAAAGTAAACTTCATGGGTTGAGATAAGTTCTATAACTGAAACAAAATAAAATAATAGTACAAGTGATGCACAGTACAGTCACTCACCACCTGTCCACTGATGCTCAGCCTGTCCCTGAGCAGCGACCAACAGCTGCCAGCTCGTCCCTGTTCCCATACTGAGCATGATGTTCCATGATATGGAGTATCCCTTTGGCCAGTTCAGGTAAGCTGTCCTGGCCATGGTCCTTACCAGTTCCCTGTGCATCTTCTCTCTGGCAGAGCAAGGGAAACTGAAAAGTTCTTGATTTAGAGTAAATGCAACATAGCAACAACTGAAACCTCAATGTGTTATCAATGTTATTCTCAAATAGCTACTAAACACTGCACTGTGCCAGCTGCTAAGGGCAAAATAAACTCCTTCTCATCCAAAACCCAGACAAGAATGCACTTACAAAATGGTGTAGACAACTGTGGTGCTGCTGAGTAACTGAAGACATTTAATTAGTAACAAGGTAAAACTTAACTCTGCATATCATAGGAATAATTTAAGGGGGAAAAAAAGAGCATACCTGCAATCACTACCCTTGGGATTTGGCAGAGATGAGTAAAGAATGGCAATTTAATCTAATACTTAAAATTCTTGTAAGTCAATAAATAATGGTCAGCACTACTGAAAACATTAATGAGAAGCATACTGTTGACAACAATACTGTAACATTGTAGGCATGGACTAAATATCCTCATGGTTTAGGGTTTTTCACATCTGATTCGTGTTATTCTATATCAAATCTAACACTGTCAGCTGAATTCTTGGCCTAGATCTACAGTCCCATGTGTACAATTCACTACACTCTACAACTGCTTTCTCTTAACACATTCAAGTATCAATATTGACTAGAAGGCATCTAAGATGACAAGAAAGCTCAGTCTTTCTGGAATCAGCCTGTTGCCATCTTCACATTGGAACTCATCCCACAAGCATGAGATAGAGATGAACAAGTGTATCCTGTGCAAGGTTAAGAGTTGGATTCAATGATCCTTGTGGGTTCCCTCGTACTCAGCATACTCTGTGATTCTGTGATAATTTTTGAGGGATGAAGGTGGCACCAAGTTAAGCATCACACACCTAAGAATGGTCGATTTCTCATTGTTGACCCTTTGAGAAGCAACAAGTATTGTTTTAGCCACCTATCAGAAACTGTTCTAATACAAACTTACATAGAAACTATGGTGGAAAAGAGATGTTATCTATGATGAGGGATCAGAGAAAAAGACTGCTCTTCCTTGCTATTGTCCCATATTCTGCAATTGCCTCATATTGTCACTTACCATGTTCAAAATCATAGTACTCAGAAGCACAGTGTCATAGAATCATTAAGGTTGGAAAAGACCTCTAAAATCATCATGTTCAACTGTCAACCAAGCACGACCATCATGTTCACCACTAAACCATGTCATCAAGCACCACATCCACAAAATTTTTGTACACTTCCAAGGATGGTGACTCCACCACTTCCTTGGGCAGTCTTTTCCAATGCTTTGCAACCCTTTCTGTGACATGTCTCTTCCTAATAACTAAACCTTCCCTGGTGTAACCTGAGACCATTTCCAATACTGGCAATACTTGCCACTATTGCTCTTTTTTTCTGTTCTGCTGACTTTTAGTTTCATTCTCTTTTTGGTCATAGTTAAGTAAACTGCAAAAATTCTCCTTTTCTCCTTACAGGGCTCAGAGACCCTTATAATCTATTGCCAACAATGACAGTAAACAGACAGCTACTCTCTATCAACACTCTTCCTGTGCTCTCTCACAGATGGAGCACTGTTTTCACCACTAGGTATAGAAAACTCGCTGTACATAAGTTTTCAAGTGTGAATCATGTGAAGCAGGAAGGTTGAACATTAAAAAAAAAAAGACCTTTGCATTTCTTTATGCCTTTTAGAAGCTAGTATAGGCAGCAATGGAATGGGTAAATTCCACTGGTAGACATGTCCAAGAGTCATGTGCCTGTACAGAAAGTTCCACCTGAATATGAGGAAGAACTTCTTAACTGTGCAGGTGACCATGCACTGGAATGGTGCCTAGAGAGGTTGTGGAGTCTCCCTCACTGGAGATACTCAAGAACTGTCTGGACACAATTCTGTGCTGTGTACTCTAGGATTACCCTGCCTTAGAGGGGAGGTGGGACCAGATGACCCGCTGTGGTCTCTTCCACCCTGACCCATTCTGTGATACTGTGTACCTGTGTAATTTTTGTGAAAAGATTTCTGAAGTGTGCTTCTTTTGCTTTTACCATTCCCACAGAGAATGGGATGGAAAGGTAAGGATTTCTCTCTTGAACTCTGTAAAGGGCTGTATTTATTGGTAGCATGATACATTAAACAATATTAGCAATTGTTTGTTTGACCTATAGCTCATAAAGTTTTGTTGTAAGTTAAGAAGTACCAAGCTTAAACTTTGGTGAAAGAACAGTCAGAATAGTTTTTGCTTACAATTTAGCTATCATCCCTTGAAATACAGTCTGGAATCTGAGCCAAGCTTTCTATTACTATTGCTGCAAGCAACAACATTCTGCAGAATGAATTAGGGTGCTCGCTGGCATCTATGTAAATGTGTTAAAGAAATGTCTTCACCCCAGGTTTCCTGCAGCTGAGTGTCAGATGTTCAGTTCCAGGAAGAAATAATTTAATATTTGACTGGTACAACAATAGGAATGGCTCAAGCTAGGTACTCTGGACAAAGGAATCCACAGGAATTCCACTGTTACTATCTATGTTTCCTGCCCATCATGCAACAGTTCTGTATAATGGTATTATTAGGGTCTAGGGTCTTCTTGTTCTCGCGTTGATTCTCTTCACTATCTCTAGGTGGGCTGTTTTTCCTCCTCTCTATAAGGTTTCAACTTCTGCTGATTAGGGTAGTGACCTTCTTTCCTTCCTTATCTTCCAGAGTAAACCATTCTCTGGGGCCTCCCTTTACTTCAGTAGATAAAAAGCTCAGGATATCTATGGAAAGTTCACACCTGGAGGTCTGAGGTTTCAGCGTGTCTACCTACTAATGCTAATATCTTACAGTAAGTGACTAATTGCCTTTATTCCTTTACAAACGTACGACCTCAGTCATGTTCTTGTAACAACTCCCAGGCAGTTCTATTTAGTTTCTGTTGTAAACAGTCGTCTACTGGGTCAAAAAGACTAATAACATGAAAGAAAGCACATCATCACTCTATCAAAGTGCTCTCATTGGTCTCTTCAGGCTTTGAAAGAGAAATAAAGATAAAATCTAGCAAAAAGAGATGTTTCAGCAACAAAAGGGAGGAAATTATTCTCTGAATATACACAGGGCACAAGTCTATTCAATAAAAAGATGCTATCTTCATGTAGACATTTATAATAGCAGATTTGCTACGTGAAATGGTCTTATGCTACTGGAACAAAATGAGGTAGACATTTGTAGAGTAACGAGGATAGATATGAGCCTCAGACACTCAGGTTTTTGTCTGGTATTGTAGCACAAATCCATTTTAAGTTATGTTTTACAACAATATGCTAGACCATGAGACAAAATGACTAAAAATTATGCCTTTCCAGTTCCACAGACTCCATTAGGGAATATTAATTCCCTAACAGAGGAGCACCATGTGGGCAGTATAACAATTTACATGTCACAGCTTGTTCATGAGAATTGGGAACATATGTTTTGATCTTGCTCATCTCAACAAGATAGTAATTTTAGTTAGATCATACCTGATGGCTGAAGCCAAACTAATGATAATTACTCAAAAAGTTACTTCTGAAATGGAATTATTAAAAATGATCAATGATGTCTGGACTTTTAGCTGTTATGTGTAATGGAAACTGGGTATAGATTATATGTGAAACAGGATAATAAATATGGAAGCTTAAAACTACACTGGCAACTGATGAACAGCCATAAAGCCAATGCTACCTTGCAACCTCTGGCAACAAAAATCTTATAAAGTCCATTTCCTTTTCATTATCAAGGTGTCTTCTTGCTAGCTTTATATTAAGAGATTGCCATTGATTTTGTGTGAACACTTTCATATTACTTTTAAATTTCAAGCAAACACAAAAAAATCCTTTCCCAATACTTTGAAAAATTTTAAAAGACTTGTATACTGATATTGTAAATTCTAGTAGGATCTTTCAGATTGTCATGTTTCTCTCTATATGTCAGACCAGAGTGCTTTTTTTCTCTCTCACACTACTCAGTGAAATTAATCTCCTCTAAGCAGACACCTTGCACTACCAGCTCCTCAAAAGACATATGACACTTTTCAGAAGACCACCTTGCCTCTATCTTGATACTCTGTTGTGCTTCACATTGCAAGAGTGGTCCAGGGCCCCATTAAGACTTCATAAATGGTAAAGGCAGTTCCTTATTCACCACTGATTTCATAATCATCCTTAGCATAAACACTTCACATAATGAACATCTTTACAAAAAGCTTGAATATAAGCAATATGATTGCAAAGCTGTCGTGTTCCTGGAGTACTGACTGCCCCCCATCTCTTTAAAAATAGTAAGGGAAGCCAGATGCAGTCACATTCCTCTCTGAATTTAGTGCTTGATTAAATCATAAGCAAATCATCAGACTATGATGAGCAAACCACCCTCTATACCTAATGATGTTATAATCATCAAAGCAATGTAAAAACTGAAATCTCAAAGCAAAGGCTGACTGAGTCTGGTATTTCTAAACATGCATGGATTGTTGATTAATACATCTTATACAACCACCAAAAGTAGACCAAAGCATATGATTCATTAAAGTCTGCTGGCTGGAACTGCTGATTGATTACACTTATCTGGGATCTAGAACAGATTTATGGAAGCTGTCTCTAACTCACCTTTTGAGGGATAATATTACACCCTTATTGGGTCAAGTAGTAAGTAGTCCATAGGCAGGAATATCAAAACACAGGCACTGACATCAAAGTACATTAGCACATAACAGCAATAAAGATACATAAAAAGAAACTTTTTTAGCAACTTAAGTACATAAAAGCAGTACAAAAAGCTATCCAATTGCTGGTAGAAAATACCTCTAATCAGGTTGCTCTGAGTTATATGGCTTTATGACAGCTGCCTTTCAGTCACTAGACCTTCAGGAAGTTACATTAGAATAATATATATGCAGACCCATATTCTGTATATTTTCAATTTGCTGCAAAAGTTGAGTTCAGTATAATCAAACTATACTCTCCAAAAGGAAACAATCTAATACAGATTTACCATATCTCTGTCTATTAGGAATCACAGGTATAAAGATCTCTGAAAAAGGAAAGAATGAAAACAAAAATTTGGCAGAACTTTTGATATAAGTAGACTGCTGCCTTATTTGTCAGGTGGTCAGATTTGGTACAATGCTAAGCAATAAAAGGGCACCACAATCAGCACACAATATTACATATACAAATTTTTAGAGGTGGACAAACTGAGGAACCTGGCAGTTCTGTGATGGCTGTGGAGTAAACAAGCAAATGCCAAGAGCAGAAATAAAAGATTTTCTGCACTCCACTTATTAAAAGGCTAAACTCCCAAATACTTCATTGTTGTTGCTTTTTCTTCTTGATGCAAACTTTTATTTTTTTATGTCTCTCATTACATACTCATAGTCCTATTCAAACAGCATTCACAACATTCTGCACAGCTGCATTTGGTCACCAGCTCTTTGATGCACTGCACCAAAGCAGTGGTCAGTTGAGAAGATTTTTTCATCCAAGGCCAAGTTTTCATTTTCATCGGTAGGGATGCTCCTACTGAGGAACGATCACTAGAATGTACCACAAAAATGATAAATACTTTATATTATTTTGGGCCTGCAGCAGTTTCTCAACCATTCTAGACGTTCCCACTCTGTAACATTCCTGTATCTGTAGGACACTTGTGCTATCCCACATTGTCCCTTTTTTTTTTTTTAATTTGTTCATTTTGCAACCCTCTGCTGCAAACTGAAGTCACTTAAAGTCCAATAGATATATCAATGCCAGTAAGGACAGAGCAACCTCCTTTGAGCTCAAACAAGCAGTATAATCCTTGTATCCAGGTGCATAGGTTTGCCAGAAACATGGCAGACCCGACACCGTTAAATCCATCAGAGGTCATGGAGGTATGTACTGGAAAACACCAGAATTCTTCAGTTTCCAGGTCCATCAACACACTTAATTTGGAGGAAAGCCTGCTAGAGGTGTGGCAAGAGGGGACATCTAGCTCAGAGATGTATTTTCTTCAGAAAAAGGAAACCATTAGCCTGAAAAATCAAACTGGCAATGTAGACCATCTCTTAGCAAAATCCAAAATGATTTTCACTCAGAACAAGGTCAGCTTTTGAAAATATTATTTCTCAGCTTCATTATGAGCACTTGATAGGCCTGTATATTGGTGTCATGGCCTTGCCTCCTATGTCACCAGGCTTTTGCTGCAATTCTGAAAATCATGGAATCATAGAATGGTTTGGGTATAAGGGACCTTAAAAGCTCATCTAGTCCAACCCCCCTGCAATAAGCAGGGGCATCTTCAGCTGGATCAGGTTTCTTAGAGTCCTGTCCAACCTGACCTTGAATCCTTCTGAGGATGGAGGATTCACCACCTCTGTTACAGTGTATCTCACCCTCATGAAAGGCTTCTTCCTTTGAATCTAGTGTTTTAGTTTAAAGGCATTACACCTTACCTTATCACAACAGGCCCTGCTAAAATGTTTGTCCCCATCTTTCTTATAAGCCTCCTTGAAGTATTGAAAGGCCACAGTAAGGTCTCCTGGGTCTTTCTTCTATAGGCTGAAAAACCCCAACTCTCTGAGCCTGTCTTCATAGGAGAGGTGTTCCATCTTTCTGATCATTTTTCTGGCCCCTCTCTGAACTTGTTCTGACAGATCCACATCCTTCTTGGATGTTCTTCAAAACACACTTACAAACATCAGCAAGAAAATGGTTTGGTATAATATCTCTTTGTTTCAAAGTTTGCAAACCATCAATTACTTAAATGGCAAGAAAAATATTACCAGAAAGATATTTCTTCAATTATTCTGGTTTTAAATGACGGAATAATACAAAAAAGGGTAATTTTCCACCTCTAAAATTAGCAAGAAAGAACTGTGTTTGTCTCTGAAGACAGCAGTTTGTCATCCCTTTCACTCATAAGGACTATTCCATGTTTTCTAAGATCTTAAACCTGGTTCCAAGTCTGGTACAAATCGGGCATAACTCCATGAGTACTTACAGAGCAATGCAAGCACCAGTAGTATATTCTTCATTCACTTGAGTATAGTCACTTGAGCACAAGTCCTGTGAGGAAAGGCTGAGGGAACTGAGGTGGTTTAGCCTGGAGAAGAGGAGGCTCAGGGGAGACCTTATCACTCTCTACAACTACCTGAAGGGTTGTTGTAGCCAGGTGGGCGTTGGTCTCTTCTCTCAGGCAAACAGCAATAGAACAAGAGGGCATGGGTTTAAGCTCTGCCAGGGAAGGTTTAGGTTGGATATCAGAAAGAAATTCTTTACAGAGAACGTGGTCAGGCATTGGAATGGCCTGCCCAGAGAGGTGGTGGATTCACTGTCCCTAGAGGTGGGATCACTGAGTGCCATTATCTAGTAATCAAAGTGGGGGTGGATCAAGGGTTGAACTTGGTGATCTCAGAAGTCTCTTCCAACCCAGTTGATTCTATGATTCTATGATTCCTTAATTTGACTTTTAGGAATCTGAGCTTGACAAGCCTTTCCTGATAGAACTGACCCTTAGGCTTAGTCTTTAACTTCTAACAGGGTCTTCGAGTTATCAACAGCCAAAGTATTTATGATAAAGCAAACAAATATCCAGGGTAATATTGCTGCCATTTTGAAACTGCCTTTTTATCAAATGCTGCTGAGGTACTGCCAACACACTGGCACTTTGGAGACCATGGAGGGTTTACAGGCATTCTTAGCCATTGACAGAAGGATGCTTGCAGTTACAGTGGATGTACTAGGGCCAAACCCAAGGGATATATACAGGGAAGTGGAGAGGCAACATTAAGAAAGACTGAAAGGAAAAGAAAGCATCCATGTGCTACTCATCCTTTTTCAAAACCCCCTCTGAGGAAATGGACTGCTAAAACTGTGAATATTTCTGCGGACAGGAGTGAGAACAGAATGGCCAGAGAGAAGCTGTGAGAACAAGGACCTAATCCAGGGCAGAAGCAGCTAGTGAGGGGATGGGAAAATGTTCCTTGTTGTACCAATTAAAGAGCTGAGTGGCACAGGGCATTGGTGGGGATACTGCCAGGGGAGGAAGGCATTGCTGGAACAGGCACCACTACCTGGGCTGCAGTAGCAAAAATATCTCTATTTAAAAAACCCAGTCAGTTTGTGCATAGATAAATGATCACAGAAGCTTCACTTCTGCTACTGCCCTTGCTGGGGCAGTTTTGCTGTCCCTTTCAGCCCACTGAGGTTCCAGATGCACGTCCACACACCCAACCCTGTAACTCCAAATCTCTATTCCAAGTAAGGCTGCTCACAAACACTGGCTGATGACAGGACCTCGGAGACCACAGGGCACAGCTGCTATTTCAAAGCTGTGGTTGGTGTGCAGAATTCAATCTGTAGTGGCAAAGACACTCATGTGGGTCTTGGGTTGGAACTTTTTCAAGAAGTATAGCAGGTTAGAGCTGGGATATATCTTCCATGATTTTCACATATAAAAATTAAAAGAAAAGCAAATAAATAGCCAAGGAAATTACACAGTAAAGGGGTTTGCTTTTCCATCACCTTACACCCAGCTTTAATGTTTAAATTAAAATGCTACTTCTCTGATCCCCCAGCTCTTTACACCTCACTCTGCCCTGATTAAGAATTCCCCAAATGTGAAAACTAATAGTCAAAATTTGGAAGTTAGGGGTGGCTTCTGGTCTCTGCTGACCTACACAAAGCAATGAAGCAATGCAAAAAACTAAGCCTGCTGCACCCCTCTTTTACGCTGTCAAGGCTGGAAAGTGCTACGAAACAGGAAGAATGAAGACTGTGGGGATACAGTAACATTCTTTCCTGATACTTTTGAATTATAGCACAAGGACACTGTGGAAATGAGCCATGTGGCACTTTCAGTCTAGTTTATAAACTGCAGGGCTTAGAGGGAGTAAATAGTTATTCTCAAATTTTTATTTTTAAGCATGCCATCCTGAATGAAGGAAGCAGCAACATGGAATAAAAAGCTGCATCAATACACCCAGGAAAACATACTTTGCCGAAGATATGGAAGTACAGTCTCCTCAATGCACAACCCTGCATAAAAAGTATGGTAGCTTTCTTGGCTCCAGAAAGCAGCTATTAAAAAAAAAAAAAATGAAGCTACCAGGAAAATATTCCATTAGTGATGTGCTGAAATTAATTTTACTGAGGTCTCTGTGCTTCACTTGCCAAGAAAACCTAATGCACCAAATGATCCTTCAGTTTCTGATGAATACCTTTAATCCTGTGTGGCTGAATAATTGCAAAGTACTGATGCTAGAGAGCACAGAGTTCTCGAATTCATAAAATATTCTTAGCAATGATGTCTGGAGCTTTGAAGGGGATCAAAACACATGTGTTTTCTAAACATCTGCTGGGTTAATGGATCTGAGGTGCAACATGATGATTTTTGTCTTCCTTCACTGAAAACTGAACATGGCATATGCGAGAATAAATACAATTTTGCAACAAAATATGATTGGCTTTGTCTTTATGTTTGTCTTTAACTTATAGTTTGACACTTAAGATGTCAGCGAAGACAGTATATTTTTGCCATAATTGGGAAGATACAGGAGTAATATCCATGTTTTTCCCACATTTTTCCAAGCATACAACTAGGCAGATGCTGAGTTCATCCCATGCTAAGGGTAACACAGAAGCAGTAGAGTGGCCTCGAGGCCAGTACCAGGTGCTTCAAAGGGAGATGCAAGAAGCTGCAGATTTAAGAGATAAAGAATGACTTTCTCAAAGGGAAAGTTACTTTGTGCCCTTCACCCTTTGTCTCATCCTGGATGAAAAATGACTTTCATCCAGAAACAGTTGGGCTTTGTCTCTTATAAATCTTTCATACTTCTGTTTCTCAGACCTTTCGCATGTGTTAATCAAAGTCACTGTTTATCAAAGAATCAACTTAAAAATCAAGTAAGTCTTTAAGTTTTCTTTTGTTGGGCCTTTTTTAGTTGTTTTTGTTTTTTAATTGTTCTGCATGGGTAACATCTATTCCTGCTCATCATTATTGGCTACTAATCTTGTGCTTTGAGAGTGTCACTTTTTGTTTCCTGAGACACGATGCCTCTGACGGTTCCTCGAAAGACATGCAGCTATGCACAGTTACATACCTGTGATGAGGCATGTAAAAATGTAAGTACATTGGCTTTGAAGCCCACGGGCTCCTTTTGCA
>JAOXXN010000163.1:3652-39636 GCA_026770055.1 Myrmophylax atrothorax | reverse complement strand
AGCACTCTCTACATCACCTCAGCTCTGAAGACCAGTTTCTGTTGCTTGTTACCTTTGCCTTAAGAAAAACCATATGGAGGAAAAAGGTGAAGAGAAAGTTAGTTCATCCCCCTGTCTTGTTCCTTAAATGAGAGAAGCATTAGAGAAAATAAGAAAGATGCAGCTGGGAACAAAATGCACCAGTGAAAAATGAGAGCAGATTTGACAGTTTCTGGTTGCAGGAAATAAACTTACAGGACTAAGTAATGTTTCATGTCTGATCCCTTCCCTTTTCTCCTAATTATCAAATGGTGCACCTGCACACATTCACAGCCACTTTTACTAATCTATTACAAGGATTTTATTTATTTTTACAAATACAAAATTAAAAAAGGGAATTAAATTCTTTGCATACTGGGTTTTAAATAAAACTCAAAAATTCTTGACAAATTTAGTCTCTGCTATTCCTTTTGACCAATTTCTAGCAATCCAAAGCCTTTCCTGACTCTTTCCCAAGAAAGGGCTGGTTACAACCACTACTTGCCTTGACTGTACAAGGTTATTGCAACTGAGTATTTGAACACTTGGGCCAAGATCAAGGATGACCAGAAAAATCACATATTCTTTCTAAGCCCCAGAACAGGTACACTCAAGTAATCAGAAACAGAGTTTGTTCAGATGTAAAGAAGTAGTAACCAATGTTAAAGCATTTAACATGGCTACAAATGCGTGACTTGAAAGTGCAAAAAAGAAAAAAGGAATTATTTGGGACAGATATATAAAAACCAAAAAAAATCACCAAAAACATTTGTACAGTAAAACCTTGAGGACTTGAATTTAACCTTACTGTGGCAGCTAGCAATGAAGTGGTAAAGGGTAAAAGGGCATGCAGAGGGTAAACTGAAAGGGACCTATCAGAGCATGAAAAGCACCTTCAGTAGTTTAAACAGTGTCAGCGAGCACAAAACCATATTTGAAGAATCAATCATCTGGCTCTCACCTCAAAGCACAGAGTTTGACTCGCAACAAAAAGCCAACCCAATGGAGATCTTCAGTAACTACACCAAATACCAGCTACCCATTGCCCTCACAGCTGAAGGATGAAACTACAGGAAAATAATTACTCACGCTAATTCCATCCAAGTTACCAACAGTGCAGGGGCACAACAGATAGGCAAGTTGTTTGCCCTGCTCTAAGTCCATAAAGCAGGTACCCAAGTTTGCCATATGCAATCTGGCATCTGTCAAAGCCAGTCCCTCACAAAGCATTCATTAAGTAAAGGCAGATTTTACGCAAGGTCTGCTCTATTTATTTCATAATAAAGTTTGACGCACACAGAACCCCCCCTTGCCTATCTATTCCACTAAGTGGAATTTGAACTGACTACCAAGTACTGACTAACTGTTCACATCAGGATAGTGTGTTTTAGTTACAGTAGTACCACACATAGCTCAAGTAGTAATGTCAGACATTTACTAATCTGAACTTGGCTACAGTGGGTTTTCCCCTCCATGATTCTCTGCCTACTGGAGAGCAAGGTTTATTTAAGTTGGCTAAAATTTGTCCATTAATGACCAAATTATTTCAACCTTAAATTAATTAAGGTGGCTAGAAGGCAGTTGCAAACAATCAGTTTAACTGGGAATTTTTCAGTTGCTGACCTCATTAGGCTTTTTTCCATAGTTTACCCATTATTTCTTTTAATGCTGGCACGAAGAGTGGCATTTTAAGTATTTTAGTTCAATTCCAGAAAACAGCTTGTTTCAAACCTATCAACAGCCACAAGCAGCCTGTCTACACTGTTAGTTATGCAACTATACAAGAACTAAGAATGTAGAACTGAAGGAGAGCAAGAGGAAACATACATAAGGCTGTACAAATACAAACAGTTACACTATTAACTAAATCCTCTCACTTGAACTACAGTTCAAAACTATTTATGGGATAATTCATTTTGTGTATTATCTGTTTATTAAATAACAGGATTGTTACAGCATGGACTTTCAAAGACTTGCATTAAGGATTACAAATCAAGTTCATTTTTTGGCACTCAAAACATTACCAAATTGAAACTTGTTGTGAAATTTAAACAAGAAAAATCGTAACATTTCAGAAACCAAATTAACACTGGAAATTTCACGACATTACAGAGCCAGGTATCACTTGCAAGAATTTCTTAAATAAATGAAATTCATTTGCTTTATGCAGCACTTCAAAATTTTACAAGTCAGATTATTTCTTCATGAGACTGTTGGCTGAACTTTGGGAGTTAAAGCTTAGGTAGCAGTTCACTTATGGACGGCACTACCTTGGTGAAAACATGCTGTTTATATGTCGAAAGTAAAAGGTAAAAGAGGTGTCAGGTGAATTTCAAACAGAAATGTAATGCTTTTGACAAAACTATTAAAAACTTGTTCTGATCAACAAAGTTGATTACAAAAGTGGTCGGCACTTCAGTCACATTTCTTGAATTTGAGAAGTACCATCCCTGGACACAATGCAAGAAGTTAAAATTACTTCCTTTATATTCATTACATGTAATACATACATCATGACTTCTTAGGCTGTTTAAAAATACATTATGTGTTTCTGTGTTCTGCATGAATTATCTCAGATCATACATGAAGTATCCAAACGTTGCACCTGTCAGATGTTACTCCTTGCGCTTACATTGATGCCAAACTGAAGTTTACCATGACAAAAATGCATTTTTAAACAGACCTTCTTGTAAACTGAATTTTTAAATTTTCAATCTTTAGCAGCTTACAAAAGGAATTCCATTTCAGCTAACTGATTAAAGGGGGAAGGAACTGCATAAGGTAATAAAAACATTATATTGGCCCAATACCATAAAAGAAAGCCATGGAGGTTAAGGGCAGTGTCCTATTTTTCATGCAGTTGTGTTACAGATAAAATGTCAGCAGCACTATAGTAAACATTTCCACTTTATACAAAAGGAGTGAATCTGCTCGAAAATACATGCAAGTGTGCTGGCTGGAGTTTAAATAAATTTTTATTCATAAAAATTAAAATGTTTACTTTTTAAAGGCTAGTGTTATCAATAGTTATCTATATGAATTGTAGTGAGAAGAAAAAAAAAATCAACTTGATTTCCAACCTAAAATTTCCTAATTTTATGATTGTCCTCCAAAAAAAAAAAAAAAAGGAAAATAAAAAAGCTACTTACAGCACATAATAAAATTTCCTCAAAAGCAACTCTAATCTCTGGTATAAATAGTCCAGTTCCACAGACTTTCTTTCATACTGTCATACATTCCAAAATTCAAAGAAATTGTGGGGATCCCCTTCTCCCTGGCCAACTTAATCTGTTTTTGAAAGAAACACTTATTATCCCATTACAGTTTTGAAATCCATTTTTATTTTTCAGTTCTGCCAGAACAGATTTACTCTTGGATGGTCCAGGGGCTTGGTCCCAGGGGGGAGGAAGGGGAAGATGTCCTTGTACCTGATTATAATCCCCAACATTCATAACACAAGCTCCAGTGCACATGAATACCTTTGCACCCACTTTGTGGCAGGCTGTTATTGTTCACAAGCTCCAGGCTAATTCTTCCTACATGATACTCCATTAAATCAAGTTCAGAGTTTTGTCTGCAGTTTAAACATCTTGGGGAAAAAGAAATGTGGACACACATACATAGTAATACAGTCAACATCTCTACTGTGCTATAAAATTGATAACCTCCATCTGTCACAGTGCATGCAATATATTCATGAAAGAAAATACTCGGTGCTTTCTTCTCTTCACAGTATTTAAACTTCTATTGTAAAAGCAGCTTAAAACTATGCCACGAGACTACACCGGCCATCTTAACCACAGGCAGCCTGTTCAGCAAGTCAGGCACTGGAACTTGAACGTTTTTTCCCCAAGTTCAAATGACACTGTCACTGAGACAGAAGACTTGGTCTGCTTTAATTTGCACCAGAAAGCTGGTAAGGAAACATTTAGAGCCATTTATTATATGGATTAAATACGACTTCTTTTGCAAAATACAGCATATTTTCCTGTTTGCAAATCAAACCAACTGTCTTTACATGAGCAGATTTACACAGTTGCAGTACACAGATAAGAAGAGTTCATAAATAAAAATTCTACTCCGTATACCATGCCTAGCAATTTTCAAGCCAATGTAACCTCCAATGCATATAAATAGTGTGGCTGGTACAGTCTTCACCAAAGGTGTGTCTCACGAATCTCTGCAATGATCTGGCTGGCTCGCTGCAGGGCCTGCACACACAAACACACAAAAGCCAGAGCTAGTTAGTTTTTCTGTAGAGATTTCTCAGGGAGGTAACAGCAACAATCTAGGAAGTATAAAGTTAAAAATCTAATTTTAAGCTCATCAGTTTCATTGTGAGATGAGCGGCAACACATTAAATTCTTAAGAAGGGCAGACTTTTTCACCACACACAATTTTAGTTTTAAACCCTCTTCAAAATAAATGAGAATCTGGACCTACTTTTTATCACTTTTAACATTCTGTAGCATTCATTGCAGTGTAGCCTGCTAAACTGCAAATTTAAAACCTCATAATACCAACTTATACTGACATTATTTATAGTATTACTCAAATTTGGAGAAATTGTCTGACCACACTGCAATATGAAAGAGAAGCACCTCTTGGTACTTCTTCAGTGAGCTGAACTGGCAGAGGGATCCTTTTCTGGGCAGCTGAATGCAAGGCAGCAGATTTCTGGGCAGCTGATGTGGACACTGACACACCACGTAACTAACAATGAAGAGGAGTTCACTAACACAGCCATGTCCCAAAGATTGTCACACAGATGCACACAAGGTCATCACAAGTGAGTGCAAACATTCCCACAGTTCATATGATGGGGCACTGCCTAGAGACACCAGCCATTGGGCTCGGTGTCATACACATGAACAGCACTTCAACACTGTAAGCTTAATCCCCCCAAAAAGCACTCCTGAACACTGCAAAATTAAATAAAGCACATTATTAAAACCAAATGTATAAGTGAAAATAACGCAAGATTAGATCTGCTTTATGCCCAAAATATAGTTTAAGTCACTTCTTCCCAAGTACTCAATCTACATAATACTTTCTGGTCACATACTCATTTTATCATTCCTCTAGCAGAGAGAAGTGATACACTGGCATACTCTTAAAATAGCAGCAAAGAAAAAAGGAAGGCAAAAGTCTTCAAAAAAATCTCACATTTATATGATTAATACTGCCATGAACTCCTGATCTTTTTCTTACCTTTAGCATGTCAGCTGCCTCTTTTCTGCGCTGTGCCATGTCCTCTGATTCTGTCAGAAGGTCATCCAACAACAAGGATTTATACAGCTGGCCTACCAGCTCACTCTGAAGAGTGTCCTTCACATGGTTCACTAGAAAATGCATCACTGCCTTTGGCACACTGCAAGCACATACAGAAACAATCTTTAAAATAATTAATCCAAACAGGTCTGCTCCAGGTTGAAGAATGTACTCACACAGTACTAACACTGCAGAAAAGTTAAGGTAAACAAAGCACTTCCCTGTCATGAAATACTAAAAATTACATTGAATTTAGTGGATAGACTAAAACTTCTATGACCTCACAAATCTGCTCTAAACTCTGATTTCCATATTCCTGTATTTCATCCCAGATTCCCCATATAAATGTATATAAAGCTAGGTCTTTCCACAAAGATATAAGTAAGGCAAATTTTTATATCATTCTGCATTAAAAAAAAGTGACAATTTTTAAGCAAAACTTTTCTGCTGTGTTGCACACAGCAGAAACAAACTTTTTATGCTATTTCCATTCTTACAGCTAAGTACTGGAAAGCTCAGCCACAGTAGTTCCTATGTGACCTTCCCATCTGAAATAACAGGATGGCAAAGCTAAGTACTGTCAGGGCTAGACAGCACCTAGAGTTGATTCAAGTAATTTGCTGCAAATCATCCATCTGAATTAAAGCATCTTCCAGAAAAGCTGGCAACTCCTAAATAATCAAGCATTTTACTTAACATTATACAGAACTGAAACCATTACAGAAAACAAGTGCTTCTTCAAACTTCTTAATTCTGTGAAGGGTCAAGCTTTACTGCTGGTGTCCCCTGTAAAAACTATTATTTATTTTCTCTCTTCTTACAAATATTAAGAACATGATAAAAATAACAAGATTATATATATGACTCTTGAGAAACCACAATAATATTTCTAGGAAGTTCTGTTTTACCTGTCCTGAATGTTCTTCCTGACAATAAGGAAGTAAGATTTAATAAGTCGTTCAATCACTTCACAATCTCGTTGCTCACGGGCAGAAAGTTTGCGTGCAACAGGTACAGGCTATGTAAAAAAATAAAAGCCTCAGTTTACCAATTCTGCTCATTTGCATTATGTAAATAAAACTCAGACTGTGGAATCTAAAATAAACTATTGCTGTTTTAGTCTGGTAGAGTGGTAGACATAACCTGTCTTGCAACAAACCTCTGATTCCTTGAAATAAAATTAGAGACACATCAAAATCCAGATCTGTGAAACAAAGGCCAGAGGGCACCACTACTACATTTTTTAAAGCTCACTAAAGGAACTAAGCTCCAAACACAGGTATCTCCATCTACTTTTAATTTAAGTGGGTTTTATCTTTAATGATTCCTTTCCTGTAACATGAAAACTGAACTTCAGCGAAGAAAAAGCAGGAATTTTGAATTCAGAGGAGCTGAGATTTGTTTCTGAAGAAGAATGATCCAAACAAGGAGTTCACTTGCATAGCAGTTTGTGAAAGGAAGCCAGTTACCCCACTCATAGGCTGAAACTGGGATGGGCAGGGGGGAGATGAAGGACTGAGCAAGGAGGAAAGCAGAAGAGACTGGCTAGAGATCCCTGTTGCTAAAATGGGAATATTTTACAAAGATATGACATATTAGTAGCAAAGTTGCAAGATCTCGAATTCAGATACTTTCTTTTCTGAGCCTGAACAACAAAGAAGAGGTATTTGTCTTTCATGACTCACCACATCTAATAGGTTTACAGCATGTCCTTTTTGAGGACTAGCAGGTAGGGCTGCAGCTGGCTTGGATTTTTCCTCAGCTGATACCTCTTCTGCTTTTGAGGGTTTCAGCATTCCTCTCCAGCTGCCTGTCCCAGACTCCTGAGACGTATCTCCTGCTGCAGGAGCAGCCTGCACAAACAGCACATTGAAAAAAACGTTGGAAAATTAGAACTTGGGCTCCGTAAAGGACTGTCTGATCAAAACACTACAGGTAAGACTCACTAAAAATGAGATTTTCATGTGTATATTCCCTCCATTCTGTTCTTCACATTCCCCACTTTTGTTCTCCCTTTGCTACACAAGGTACCACTAAAATGAAAGCTTCTAAAACTCATATTCTCTCAAATAACGGCATGAAAATGTCTCACATAGAGAGGCTCCCCGGCATTTTAAGGGTCTACAAATCATTTCTGAAATATGGAGTGGTTTTCCTAAATAATTTGGCTTTTACTACTTTGACCATGCATCCTTAGAGCAATACAACCTATACTATCAGGATCATCCTGAAAGTATGTTTTGAAGATCACCACAGCTTTTACAATACTTGAAATTAAATTCTTTGGTATTTTATTTAAATACAAACTGAAGTTTCTTACAATAACACCTAAAAAAAAATGCACATTTTTGTTTCCAAGTAACACAACTATGAACACATTTGTTCTGCCAGACTTCAATTTACAGAAGGTTTCTTTTTGTACCAAAAACAAAACAAAAATCTCCATCCTCTGGAAGTGAAGATCAGAGTTTCTGGGAAGTTGCAGACAAAGAATGACTCACTTATCTTCTGAGAAAAGGGCATAACACCCATTTCTTAAATATTAGGAATCATTGGGCAAAAGAAACATTAGTGGATGGTATCCACCATGTGTTAATTAGTATTAAAAACCCCAACAGTTTATTTTGATATGGAACAGGGGCAATTTTTATTTTGTACCTTTCCACAAGCCGAATACGTGTTCTATTTACTACTGTGTTCTAAAATCTATTGCTGTCTGAAAAACATGCAAGGTCATTCAAGGCTCTGAACTACTATTTTTGCCTTGCTTCAGATATAAAAGGAAAAACCCTAAATTTACCTATTGTGTTTACAATTAAAAACCACAGGCTGATCTTAAATCAAAAAAAGAAGAGGTGAGAAACAAAGACTAGCAAATAGAATGCCAACAGTAGCATGCTAGGAGGAAGCCCAGCTAAACTGTGGACATTAGAAATTTTATTTAAATTGCACAGGTTTTCAAAGGCATTGTAAAATACACTGTAAGAATTCAAATCAAACTCTGTTAATGAGAGAGAACTACTGACAAGGAAAGCTCCATTGCATTATTTCTGACTGCAAGACAACAAAATGAGAAAAATCCCTATGCCACTCTCATTCCATATTACTGTGGAGCCTGGTCTATCTCCAAAGTAGTTTCAGAAAGAAAGCTACAGAAGAGAAAGTGTGGAATGTACCAGCTAATACAGGACAGGTTTTATGGGAAATGCAAAATGAATCTGCAATTTCTTAAGTAACAACAGAATCCTCACAGTAGCTCTTGATTTCTTTTTAATGTTTGCAGCGTATCAGAACCTCTAAAACATTGAAGAAAATAAGAGTTAAAACTCTACTATTAACTAGATTTTGACTAACCACTTTGTCCAAGACAGAAATGGCAGCTTTGCATTAAAAGCTGAATGTGCATATGCAATGAAGCAGAAAGTCAGTCCTCTTGGTACTCCTAATACACAAATTTGTGACTGCCCATCTTTCCTGACTCACAGCGAAAGCAATTAGCAAAGAAGCCTTTACAGTAATAATGAGCTGTTATTTTAGCACAAGAGACATCACACCTAAAGTGTAAAAAAACACTGCAGAACATATTTCACAATATCAGTAAACCAGGGATTCAACAATTATGCGAAACAACACAAAGGAGGTTCAGTTTGAACAAAGCCTGTAAGGATTCCCTGCAGGAAGCAGGAAACTCACATTTTAGCTTATCTTCTGTCCTCCTTCTTTAACTGTCAACACATTAAAAACATGCAGTTTAACAACCATGCTGAACACTTTTGATTACAATACTGTTGCATCAAACAATCTGTTGACAGTTTGAGGCAAATTATGCTGCATAATTGCACCACAATATATTGCAACCAAGAGTTCAAACAGAAAGCAGTGACTTTGCCACCTAAAGGCACATCTTTACATGCACGTACTGAAATCAGCAGTGCCAACTGGCCCACAGTGGGCTGGGTAACTGTGTCAGTGACAAAGCACTAAATCCACACTGCTTTCCTTACTGTCTGGGTGCACCACAACAGAAACGTGCATGCAGTGCTTAGAGGAGAAATCAAGACAGACCTTGCCATCAGCCTCAGCAGAAGCAGCAGTAACAGTCTCCTGGGAAGCAGGTGGCAATGCACCTGGAGCCTTAGTAGACTAAGGAAGGTAAAAAATGCAGGGAGGGGGGGGAAAAAATTCAACTGAAGACCACCAAATCTACCTAGCAAATTTCATACACTTTTACCTACTAGCATCTTTCGAAATCCAGAAAAGAAATATTTTGAATTGGCAATAATAACTGTAATATCAGCAGAAAAAAATAATAAAAAAAAAGACATCTTCAAGACAGTTAAGAAACTTTTGGATTATCTGACCTTCAATTTCATTTCAGCTCCTACACTGATGATATAAAGATGAAGTCAATCAAAAAGAAAGATCAAAGAGCACTGAAAGCAAGATAGCTCCCGTGAATTCCCAACTCATCCATCAGTTGTCCTATAATGATTACAGTATGAGATCCATTCTGGGACCTCATCTCACTTTTAACACTAACAAACTTAATGAACCACTTTCTATCAGCTGTAGAAACTCCTGTTACAACCTTGTGAGGAGCTTAAACTATACTCTGTATGTTTGAATTCTAAATACTTTACATAATGTTAAATAACTGTCTAAAATTTCAGCTTATTGTCAAACTATTTTTCTACAGGCAACATTTTCCACGACACTTGTTTGTTCTTCCACCCATGTACGTACTTGTCACTGCACTAATCCCAAAACCTGGCAAAATTAAGCAATCCCTAGAGAGAGAATACCTGACTGGATTATGACGATCAACTGAAAATGTCACCTCTACCATCTTCTCCCAAAGAAAGCAAGACTGCAATAAATTGCAGTTTTAAGAGTGACAAAAAATCAAAGGCCAATCACAAAGTTTCTATGTTGGCACACTGGATACTTCAAATCATTTGTTAATCTTTAGAAATCTGTGCGTCTCGGCGATAAATTTAAGCATGCAAGTTCTGACTCCATCTTTAACATCTGCAGGCATTTTACACCTTACCTCAGATGACATTCAAGCAATAAGTGTAATACTAAATTTATAGGCAAGTCTTCAGAAATACCAGATTTAAAACCTCCCTAAAATTGTATCTTTATAAGAAAATGAGATTCCACTTCTATCTTATGAAATTGAAGGAAAAAAGTCAATACTTGGAAGCTCCCTCAAGACTGTTACTAGGGTTGCATATCAAAGTTTCCAATACTTAAATTGGATCAAGGAGAATGCATTAAACTTAAAACAAATAAATAAATAAAATCCAACATTTACTTACCTTGTCTCGTGGCACAGCAGAAGGCAATTCCCGGGCTAACCTGTTACGCCTTTGTTCCTTTAAAAACAATCCAGCAAGACCTCAATTATGTATTACTCTGTATCAACACATAGGCAGGATTCATATTTTACAGATTTACATTTTAGAGACAAACACCAGTAATTTCATCTCATCCAGTGTCATGCATTAATACTATGGTCCTATGAAACCCTTGATTATTTGGATAAAACTACTTCATCAAAACTAAATTCTCATTATAAAAAGTTTTGCAAAAAGTTTTGCAACACCTTCCATAATCAAAACCTGAGCCTTTAAAAAACAACATCAAAGCTCCACAATTGGCTCAGCACAGATATCCATTCAAAGTAATCTAAAGGATGTGACTCTGTGGCCAGCACATAATTAGCCCAAAAGAAAGAAGGAGGCAAAATTTGCTTCATTGCGAAACAGGACTTGAAGCAATCAGGACAAAGAAAGATCTTATTTTTCTTGAAATTAAGAATTGATTGTCCAGTAAATAAAGTTAGGGTGTTTTACATGGTTTAGTTCTTCAAAAATTCCCATCTCCTGTTCGGAAAAACATTAGGAAAGAACTAGTTGAAGTAACACACAATAATACAGTAATTCAACTTCACAAAGTCTTAATTTTTGTACTCACAGCATTTTCCATACATGTTGGTTTAGAACTAGATTAAAGAGCAGTCTACCAAGGCAAATTCAACTGCATACCCGGTCAATAAAAAATTTATGTAGAGAAAAAAGTAAAAGATTAAAAATAAAGAGTAGAAATTGAAACAAATATCCAAAAAAAAGAACACTACAAGAGCATGAAGTGACAGGACAAGGGGGAACGGCTTCAACTAAAAGAGAGTAAGTTTAAATTGGATATTAGGAAGAAATCCTTTACTGTGAGGGTGGTGAGACCCTGGCACAGGTTGCCCAGAGAAGCTGTAGATGCCCCATCCCTGGCAGTGTTCAAGGCCAGTTTGGACAGGACACTGAACAACCTGGTCTAGGGAAAGGTGTCCCTGCCCATGGCAGGGGGCTTGGAACTTGATGATCTTTAAGGTCCCTTCCAACCCAAAACATTCTATGATTCTGTGATATGAAAACAATGTGTTGGATAAACACAAGAGTATTAGGAAGCTCTGGGCCAGGTGGATGAACTATTGCAACAAAACCAGACTGGAAGAATCAATCTAGCAGAGCGGTTGTAGAACTACTGCTATAGAACGATGACAGCAGGAAGTATTATCAATCAAAGCCAGGCTTGAAAAACAGAAAAACTGTTGATAGAAGGCTGATGGGGAGAATGTCTTAGGCAGTGTCCTAGTTCAGCAAGCCAGGACCAGTTTATCACTGTGTGGGTGTGACCAAAGCTGCGTATTCTAAACCTTTTGTGTCATTTCTCATGAACTGTTAACAATGCACCATTTGCAGCAGCTGCCCAGGGCACACCTGACCCCTCAGGATGGTGGGTGTTAAAGAGGTCTGTGCGATGATAAGAGCTGAGATAACTCCCCTCCAGAGAGTCATTAGCACCTCCACACGCAGCCTGAGGGGGCATGTCTGCAAATGGGCCAGCAATGACTCCAAAAATACCCCATGACTCACAGAGTCAGATCACCCATTGTGGAACTCCCCGCCCTGGGGGAGGTACTGGGTGTTCCCACCTGAACCTGAGGGCACATAATCTTGGGGTTTGGGGACTTCTGGTACCATTCGTCGGATCCAGAGGAGGACCAGAACCTCGACAGGACTGCAACCACTACTCTTGATCAGACTGCAACCATCATCTGCATCAGCAGGTTTTTCTTTCCCTTCTTTTTACTTTGGACTCAGGGGAGAACCACGTGGGGCTAATGAATACCATCCTCTGTTTGTGCCCCAGGGGGCTGGGTTATACTTCTGGGTTTTGTCGGTTAAAACCAATTTCTCTTTGTCTCATTGTATCTATTGTAATATTTTTATTAAATTGTAACTCACAATCTCTTTTGTGTTGGGTTCGTCTCTCCTGCCAGTTTACCCTTAAAGCAGCACAGGGAGACTGAAGGATGGTAACACAGAGATTCAAGAACAATGCCAAAGCAAGCAGAAATTAGAATCTGAGCAGAGGAAGCAATACTTGTAATATCCTTTCACAAATGACAGGAACATTACTGTTATTGATACATTATGTCAGAGACAAAATACAGTTAATTCAACATTAAACTGTATTTCAAAACTACATTTTTAAATTTCCTCTTACAAAAATTTCATTTAATAGCCAATATTCAATTAGGTGCCCATCTCATGTTCCATACTGAAAAAGAGGCAGAATTCTTTCAGTGAAATATCAACCACTGTTCCTGAATGTGATTTGCAATAGAAATTTAACAAATCCAAGATCATCAGAGTATACACCATATTTGTAAAACATCACATTTTTATAACTCAAAATGTAGAAATGTGCTCCAATGAAAGAATTTGAAGCATTTGTTATTTTATCAATTTTACTTTCATTTAAAGGAGTCAAAAACTTTAAAAGAATGCATTTTCTTACCTCTATGTTGTTGTTCATTAAGCCACAGGCATCAGCAAAGTCTGGATGTTTGGTATTGATATAAGCTAACTCAATGGCCACAAGATTATGAACCTGCAATGCAATGACATTGACAGCTCAAAAATTCAGTTAGCAAATGTAATGCCAGCGAGGAGCAACGACCTACAGTGCTGGGAAGCAGAGTCTAACTGTCCATAGCAAAGGCCCATTCTCACTGCCCAAGGACATTAAAGTTCTGATCCAGAAGGCAAGAAGAGGATTCATTTATTCATCATGATACATTCACTCCTTCAGCCATTTGGGATGTTACATCAGTTACCTTCACCAAGTTAACACCTCTCCAGCAATTAAAACCAAAACTGAGCAATCTAATGAGTGCAAGCTGTACAGTGACAAAGTGACCATCATAGTGACTCTTTGGCCACAAGCCACGTGAGACATGTTCACACATGTGAACCAGTGGGAGATGGCTCACTGTGGGGGACAGTGAGCAAACAATTTTCGCTTTTCACATCACAGAGTCAATAAGTGAAACACTTTGTTTCCTCCCCAATAGGCAGCGCAAATCAGACCTTTATATTAAAACATATTTACTCAAAGCCAGAAGTTGCATTTTTAGCTCTCAGTAGCTAAAGAGCACTACAAATCCACAAAACACACAGAGTAAGAACTGTAATTTAATTTTGATCACTGCATCCCACACTCCACAGTAAATGCACAGCTTCTGCTACAAGGGAGGGAAATTCACCTGTATCAGAAAGACTAGGAGCTGCTAAATTGAAGTTTTAGTAAAATCCTTCTTGGGAATTTGAAACATGGGACAATAAGCTGAAAAAGGATCTCCCCACCCCTTTGTTTTTTATGACTCGATTTTCTAATATAGACGTTTCAAACTGTGTAGATATTAAATACCTATTTAACTAACATAAATTAAGATTCCTTTAATAACTTACATTCCTGGCACTACCATCAAAAGCATCAAGACTCCAGAAAACATGCACGCTTAGCAGCAAAATTACAGTAGATGGAAAATTACCATTTCATTCGTGACAGGAAGTCTTCTACGCAAAAGACAGGTTACTACTTCAACTATGGCATCGTGCAATTTAGGAAACCTCAGTAATTCCTAAAAACAAACCAAAGATTTACTGGTTAAACTTCCCAAAGTTTTGAAGCAAGCAGGGACACACACACGCCAGTGATCACAAACCTAATTCTAAAACATGCCCTTTTACCTGTGTGCTGTAATTACTACAATGCTGGATAATCCTCTGCATTTCTTCATGAACCAGCTCCACGCAGCGTAGGCTGGGTTCTTCTAAACGTTTGATTTGCCTTTTTACCAGCAACTCAAATGAAACTTCAGGAACAAACAAGGCAGGACGGGGACCCTAGTTCAAAAGGAGGGAAAAAGCTGCTGAACTGTGTATTAAAACAAGATGCATTTCTAAGTATCTGATGAAGCCCAGATTAAATCAGGTCACAGCGCTCACACCCAACACTCACAACTGGTCTCAAGATCTGTTACAAGAATTATTAAAAATAAAAGCTATAAAGTTGTTATCTCTGAGACAAACTCTGTCTTAAACAATGATTAACCAGCATCCTTACAGAACCTTGGAGATTTCTACTTACTCCTGTCACCCTAGGCTTACAAACAATTCTCTTGACATTTGTGGATCCAAGTTTAACTGAAATTTATTATAAAGGCAAAGGCATTTGCTTACTGATTTTGGAGAGAAAAACTGCCCTTATTTAATTGACAGTCCTCGGAATACAATACCACACCAACAAGATGTGTGGGTTTCAGTGTCACTGAGTTACAGTGTTTGAGATAATTTCATTTATTACCATACAGACCAATGCTTAGCTATAGATAAAACATTTTTTACCTGAAATTTCCTTTTTCTTTTTTAAATTAGCTTTAGAAACAGAGAGATGTTATATGTCCCATAAAAACATGACTTCTTTCCTGTTACTAAACACTATTTTTTAATTTTTCATTTACAGAAGGATAAGGACATGCACACGTATCACTGCTGCACAGTACCTCACAAGCTCCAAGACCATGCAGAAACCTGTCTGTCCACACCCAACAGGACACAATACAAAAGCAGACTGACACGTCTGATACACAAAGTAAAACTTTATGGAGTGAACATTCTATATACTGCAAAATTTAAAGTGAACTTACTCTGTTAATTCTTAGCAATACCAATTTCCATACTTCCAAGAAACTAAATCTACCATGAAACACTGAACCATTGTGAAGTTGTGTCCCTTACACAGACTCAAAATATCTGATTGTGTCCTAGCTCATACATCTCAGACTGAGTCTTCATAACAGAAGTGCTTAATGCAAAATAAATGCAGAGGCAGTCTTCCACCACCATTTCTGTAATGTGCAACAGCTTCAGTATAATGTTGCCAAAGCTTGGCCTAAGCTTTATTTCAGCCTGTAAATAACAGCAGGGAGATGTAAACATTCACCTTGAACTCATTCCATATAGAATAATGGCTGCATATTTGGATATTGTGGTTTTTCCACTTAAAGTACTAAAAATTAGGATTCAGCCTCTTCGTATTAACTTATTAAGCTGAGATCATTAATTCACAGGACTGAGGGAGCACAAGTTTGTTGAAATTCCTATTCAATATACAGCCACAGCAATTAGATACAGAGAAAAACACTCACAGTAGCATTTCTAATGGCAGTCAGAATATCAATTGTGTTAAGGCCACCCAGCGGGTCAACAGATTCCAAAGTTCTTCCAAAGGTCTCATGAAAAATATAGCAGATTCTGGCTCCACCACATCTGAAAGAATAAAATAACAACTGAAGTAGCAAACAACAAAAAAGTTCTCATTGCAGCATTTTTTATAGTGGCTTGGATTCAAACATTTTTGGGTATGTTATGCTCCAGTGTAGTACTACTGCCAGTGAAAGCCAGTAAGAGCCACTGGGTCAGTCTAACAAATCAGTCAATATTCTAGGAAAACATTTGGTACTTACAGCTCTGAAGTCTCTATGTATTTTGCTGTTCCTTCAATAGTGTTACAATATTCTGTGGCAAATTTGGTAATAAGCTGCAATAAAGTAGCACTTTTGTCTTCAACAGGTTCCCCATAGCTGTTCAGTAGAGACTGGTACTGAGCAGCTAAAACATTAATTCTGGTTTTCAGTTCTGGCAAGCAATCCCTGATATGATGCATCAGTAGTCTAAAAATAGAAAAGTCCCTCATTAGCAGAAAGGAAAAGTTTCAGTTTTATTTATATTCATCAAAACAGACAAGAGAAAAAAATAATCACCAAAGGAAAAAACATTTACTCAGGAAAAATGACAGTAAATTCAGAAACTGAGAGAATCAGAGTTTGGAATCAGAGTTTGCCTCAAGGTATCACTCTACAGCACCAAAAGAGAAACTAAAGGTAAAAAGAAATTTCTGCACATATTCCTAACCCATCAGTTTCTATCTCAGAGCAATACCTGTTCAGCGTTCTGGCGAGATACTTGGTTCCGTTGCGGTTGGCCAGGGACGGGTACTTCTTCTGAAGAAAACCATACTCATCACGAATGGAATCAGCTACACTCTTCTTGTTGTTAATGTCCAACTGACTCCTGAAGTAAAAAAGGCAGAGTTGCACTCTAGTTCATAGATGCAAAGTAAAACTAATTTACACTTCTGCTTTTCTGGACAGGACAGCTAATAACTGCTTTTTGCTTTACACACGTAACTAACTTTGTTTAGACTTTAGAAGGTTTTATTTTTTCTTCTGTGCAACATAGTCAACAAATAGGTACAAGTAGCAGCTGTACACAGATTAAGTAATGTTTTTATCAGAACTACATGAGATTTGACCTGCTAAAGCGAAAAATTGCAGCAAACAGTATTGTAGCCATATACAGTTAGCACTAATATAGCCAGGACTTGTACCAGATCAGTGCTAATGTGGACAGTTGAGCAGAAGCTTTCCTCAAGCTGAACAATAACAGCGCAAAGTACAGGTGACACTACAGTTCTTTTAGAAGAAGTGCCTCTACTCCTTTCTAAATTAGCAGTTGGTTGAGTGGAAGAACAAAGGCTTCTGAGAAGTGAGCAACAAGCTCCTCACTTGCTTATTCAGGGGTTTATTTGAACATTGTCACCTTATTCTTAAAACTATATTCATGGTTTAAAAAGCTGAAAGGATTACTTCGTATCAACACAGTTTTAAAAATAGTATCAATAAGCCCAGGCAGACCTATTAACTACGCCAATGATGCCAAGTTTGACTGGAATCACTCGTCCCATGAGCACATCCATAGCATCAGTGCCAGCATCCATGAGATCCAGCTTTGTGATAACAGCAAGCGTTCTTCGACCTACCAAAAGGAAAACACACTCACAGGGATGCTTTGTTTTGCTCAGGGTAAACATTTAATACAGGAAGGTAAAGAAAAAAGCTACTTCAATTCATTAATAGATAAATACTGAACATCTAAACCAGTAGGCTAATTTGCATAGGATCTGTCTGGGACCTTAGTATTTCCTGAGATTTTGGGGCTGATAAAAAGGTGCCAAGAACTTTTTCTTTAGAATATAACACTTTTTGAGTCTAAAAAAAATAAACCATCACCTCAGCAAAATCAGTAGGTTCTTAGGTCTTGAAACTTTGATGCGAGACTACCTACATTTGTACTTCAAGTTCCCCTTACATACCATTACTCTTAAGAGAACCAGCACCACGATCCGCCACTCCAGACCTTTAAGTTTCAGAATTCTGGGACATGATCCAAAAGACATAGTTGATAATTTTTACAGGGGTAAATTAAAAGGGGTCTGCTACCTTGAACCAGGACAATTTGACTCAGCAGACTGCCTGAAGAGGTTTTCCCCTTAAGGTTATGTGGCAGACTAGGCAAAGCAGATTTGGAATTTGAAAACAAACAAGAAATGTTACACTTTATGGGAAGGAAAATTTGAGGGTAAAGCATAAGACTAAATTTTAGCTGATTTCTGTATTTCTATTTTCCTAGTGTACTATTCCCTATTCTTTCAAATCACATAGTGCCATTTGTTAGTCAATGGTACCGACAGCACTTTCCAAAAGCCAGAAGCAGGGAACCAGTAGCTTCAGATCTGTTTCAAAGTCATTAGGTAAGTATAAAATTATAATCCTCTTTTTATATTAAATCAAATCAGTCAGTTCTGCCACTCTTACTAAAAATCACTAGACTAACAGCTAGACAGTCAATACTAGCTGCAGGATGGCATATTTTCTCTAGCAAAATAAACAACATTGGACAATAAAGCATGAAGTTGCCTTACACACTTCTGTAAACTACTAAAACTCTGAAAACCCTCAATAGTCTGTAACACCACTTGTTACTGTGAAAACAGAAGTAGCTCCTATGACTACATGTTCATAAGCCAGAAATCTATCAGATATTAATTCATCCCAGCACTTTCTGAGTTGCAGAGAGTGTAGAAAGAATTCTTTAAGAAAATATGGAAATCAGATTTGCTAAGAAATGTGGTGATATTTGCTTTTCTTACTACGTTTTGCCCAAACAACTTCAGTTTTATTTTAGACTCTAATTTAAAAAGTAACTTGAATTACAGCATCCAGTTTCATTTGCTGCTTACCATCTGGATCCACCTCACGTGCTATTTTAAGTGCTTCTGAAGTGGCCATGTCTGTGTTGGCTGCTGTGACTGCCAGAATAATCGAATTGGGGTTGCTGATGAACTGAAGGATTAGCTCTCTTATTTGAAGTTCAATGTCCTTGGGCTGATCACCAACGGGCACCTGGAGAGAAAACAACACAGACCTGTTAAAATTGTGTAGTTATGCCTGCATGAGACTTGGTGCACTGCTGGCAGAGTGGGCTGTGTATCTGTGCACGGGCAGGACAAGAAGTCATCTTCATGTCACAGAAAATGATTCCATATAAAACCTCAACAAACAGGACCTCCACATTTCTTCCAGTGTATCTTCACTTTATACAACTTCTTAGAGAAATACCAATAGCAACTTCTGGAGAAGCAACGTAGGAAACATTTTCAAACTTGCCAAATACTCATCTACTTGCAGGTACACCTCTGAGACTTGAGTGCCACCTCTTCTGAGAAAAGGAACATGCAGCCCACACAATGCTTAAATGAGTTGTACATAGAAAGAGGAAGAACTTGAGCAACTCTTACATCAGCAAAGGTCATCAGAAACCCAAATCTTATACCAGAAGATAGTGAGATGTGCCAAATTTATATGAAACTACTTAACCTGAGGAAAGCTGTTTATCTGACAATACAGAATAATGCCAAAGAATGAACACACACAGCTTGTTCAAAAATACTGTTCACGGTGTGTCAGAAGAGAAGGGTTCTTGACCTTACCTTTGTCATTCCAGGTAAATCCACAAGAGTCAGATTTACAACATTAGCTGAAAAAATCTTAAGGTGAATAGGTTCAGGGCTGATCCCCTAGGAATAGATTAACAATAATAATAAAAAATAATTACTATACTGGGTTATTTAGATGCATTATTTAGAAATCCAAGAGTTGCAGTTTCATACTAGAAAAACTTTCTTTCATCATACACCTTACACCTACATGGCAAGGAAAAGAAGTCAGACACATCTGTCAACCAATTTCTCTTTGGCAGCCCCATTTTCTTCCTCATGAAATGCATAAAAGCTTTTATATGTGAGTGACCATACAAATATGCAAGAACAGAATACTCAATTTTATAGCTATATATTAAGCCATATATGTGGAAAAATGAAAGCAAGTTTTATTTTTTGCACTATTACACCAGTTTGAAGTAAATCAACAGTTCTCTGTCTTTTTATCCAAAATCAGTTACCTTATGAACACAGTAAAAAAATCTCAGGACAGCAAGCAACATTGCTGGGCTGTTCATTGGAACAGTTAAATGCTTTTCACTTCCAGCTGCCAAATCTGTTTAAAAGAGGTTTAAGCAGCAAGAGACAAAGATGGACAGTACATTTACCTTATTATTTCCTGAAATCCTCTCTGTTTCATTTTCTATTTCCTGACGAATTTCATCAAAATCTGTATAGATCTGAAGGAATTAAGAAACAAAATGTTTAAAAATCAAAGACAGCATCCACTTATCTAATTGCAAAATAATGCTCTCTTCTATAAGAGACAGTGTAAACCTCTCTCAGTATAGAGAATATGAGAAAAAACAAGAACTACTATTAGCCCCTAAGCTGATGCTAACAGGAATCATCAGTGCTAAAAAAATACTGGAATCTTAGTATTGAATCTGTTGATTGATACTGTGAGATGGGAGTTGTTGGCACTTATGACATGAGTGTCAGACTGTTATTAATTAGTGTTCACCTGAAGACAATGCAAACTTTTAATTCCATTTTGAATCTAGTTGCAACCCCTTGAGATTATTAAATGTGTAGCCCGAACCCCTTCTCATCTGAAAAAGAACAAAGAATAAGAGCAGAATTTCATTTTCACATTTTTCCACTCTTGTCAAAACCATTCTCCTTCCACCAATCCAAAATAAGTTAGCAAAGAGCTACCCATGCACAGGTCCCTCTGCAATCCTCTCTAGCTTTCCTTCCATTCCTAGCACTGTTTAAAGTAATAAACACTTAAGTAATTCATCTGCAAAAGATATGACTTTCTTCAAGCAAAGAATTAAGCTTTGACTCTCCTATTTCAGTCCTAAGTGTCTCAGTTTCTGCTCCACGACCCTGACGCACATTCCTTCTTTTTAAAAGCTTTCTAATAATCTCTAAAGTTGCCAGTTCTTCAGTGGACTCAAATGACTTGTGATTACACATATCCTTGTCTTTGCCATGTCCATTCTAATTCTGCCAATGTGCAAAATAGAATAATCAAGAAACTAACACAAAAATAACTAAGATAAATAACAGAGCAGAGTCAATGGCCCGTACAACAGATATTTTATGTTTTCAAAGTTTTTCTACTCATAAAAGGCAAAACACAAAATCTTCAATACTCTGACATCTAGTATAACAGCCAGAATAATTTCCTTTTGGGGAAACTCAAGGGAAGAGATAACAGAATTAAGTATACATATATGTTAACATATTTATGACACTGCTACTCCATCATCATAGTAAACATACCTTATTTTTGGTGTGAAGAAATTTACCCCATTCTGCAGCATCCACCTCTGAAAACAAAACGTGATACATGAGGAAGAAGAAGTAGATGTTTCAATCATATTTTTCCAAGAGTCTGTTGAAAGCTACAATGTGATTTTATTTTTTCAAGCAGTAAAAAAAAATTAGTTAGCTTTCTACAGTGAGATGTTAAATAGCTCAGTACAAATACATTTATGATTCTGCCTATTAAAACACTGCATCTCATTACTATGATTAATTGTCCCTCTTACACAAGGTCCACCTTCCTGACTGTGACTGAGCCAACAGCTACCCTACAGTCTTTCAGAAATGGTCTATTTTGGTAAATATCAGCTTGCAGCAGAAAACAAAAGAATTATCAGCAATAGCTGCCTTTTAGTTTCTTTTCTTTTACCATGCAAATGAGACCAAATTTCAGCTGAAAGAAAAAGTTAGAAAAACCTGTAGGACCAGAACCAAGCAAACAGAAAATACATAAGAATTCTGCATACAAAGAAGCCTTAGGAGAACATGTCTCTTCCCAAATCTGTCAGGGACCAAACATCTTCACTCTTGTCAGTCACCACTTACGTTCAGAATTATGTGGGGGCTGTGCAAGGGCAGTCCCAGAAACAGCAAAGGAGGTTTTGTCAATTCCTGCTCGGTAATGCAGGCAGCAGTTCCAGTCACACTGTGAGATATTCACACTTTCCCAATTAGGTTTCCAAGTACCAGTGGTAAGTTCCATTTCCAATTTTTAGTTTGTGGTCATTTCCTCTCTGCTCCCTGACAGAGCAATCTGCTCTACAAGAAGAGTCTACCAGAAATCTGACCATTTGGCAAACACACAATTTACCTACAACCAAGTCATCTTTCAAAACATTTCTTTCACTTAAGTTGAAATTTAAGATACTGATCAACAAAGATTTTTTTAGAGGATTTGGGAATTAAAAGTGCAGGAAACTCTATGAAGCAGTAACGGCATAAAAAGCAAAAATCATCTCATTCTAATGCAAGAAGGTCAGAAAACTAAAAGTCAACCAGATCACAAGACTCAGAAAAATAATCAATCAACACAGGAGCCAAAGTGTAAAAGGAAAAGTGTAACCAACAATAATGTGGCATGAAATGTACGTGATTAGTGTATATAAGCATGCACTTCATGTGTAGAGAGAAAAAGCAAGTGGATAAAGGCAACCTTTAGAAAGGTGTCTTGGATTTTTCCATGTAGCAGGGTCTGCAGTTAAAGAGAAACAGCATTGAATGGCATTTAACATTTTTTACATCATATTAATACAGCATTTTATTAACTTCAGTACCAGATTCTGTTACACAGATCACAAATGCATGCAGACAGATGAACATGCTATTCCAGTATTGATGAGAGCGTGTAACAGAGTAACACTATGCACACAAATAAGATCTTAACTAAACACAGATAAATGATGCATATCAGATATTCTGTATAACTGGCTTACTTGATGATGACTAATTACTGCCATTCACCTAATTCCAACAGCTCACAGTATTTTTTTTATCTGAGCACAGAAAACAGCACCATTAGGCCTCACAAAGCTGAACTTCTTTGCTGAAATGTTTCTCATCATTTACTCATGGCAAGAACCAGAAAGAGTAAGTAAATATTTTTAATGTCCCTGGAAGTCAATTACTGCATGGGAAAGAAATCTGAGGGTTTGCATCAATATTTCTAAGACTCAATTAAACAATTACATCAGTTCTGAGACAGATTTAAGAAGAGACAACGTAGATCTCAGCCTTCTGAATCTTTAATTTTCTAAAGGTATTTATGGAAATTGCATTACAAAAAAAATTATTTAACAGTTGATGAATTCACAACTCTGTTTTTATGTAATCTCTGTACAACACCATGAAAGCACAAGAATCGAAACAAACTGATGAAACATTTTTTGTTTGTGCCTGTTTGGTACAAAATGCAAGTAGCACAACAACAGTCAATTCATCTGTTTGGACAGCTTAGTACATCTGGAGAGTTATTTAAATGTCTTGCTCAGATGAGTAAGTCAAAGGTGTGTGTATTATCACTGGAAATGTGCTGACTTTGATGGACTGGATCCATTAAGGAAAAATTTTTAAAACTCAAACTTCTATCCTTACTGTTCTGCAGGCACATGAGCTATGAGGAAACCATCATCAGGAGGAAGATTCTGTTTGTCTTGGTTGGTAAATAGGCAAAATTACATCTCAGTCTCCAAAATAAGTGGAAAATTAAAGGGCTCCTTGTTATTATACAGGTTTAGGTTATTTACCATTCAGAGGAAATAAAGCAAAATGCACACATAGGAAGAAACCACAGTGTCTTCAGGATTGTATTGCTCATCTCCTCTTAAAAATTAAATCCAAGACAGTAAAGAGAGACATAAGGCCAGGAAGAAAAACACACAGCAATGTACTGTCACTGTGACATTAGGGAGATGTGGACCAGACACTCCTGTATGTCCCCCCTCAGGAGATTACAGCCTCTTTAGTCTTACATCTTTGGTGTTTTAGTGCCACAGGAATTTGCAGGCAGGTACCAGGCTTAGTTCTGTGTGTAAATAAATGGGGGTTTTCAGTATCATCTATTAACATCTTAAAATAAATATTCAAAATAGCCATAAAGTCAGAGATATTGCATTTTAACTTGCTAACACCTAGGAGAACAGTTCCCAATTGATCTAATTTAATGCAAAGGATTTGCATTACCCCAATGTAAGGATGCTCAAGGCAAGGAGAAAATATTTTAATTACCCCACATGCAACAACTCCATGTTATGGTTTATGTGTAGGACATTTTTCTATCACCAGTTTTAACTGGTAAATCATCCTCCCCCAGCTATGTTACTTTTTGGAAGCTTTTAAGGCACAACCTTCAGGTGAATTAATCAACTGATGACATTCAAGATTTAATGCTAGATTAAGATGAGCAGAAATGACATTTTGGTCATAATAAAATCAGTATTACAGACTTTAAGAAATTATTAAGATGGCAGCTGTTAAGAACAAAGAGATCCTGGCTTTCAAAAAAGAAAAAAAAAGAAAAAAAACCCAACCAAACACAAAACACATCTCAAAGCAACAGTCTTTATTTTTCTGGCTTTTCATATCTCAGCATAAGACTGGAAAATCTGAATTAATGCAAAGGAAAACTAGACATACTGCAGTATTTTTCTCAGGACTACCATCTACCAGATTGTACTTGTTACATCCTACACTACAATACTTCTTTAAGAAGCTCAAATACAGTACAAAGCTTACTAACTTTTGTTATTCATTTATCTTTTCTCCCTTTCTAAAGCAGTAGAAATATTATTCATACACAATGGGAGCACGGAGAAACTGTTCAGGGTCATAAAAAGTCACCACCATAGAAGATTTCTTGCAGCGTGGCAGTGAGAACTTCCCAAATACTGAATTCCTGGCTTTCTAGTTTCTGTATCTTCACAGCTTCTGGATCCAGAAACTGACCATCTGAACTCTCTTTCGACCCCCCAGCCCCATCACCTCATCCTTTCCTGGCTCTCTTCCTAACAATAAAAAGCCAACTTGTGAAAAAACACGCTCATATCTTCCAATCCCTTCTGCTGTGTTGTACCATTCTTTCCATCCCTGATGCCAACTGGATTGCAAGCTCTTTTTCTCCCGCGCCTCTGCAAAGCCCAGTAGAGTGAAACAGCTCACACTGTTTGGGAGTGAGGGGTAAAAGATCCCTATTTGAAGTACAGAGGAAAAAGCTGAAAAATGGCTGTCGATTTGTCCAGCAACAGATCTGCATTAACTAATCCTGTGTTCCACATCAGCTCCATCAGTGTTCAGTTTCCTCTCTTAGGATAAAAAAACCCTCAAACCTATAAACATTTACTAATTGTCCACTGATATGTTCCCTATTCTTTTCTATTTCTGAACATAAGGGTAAACTACCAGAATAGGCCTTTGCTACAAGACCAATTTATTAATTCCCAAGACCAGGCCCAGCCCTGCTTCTTAAGTCCTGCTTCTCTTGCAATTTGATCAGAGAACACCTCAGTGTGGTATCAGCACATCAAACACACCACATGTGCTGAATCACTAAAGGCCAACAATGAACAGCAAAAGCATAATGAGAACATTTCCTTCCTGCCATACCACACACATCTCTAGAACATGTATCAGTCTGAAATATCATCTTATGAAAACACAGAACTCTCTATTCAACTGAAAAATTATCTCTGCTATTTCCTGACTGACTTGATTTATTGCAGTGACCACAGTACAAAGGCCTCACAGAACTTACCAGTGACTCTGAGGAAAAAGCAAGGATGATCTTTAATGCTGCATGTTAGAAAAACAAAGGTATCCAAATGTCTGGCTGCAACTGTTCTCAACAATCTTTCCCAATGTACTCCCAAGAATCAAATAAATTTAAAAAAGTCCAAAAGCAAAACCAAAAAACCTTCCAAATGAACCCAAGAAAATCCCTAAATTGCCACAAACTGATGGTCTTTGATAGCTCACATGTCAAAATTAAGTCACTTGAGAGACACAATTTTTTCCTTCATAAAGACAAAGCAACTGTCCACACTTAAACAAATAGCACAGCAGTCAAAAGTGCTTTGTGTTAAAACCAGGGAAGCTTTCCAGATGCAAACACTGATGGTCAGCTCGTAAGAACTACAGATTAGTACCTATTTTTAAATGGCTGTGTTAAAATATAATACTAGTAGACATGTAGAGCAAGCATTAGGACAGACAAAGGTGATGATCACAAAGCAGAAGTCACAAAAGGAAGAGACAGTTTGTATAGAAGTGTCTGTGCATCCAGAGAGTTCAACACCAGCACTCAGAAAGCAGCACACCAAGACTGACACTCTCTCATCCAGTATTCCATTTGTAAAGAAGAAACCTCTCACTGGGACAAAATACTTTTCTGCAAGACTATTTCCCTCTGGGGAATATTCAACTCTACCTCAACATCCACCTCCTAAGAGAAAACTATGACCTCTAATGGCATAGGGACTTATTACAATGTCAGGCAGCACAGCCAGGGTAAGAGGTTGCCATCTTTTATCTTTCCAAGCTACTTGATCCTGTCTTCTTAGATCTAATATGACAATCTGAACATACACTAAACCAGATCAGTGACCAAACTATTTAGACCATGATTTGCTTGAATTTTGGAGAGAAGATGCATTTCAAGCTCAACTAGTAAGTCATAAAGATTTCTCTTTTTGTTCCTACTAAAACAAGCCCACATCTCTCTCACAGGAACAAGATGAGATTGTAACATGTACATCTTGCATATTGATTTTTTTACCAAAAAGAAACCTAAATGGACCTCATAAATAACAATTTAGACTAACATCATTATGCAGTAGTATCATTATCCTATTTTAAATTTAAAATCCAAATCCCCAGATCAAATGCAACCTACAAGAGAAAGGCTCTGCCTTGACTCAGAATACTCCAATTACAAAAACCATCCTTTATACCTGTAAAGTTGCAGAACAGAATAGTGTTTTACCCTACAACTCATAATCAAAGCATTCTGAAAAGTACCAGAAACTGTACCCTGCACAATGCAAGTAGAGTAAAAATGAAATTTAAAGGTTGTCCTGAGACTCTGAATTCTCCACCCTTCGAGGTTTTCAAGACCCAACTGGATAAAGATCCAAGCAACCCAGTGCTGATTCAGAGCTGGCCCCTTTTTGTGGAAGAGATTGGACTAGAGATCTTCCCAGATAATTTCCAACCTGAACTGTCCTACAATCTCTCACAAGGATTGCACATTAAAAGTTCTTAATTGTTATGAACCCTAATTGTGTTCTCTGCTTGTGACAACAATGGAGACTGGAGCTTAAACCTTTTAAATGGCACAGTATTAGTAACTGTCCTTCAGAAACCAAAGGCTATAAATATTACAGGAAAACAAATACTGTAAAGAAATTCTGATATCTTGACCTACCCTCACTAAAAATAAATTCAGAAAAATTTCAACACAACGAGAATTAATAATCATAGCCCCAAGTTCATCAACCAACAAATGCCTGTGCTCTTTTTACTGTCTAAATCTAAAAGCTAAGACTTATCTTACAATCAGAAGGTCAATATGTCCCTCCTGCTCTTTCCCAAGATCAGGAGCATAGTTGGTATAGAATGGGCATTGAAACTCCCAAGGGACAACTGAGACACTTCCCTGATCTGCTGAAAGATAATGCAGAAACGCTACAGAAGACAAGCTTCAAACTGGACAGTCTCAGAACATTTTAGTTCTGTCCTTGATGTGCTGGGAGTCTCAGAGCAGCCCAGGAAGGTGGCACCTGTGAGCTACAGAACACACCCATTAAATCCTGCTGGCATCTATTACAATTTTGTTTTCATTTCTCCTTGCTCTTAGTAATATGGTTTAGTTTTAGGTAGTCCTGTGAGGAGCAGGGAGTTGTACTCTCCTGCTCCATTCAGAACTTAACTACTTTGTAATCTTCTCCTATAAAGTCACTCATCATCTCAATGAAATACTTTATTTATACAGCAAAAGAAGAAGGTAAAAACCACAAGAAATCATGTTCTCTACACAGCTACCTTAGTAACTGAAATGCTTCTTCGGCCTGTTTTTCTCAAAAGCATTTCCTAAGAACAGGAAAGGTTAAAACATTAAAGATATTTTGGATATCCTAAAGATTTTGATTTCGTGACATCTGCTGAATGGATAAAACAGCTGTGTTTTCCTCCAGGCAAATTTTAAAAAATACACTTGAGTTTTAAGATTACAACAACTGATTTTTCAGTTAAAGGAACAAGAAAGATCTGAAGTTTCTTTCCAACAAGACAAAACACACTGTTGGATCACCCTTACCGTTTTCATCTCCAGCTCCTTTCCGACCATCCTCTGGGGAAACATGAACCAGCTGCAGAATGAGGGGCCTCCGGGTGACGACTCCAGTACCTCGAGGGAGCAGATCCCTTCCCACAAGGCTTTCCAACACAGAACTCTTTCCACTGCTCTGAAAATTGGAATACAACTACGTTAGTTTCTTAAACATAAAAATGCTGTAATATTTGAGCTTTAGTTTGCTTCCATCTAACCTGCAAACAGCAGTCCATTCTGTCCTCTGCTATACAGTGCCCGAAGGAGCATCTGACACAGCACAGGGTAACACTGCACAGGCACTGAAGGATACAAGTTTGCTACAAACCAATAACTGTCTAAACCCGCTTGGGACACTTAAAAAACATGTAGATAGATGCAATTTTTATTTCTTAAGGCTAAATTAAATATGTAATAGGTTTCAGAAAAATTAATATCCTATTTAGATTTTACTACCGCAAATATTAAATTCCAGGTACCCTTTGCTTTCCTCATAATGCTTAGAAGGAAAGTGTACTATGTAATTTTCTAACATCTTGAAGCAAAACTTTCCTCTGTAAAGTAAGGAGTTTAATGCTTTGTTAGCATTTGTTAGAATTAACATGGGCTGGCCCTGTTAATAACCAAGAGCAGCATTACACAGATATGAACTACACTTGAACACATTAAGCTGTCACGGTCTTATATTCCGTTCAGTTTGAGGTTTGGTTTTGGTTGGTTGGGGTTTTTTTTGTAAAATGTATCAGCCTCCTAAGTGCAGACATTGTTTCTATGTTTAGAGAATAAAACAAACATTGTTTCATGCCCTCCTACACTCTGTATATATTGAAGTCTTCACAACTTAATTCACTGCAAATAGGCCATATAACAACAACAACTGTAAAAAGCTGTGAAGTCCTTGAAGGCTGTGAAATTACACAAAGGCTTTGCAAGTCTACATTTTAAATGTTCTCCTTTAGCACTTTTGTATAAAACGAAGAATTGGTCAACAAGCAGCTGTGAACACATGGATTTAAAAAGTGATTCAAGAGCAGCACCATCTTAAAGCCAACAATAAACAATACACACAGCTACATATGTCAGCATAACACTCGGAAAGTCTGATTTTGTCTTTTTCACAGAACTGTACTAAACTCTTCCAGTTTTCTGCAGCTGAGAAGTCAACATGAGAAAACCCACGCTGACAGCCACTGCCACCAGCTACAAAATGTTTCTATATTAACACAACTACCAAGCAATTCTCTTGTTAAACAAAAAAAAACCCAACCAAACAAATCACAATAAAAAAACCCTCCCCCACAAACCAACAGATGCTTCTGACAGCTGAAAAATGCATTCATTGCTGCACAACTTTCACTCAGACTACGAGTTCTGAAATAACAGACTTGAGACTTCAAGTAAGTAATGAATAAATAACCTGGCATAACATGATACAAAAGCAGAGATGAGTTATCTTTAAATCACACATTTAGTGACAGCAGGTGACTTTTCTAGAAATGAAAAACAGATCAGAGATAAAGCAACACATCACTCAGAAAGGACATTTCTACCAGTGCAGTAAGACAAGACTTGGACATACATGAGAGCTATAAAACCTACTGAAACAGGACTTGTGTGCAGAAGCACAAAATAAATACTTAAGTACAAGGTCAAACCCCAAGAAAATTTGAATAACAACAAATTAAAGCCTTCTTTTATTCTATCACTTTATTGTAAATGCTTTATGGAACAGAAAAAAGCTCATTTTTTTCAAAAATAACATTTGCTTCAATAGGCAGATAACAAACCAATGCAGATTATGTGTATTTGTCAGTTTTTGACATTTGACTGCAGTGAGGTCAATGGTTTAGAAAGACCAGGGAGAAGGGCAGGGTCAGATGAAACAGAAATACAGCCTTACAGGATTTATTTTTTTCCTTCAAAAGACTTCCCTAGAAAGTAATTAATAATTTTCTTCTTCAACTGACCTTCTCCAGCTTTTAACACTTTCCCTGCAAGCAGCTTATTTGTCACTTAACTCTTACTAAAAAAGTAACTTAAGAGCAACCAAACCAAAGCAGGAAAGCTCTGGATGCCTCCCTGAGAGAGCTCCCACTCTGGCACACTGTTGAAGACTTACTGATATTATAAACTCTGAAAAAACAAACTTCATAGTGACAAAAACCAAACCACTTCTTAACAAACTTCTTTGAGACAAATGTAACGCCTGCTCAAAAAGATGAGAGATGACAAGGGTTCATCAGCTGCACTGAAAAAAACCCAAAACCTCCAGGGTTTCATTTATTAGAAATATTTTGAACTTCAAGATGGATGTGGCCCTTGGGGACATGGTTTAGGGGATTATGGTGGTGCTGGGCTGATGGTTGGACTAGAGGATCTTGAAGGTCTCTACCGACCTCAGTGATTCTGTGATCTCTTCAGCAAGATTTCTTACACAGGGGTAAAATAACCACTCAGTCTCAAAGGGCTGGAGAAGACTCAGAGGAAGTGGCTTCTCCTGAACATACAATCCAAGCACATAAGAGATAGCAGATAAATAGCTGGTACTTATCAAGAACCTCATCAGGACAGGAACCCATGGGAGAGCTGCTGTACCATTGGCCATTCCAAAAGAGCAGTAATTCAGGAAGCTGAAATGGGCACCCACCAAACCACCCACAGAACTGGAACAGTTTGCTGTGCCCCACTCCCACAGTTATCCCCACACGGAGAAGGAATGATGGGGATCCTTTGCAAATGTGAAGTCATACACTAAATGAGACATTACAGTGCTCCAAGCACCAGGAAATTGACTTCAAATCGCATTACATTCCCAACTAATGCAATTTGTTGTTGGAATACAATTATCTAATGCCAGGCTCCTTAATCTGGGTTCCATGCACATCCATTACCAAGAACTGTCTGGGAACATGGGGATGAAAGCAGTAAACAGGAAGCTGATCTTTTTCTGCCAGCAGGAGGAAGTGAGAAATGTGGGTCTGTTAAAAATACAAATTCAGTTCAGCGAGCCCTTCATACAAAAGATGAAGACAGACTAGTAAAGGTGACCAAGGGTACCACAGAATTTTTAGGTATGAGTCTGCAGAAGCATCATGCTTGTTTTGGCATCTCATTGGAACACTCATCACAATTTTAAGCATGGACAGAAATCCATAAATTCATTTCATGATGGGTCCAGAAAAGCATTAACAAACTCTAACCTTTCGTAGCAGACCAGTCAATATTTCCTCTGGACTTTAATATCTGATCCTAATTTGCAATATCTATTAGCTATGATATCCAGAGGAGCTTTATAAAGATCGCTCAGAAAACAAATAAGCAAATACAGGAACATCTTGTGTCACTTCTTTAACTTTGTGTCAACCTTCCATTGCTGAGTGTTTAACACTCTGTATGTTGACCATCATCAGTCTCACAGACAAGCACCTGAGCTGGATAAATGGTAAAACCATTTTCCCTGGAAATATTAAGATGAGATGATGCACACAGGACTTAAGTATCTTATTTATATCATACATACTGTCACAGTGTGTTGAAAGCTTATCAGCTTTCTCATTGCCTCCTTAACACCTGTATCTTCATCTTTGTCAACATCATCTTCAGCTAATCTAAAGCAATTAAGGATGAAGGACAGAATCACTGGGAAACAATTATGCCCTCACTGTCACAAATTAAGAAGCTGCAAACTGTATGAACTGTGATGTACTCCAAAAAGCCAAGACCTCTACTTTGAACAGTGCTCATGAGCTTCTTTTACCTCCCTGTCCTTCATTTCTTCTTTGCTTGTCTGTACATTTCACTTCTGTGCACTCAGTATGAAAAGGCACTTGCTCCCATCCATTACACTAATTCTTATGAGAAAATGTGGGTTGCAACCTGCTGTATTACTGACCACATTTTTCAGGAAGTCAGAAGCAGCAGACAGCAGTGTATGACTCTGTAATTATCCAGCTTCATTAACAGTAAGAGGTATCACTTTCAAAAACACTTTAGGGTTGTTGAAAAGCCAAATGGAAGAGACTACTGAAAATTTTGAAGGAAGAACATCAGCAGCCATTGACATTCATCTCAAACATTCACTTCACTGGCTTTCTTACTCTATTTCCACTTCCTCATTAGCATTCCTATTTTTAGGAGACTTGCACCCTACACCCAACAGCATGCAAAGATGTTTTCTCCATATTGAAAAGAGAACTCTGGCCCAATTCTCTTGTGCTTTGATGGTGACCCTCCCCTTTGAACCCCATCTATAGGTAACAAGGCCTAGAAGACCCTGATGGTGAAGACCAGGGCAAAGAAGGGACCCAGTACCTCAGTCTTGTCCATATTCGCTGTCAATAACCTGTCACAGTCAGCAGCAATCCTGTATTTCCCTCACTTCTTTCTGCCTCTTTAACTGCCAATACAGTGCTGGAAGTTCCTATTTCCTTTGATGTCCCTCACCAGTCATGCTGGCTCTCCTAATACCCTGTCCACATATGCAGGCAGGGTTTACGTGCTTGAGAGAGCCTGTCCTCACTTCCACCTCCTGCACGAGCCTTCTGTGTTGAGGCTCAGTCACGAGTTCCCTCCACACTGTTCTCACACCTCATTTTCCCAAGCTGATGTTACGGACTCCTGTCCCTGCTCCAGTGAGATTGTCCTGAGAAGAAGGGCAGACCTCCTGAGCTTCGCTGGTCTGGAACTCACTGGATCCCACTGATTTGCTCAAGTCAACAAGCCAAGTCTGCTCTTATTCTTACCAAGTCCATACAACAAGAAGGCAACAAACACAAGGTTCACCTGGAGTCTCACTAACACACAAGAACAGGAGAGGTTTTTTATGGTCATTTGCTCAGATTGTTGACTGTTGTAGATTTCAAGTATTATTAAAATGACAATAGACTTGTGTTGGCTGTAACAAATTTCCAGTCATCTCACAAGAATCTCTGCTTTCCTTTGTCTACCTTTAAACTCCAAAATCTCTTTGTGGAGCCAATGGACAATATATCACGTGTGGAAAAAAAACTTTGTAAGCAAACATGTCTAATAAACTACTGGGAACCTTCCAAAACCAAAATTGATCGAAAGGGGTGTAAAACTTTGATCATTGCTTTTGATAGGATAAACTGATAACTTTTTAATTATGTCATCAAATAGGAAACAACTGCAAAGAACTCTTGCAACACAACACAGATTTACTGCAGGACAGCACAAGAAAATGAAGAGTATCAATATTCTCTATGACATTTTCAGTGGCAGAACAACAAACACTTCAGAATGACAGTAAGGAACTGTGAAGTAGGAGAGATTTCTCAGTGAGACCTAATAACTACTGAAAAATTCTACTAAGAAAAGCAGTGCATCTGCTTTGACACCCCAGGTGGAATGGTGGCAATCCTGGAGCTGCTGTCATACAAGAACTATCATGCTCTTAGCAATACATACATAAACAATTTACAAAATTTTCATTCTATTATTGGGAAATAAAAGCTAGTGCATTTTTGCTGGGACCTCATTGACTGCAATATTCCCCAGACAGGTGCTTTGAAAAGGCAGTAGCTATCCTGGAAAAGTTCAGCATGCTGTAACTAAAGAGCAGCAGTATTTTTTTCTTTCCTTATTTGCAAACATGAATTATGCTGAAATAAAAGGTCAGCACACATGCAATTCCAAGGCACTTCCACAAGGGAACTGCTTGGCTTGGAAGAGATAATATAACACCATTTTCCTATTCAAACGAGGAGCACCCCAAGCTAGGCTGGTTCTAAACAGCTAACAAATTTAAAACACTATTTACTTATCAGAAAAGAATGTTAAAGCCATAAGCAGGCCTGGTGAAATACTTTAAGACATTGTTTGAAACAAAATTACACTTGTCAGAGATGCAGAAGAGTTAACAGACTGAGCCCAACTTGAGAAAGCTGTAAAACCAGCATAATGCACCGCTCATTGTTGCAAATGTGTTTCTGTATGAAAGATCTTGTCTGGGCTGCAAGACTGTTATCCCTGCAGGCCATTCCCCACTGACTCGAGTAGAAGCGTTCCTGAATCAGTCAGGAAGAAACTGAACTCACAGGAACCACCTCCATATAAAACAGCTTCTGTACAAGTCGTAAGGAAGGCCAGAATGGGCACAGCTCAGACAAAACCCTTCAGAAATCAGACACATTGCCAAACAACAGCAAACAAATAAATTATGTGCAGATTTATTCTTTCTCAACATGACAACTCCCAAAGCCTCCTAATGATTCATTTAAGAAAAAAAACCTCATCTAATTAGAAACAAGGACAGACTCACAAGTTAAATCATGGAACTGTGGTATTTGAAGATTTGCATTTCCAAGCCAGATAAACTGACCCTTCATAGTATTGCTTATACTGCTGTGTTCGTGACTTGCAGTAAAGTGAAGCAAAATAAAGCCAATTTGTATCTTCAAATTTAAAAAGTTCTAAACAACAGATCTGGCGATTTTTCAACAACTCCACAGCCATTTTCTCTCCAGATTCTGAAAAACATTTCCCTGGGCTGTCTGCTTTAAAACTCTTGCCCTTCATTTTCCTGAAAACATAGTTACTTTTGCACTGTCCCTCCTGGACAACATACAAAATCTACCTGGTTTAATTAAATACAGGTTTTCTACGAAAGATAATTGCCACTCAGAAGATGAAGAGGACCCTGTCAGTAAACATCAAAACTAATGGAGAAAAACAAAATAATATAAACTGAAAGAAAAAAAAACTGTGGAGAGGAAAGGAAGAACAACAAAGAAACAAAAAAAATAGAATCACAAACAACTTCATTCACATCCTTCCACAACTCTGTATTTTGTGAGCTCTCCCCATTGCAAACAATAATTAGTATCTTCATTTAAATGGCATTTATTATTGCTTTCATATTAAAAATCTGTAGAGCTAAAATGCTGAAATGTAGGATCAGAGTTATCAGACCTGTAATTTTATTTTAATTGATATGAAGTCTGCATACAGACAGAGTGAAAATGCCATCCTTCCCATCACAGAAGCCTCCAGGGCCTAAAAAGTACAGCTGTTGAGAACCACAAATAGCCCATCACAGAAAAGAAACATCACAACACAAAATGTTGTTTGCACTGTGTAATATTATCAGCAACATTTATATTGTGTCTGGTAAACAGCTAATTAGTGTCAGCCTCACTTTGCGCTTGTCTGAAACAGACACCAGAACAGTCAGGGCAGGATCCGACAGGAGCAAAGGATGACAGAGAAGAAGAAAACAGTTACACCCAAAACCAGATCCAGTAAATGACGGATATCAAAGCAAACAGAAAAAAAAACAAAAACCCAGAAGTTTGCAAAACATAAAAACAAACTCTCCCCAAGCAGCACTGAAGTTACGCTTTAGTTACATCCCCTTTTACAAATGCAGGTACTTTTTGCAGCTCCTTGAAATCCCAAGATCCTTGGAAAAAAAAAAAAAAAAGGAAAGAAGTGGGAGGAGAAAGGAATTTCCAAGCTGAACTTAGTACGGGGTTTTCCCCATTGCTCAATACAGGCTTGAGTCTCCCTCAGGTAAAACTGGCGCTCTGCCAACACAACACAGGCTTCACAAACGAGCTGAAGTAGCTCCCATTTCTGTTCCACTGACAGGGAAAGGCCAAGGAACCTCTGGACAGCACCTGAAATTGAAGACCAAGAGGCCAGTCTCCAATCAGATGCTTGGCATCCACTGGATTCTTCTCCTTATCCCAGGAGCCAGGACTGTCAGTAGCTTCTCACTGTTATCAGCTTCTGAACAGACAAATTACGCTCCTAACTGCTCAGCTTAACAGAACACACACTTACACATATTCTTGTTATGTATAACAAGAAATAACTCCCCACTTCCCAGTAAGCA
>JAOXXN010000162.1:21182252-21193556 GCA_026770055.1 Myrmophylax atrothorax | reverse complement strand
CACAGGGGCAGGATGGAACTGTTCTCAGGGCAGAGCAGGCTCTTTCTCTCTCTCCTTGTCCATTTGTCCAAAGAAGGAGGCGCTGGGAGCTGAGGCCGAGAGGGGTGGTGGTTCTCAGCAATCCCTTACAGCTGAAAATCGGTCCTCAAGAAGTCCACAGCAAATCCAAAAGTTTCCCTCTCTTTCCAAAGCCCAGGGGTGCATGGAGAAGTTCGAGGGGAAAAGCAGGAAGAACCAAGCTAGGAAAAGGAGCGCTCACCAGTGTGGCAACCTGGCATGCAGTCCCTATAGCCACCAGAAAACAAAGTGCCAAACCAGCTGCCTGTTTCTCACCTCCGCCCCACCATTAAGTTGGAATCTAGAGTCATCAAGCAGTCCTTTGTTCTCAGTCTTGGCACTTCAATCCCCCAAACCTTTGGGTTGGGAGGGAGAGAATAATTTTTTTCCAGCCCCCACCCCACTTTTATTTGAACCTTTAACATACAGTTTCCTGTTAACATAATCATGACAAATTTCTGCAACATGGAGTCAAATATGCAATCTTACTCCAGAAATCCATTAAACACTCTGAGACATTGGTTGAGAATTAAAGGTTAATCCTTAGAAATTAGATATATCTTGTATACATTTCTCTTTCCAGTAAAGTAACAACTTTATACTAGCTGATGTATTACAGATATAATAACTAATTTATACTAGCTAATGTATCACTAAGAATAAGAGATCTGTGTGGACTCAAGGTGTTTTTTATAGGCTGAGACATCTCTTTTTTTCAAGTGGAAAATTTTTCTGAGCAGTTTGAAATATTGCACAGTTCAGTATTTCAGTCTGCTCTGGATGTTTGAAAATGTGTGGTGAACCTGTGCACATCAACGCCACAGTCAGTGGAGAATGTCTGTCCTCTAACAAAGTTTTGCACTGACTTCATATATACTTTTATATATGAGCATATATACACATGCATACATTATGTCTGTCTGGACAGCCAGTGTAACACACCCTTGATGCATCACTTACTGACGGGGCCCATAGAAGATATAGATAGAGACAGCAATTCTTTACAATGCAGCCAGTGAACTTCTGGATTTTCTGGCCACAGGAGGTGGTAAAGGCAGAGTGTCAATAGGTTCAAATTGAATTAGACAAATTTATGGACAATTCCTGCACAAATTCTGAAGAAGAAAGGCAAATATGTACCTTCTCCCTACTCCAATGACTGCTAGGGGCCAAAACCCAATGGACTGCAGACAGTAGTCAATCTTATCTAATTTCCACCAGCATCTTTTCCACCTGCTCAAGGCAGAGTACCAAGCAGGACTGTTGGCCTGTTGGCCTGTCGGAGCAGTGCATCTCTCAGAAAGTAGGTGAGTGAGCTAAGAAAATGCTCCATTATATCCTAGGAAGAAGAGAACAGGGAGTTACGAGATTTTACTCTCCTGCTTTGGCTTCAGCATGGCAAAGGCCAGAAGATATAAGGAAAGAACCTGGTCATTAAGGGGTAATGTTTTTAATCATGTAATTGAAAAGATCTGGAAACTGAGAGGTTTGACACTGCTATTGTGAAGTATCTGGGGAGCTTTAGAGACTGCAAAAACCTCAGTGCCTGAGAGACTGAGGAACTGCTGCTGCCCTGTAGCTGAGAAATCCTCTAGCAAGTAGACAGAAATTGTCTGAGAATGGGTATCTTTCCCATTGACCTTATTTTTTAGTATTAAGAATTGTATTGGATTTAATGTAGTCTCCCAAGGTCATCATATAGCAAAGAGGACATCAGAGATTTTGGGTCTCAGAGGAGCATATGAGGCACTTTGGGTAGTGCAGCTGGCCTATATCTGATGTCACAGGTGGAGCAATGTGTTGTTTTCATTTTGAAAATTGCTGTAATGTGGGTCTCAAAGTGCTTATGGACACATCAGCAAAGAATGTTGGGGTGGGATAAAAGAATATGTGTATCAGAGCCATGTGCTATCTAAACATGGGCAGAAAGGCTTTCAGGCAGACACTCCTTTTCTGCAAGAGAGAGTTAGCAATATTTATATTAGGTGCTTGCCTAATCTGTGCTTGCAGGTTTCTCCTAATATGGGCTTCATAACCTCCCAGTCCATTCCCCTATGTCACTGCCTCTTCTGCTCATAACCTTTCTTTCCTACTCTCTCAGTATTTGACTCAAATGTTACTTAGTCTTCAGAAGACTTTTTCTTCTGAAGACTTTTTTCTAACCTCCAGCAAGTAGTAAGGGAGCAGATGGTGTTACCCTTCTGCTGCTGATCTGATCTAATACATAAAGAGCACTGGAATTTTAAAAAGATGTGACTTGAAAGTTTTCAGCCTCTAGAGGCCATATGAAGAAATCAATGTAAGAGGAAATAGGAACAAAATTTTGTCTTGCCATGATGTGTAAGAAAATAGAATTTTTCCAGAGATGAGGAGGTAGTAGAATAGAATAGACTAGACTAGACTAGACTATACTATACTAGACTAGACTAGAATAGAATAGAATAGTTCAGTTGGAAGGGATGTACAATGATCCACTAGTCCAGCTGCCTGACCAGTTCAGGGCTGACCAAGCTAAACCATGTTGTCAAGTGCATTGTCCAAATGCCTCTTAAACACTGTCAGACTCGAGGCATTGACACCTCTCTGGGAAGCCAGTTCCTGTGCTTGAGACCCGCTCTGTAAAGAAATGCTTCCTAATGTCCAGTGTAAACCTCTCTGGTGCAGTTTTGAGCCATTCTCATGTGTCCTATCACTGGATACCAGAATTGCTCAGCACACCCCTTTTTACATCCCCTTCTCAGGAAGATGTGGACAGCAGTCAGGTCACCTCCCAGCCTTCATTTCTACAAACTACAGCTGCTCAGAGGCCTTGTCCATGCCTCATAGGGGTGCAAGTTTTGTAAATGCTTTAAATCTTCCGGAAAACTAAAAGGTCCAGAATATTTCAGAATTCAGAATGCAAAAGGTTCCTGATATATTTAAAGAGCAACATGAGGTGGAAATAAGAGAAAATTAATTGCATGCATGGATTTGTTAGTTTTCCATAAGAACAGAGATTAGAGGATCCCGCTGTACTAAGACTAAATTAGAAGCATGGATCTGTAGTTTCTTTAGTGGTCCCTCTAAACATTCACTAATTTTTGTTAATGAATATGGAAATTTGCCTGATTGATCACTAGTTGCAAGTGAACTCCACTGTTATGTTAGTGATGATGTTTCTTGGACAAGGGAAATTGAATTCTCAAGGTTAGTTTTCTTACACTAAGCCAAATAATCCCTGGCACTCTGCCGCACCATTTGCATTTCAATTAGTTCATGGCTCTGTGCCATACCTTGTCTTTAATGTAGTCATCCACTGCCTGAAAAGTGAAAGAGTGCTCATTTTTTGTTCTAAAGATGTGTGTGATTTTTTTTGTATTTTTTGTATTTTAAGAGCAAATCAGCTGCTATATTTCTATCTCTAATTTAAAGGGAAAATTCCAACACATTTGAAAGCTTAGTACCACACACAATTTGACACACATATATTTTTAATACTTCTCCTTGAAGCCAGTGATGAACTGGCAAATTTCTTGAAAGCTCCATTCACCTAAAATGAGAAGATAACTTAAATTTCCAGACAAATCAGACTTTCCAGCTCTGTACTTAAGTGGTGTCTTCAATCTGAATGTTTTACTTCATGGTTTTTATTGGCAGGAGTAACTGTTTTCTAGTGAATAGGAGTGCTTCTGGATTTTTTTAATCAATATATAAGTACATAAACATAGCACACAATTATCTGTCTAATAGCACTTAGAATATTTCTCTTTTTCTCATTTATTTGTTGCATCTATCTTTCTAAGCAAGTTGTATACTAAAAATCAGCACAGAATAACATAGTGAGTTCTGATGAGGGATACATACCATAAATAAAGGTTACCTGTATTTCAATTTTTTAATTTTATATTCTGAATTGGCCATGTCATGTAGTCTTCTTTCAGCAGTTTCTGGGTCTCAGAGTCCTTTTTGCCTCAAAGACATATAAATAAGAATTGGTAAAGCGGACTCACAATTTGTATGCAGTCTGTGTCCTTGTCTTTCCTCTTGCACAACTAAGGTGTCTAAAGATTGACTGCTTTAAGGTCCTCTCCAGTTGTGCATTGAACAACATGTCCGTGCTAAATCAAGATCATTCTTCTGGTACAGAACTAGGGAGACCTTTGACAAAAACAATAGAAACTAACAGAATTATCACTTTCTACACTTCTTTTTGTTAAGCTGAATGAATACGAAATTTCATGTTCTGTGGCTTTGGAATGACACTATAGACTGGGAGTGGGAGTTGTCACCTGTCACCTAAAACAGTAAGTAGAAAATAAATGCCCTCAAATTACAATTGTACAGACTAGGCAGTGTCAAAGACAATGCCATCATTCTATTGTTCACATTAAAAGCACAGAAAAGACAAATCCAATGGCACATTGTGTATAGAGTTCTCAAAAGTGACTGTAAAGAGCAGGAGAGAATGAAGTGTCAGCAGGTGTTGCGGAGGATTGCACGGACATCACGCGTGGAACAATATGATCAGGTTAATGCTGTTTATTCAGATCACACACGTGCCTATTATAGCTCAAAGCATTGTCCACGTGCCCTGTTCCTTGCAGATTGGCTAAATCAATATGTTCACACGACATAAAAATACTTCTTATTGGTTACACACAAAATCCATGAGCACAGTGTTTACATACAACTCCCTAAATGTTCTTGCTTCAGCTTCTCTCTCTACCACCTTCAGAGAATGCAAACAGGCAGGACTGCTCACATTTCCATTCTCTGTAAGAAATTCTCCCCACAAGCAGGTTTTAGTGCTGATATAAAATACTTTTCATCCAGAGTTCTCTCTGATAGGTGTTTAGTGATTCCTGTTGTTGTATGATAGTACTTTCTTTACTTTTCCTGCATTTTACTTTCCTGATTGTTACTGTATTGTAAAAGTTTGCACTTCCATTAGTGCAGATCTTTCAGCACTGCTTTAGACACAGCCAGACCAACTCTGATTATGCTTCTGTTAGATCTCAACTAGATAGGTCCATGTGAATTGCCTTTTTAATGAGAAACCTTTCAAATAACTATCTTGGTACAGCAATGTTAGTTAGTGGTGACTGAATATGTCAGCAAAGTCAGGGTCTGATGAACAACTGCATGGAGCAAATTTTACTGCAAGGAACCTGGAAATGTCCCCCTTCTGTACCAAGCAGCAGTACAAGTTACTATCATTGCAGCACAGGTGTGCTCAAGGGAGAGCAGTTTTCTGTGATCATGCATGTCGGGTCAAGAAGGCAGAGACAAACTCTGGCAACAGTTAAATCAGAAGGCTTGCACCAAAGAAAAAGGACTTTAGTTACAGCTTTACTTTTATATACTCCAAATCCAACATGTCATGACACTATCAGTTAGTCAGTTCACCTAGCATACATGGAAACGTCCTGCTGGCTACAAGCTATCTCTCATTCTACAGGTGGCTATCTACTCCTTAAGGGTGCACTACAAACTGCTTTCCTTCAAGGATACACTCTGAACTCCCCAAGATTAATTCCCTCATCAATTACTTTAGACATCAGGGGATCCACATACACACTGTCACCCCTACACATGCACATGGAGATCACAGGATCACAGAATGATTTGGGTTAGGAGGGTCATTAACCATCATCTCATTCCACCCCCTGCCCTGGGGAAGGATGCTTTTCACTAGCCCAGGTCTAGTCCGGCCTTGGACACTTCCAGGGATGGGGCAGCCACAGCTTCTCTGGGCAACCTGTGCCAGGGCCTCCCAGCCCTCACAGGGAAGAATTTCTTCCCAATAAGCAATCTAATCATACTCTTTGTTAGTGTGAAGCCATTTCCACTTGCCCTGTCACTCCAGTTCCTGAGAGAGAGTTCCTCTCTGATGAGTATGGGTGGGAACATGAAGCTGCAATGGAACTCTCTTAAAAGCCATGGCTTTTTTTCAGGCCTGCTTTTAATGAAACCACAATGCCAAACCTATATGAAAAGAAACTAAAAGCATCTCTGAGCATTAGCTCTCCCTTTTGCTCTGCCTCCACATCCAAACACTCTCCCTAAGTCTTTTCATGGTGTTCTCTGTGTCCCAGGTCCTATGGAGTGAGATTGTGAAGTCTGGCTGAAAGAGGAAACGCTATCTACTATGGATTGCCTCTTTCCAGCTGCTCTGAAGACTGACGGTTTCATCCTGTTGTTAATGCTTCAGGCCCCATCTTTTTAATATTGTTGTTCTTGCTTTAGCCAATCTGACTAGCTGATGTTAATGGACCTTTGAGGCAGCCTACCTTCCTAATACTCTGTCAGAATCAATAAACATTAGAAAATATTTTGTTTAGACTCTGGAGAAGCATTACAAATATGGACAGTATGAGTATTTTGGTGATTAGTACATTAAAGGAATGTATCATATACTTCAGTATAGTCTTTCAGATGAGCACTTAAGTCCTGAAATAGGGATGGACATGGATCCAAATACTCTCTTTGAGAAGAAAGAAGCTGAATCTCACCCATTAACTGCATGCAGAAGTTGGCAGTACTTTTAAAATGAGTTTTAAAAATGGCAGGTACTTCTGGGATTTTAACCTGTTCAAGGAGATCATTTCAATTATGAAGTGGATATTCTATTACAGTTTAAAGCTATACTAATGCCCTTAAATCTCTCTCGGTTTAAAACTGTTGTCACAAGGACATAAGACATAAGACTTTAATGTAGTCATCCACTGCTTGATGCAGATGCTGTAGCGTCTGCTGTGAAGGTGCATCAAGGCCTAGTTAGATTATATGGATATATGAGTAAATTTTCTGCTACCATAAACCACCATAGCTTTATTGAAGTCAATAGCACGATGTGGAGACCCCTATGAACTGTAATCTCCTTCTGTTCCAGTCTGCAGTATGAATTTATCTTTTGGAAATTGTTTATGTGCTTCCAGCTGCATCTTTAAAACAAAAAAAATTCATAAATACCATTGATATATCCCCTTTGAGCCTTGTCAAGTAAGTCTGGATAATATGAACGAATAGATAAATTAAAAGAAGTTAAAGAGCAAACTTTATTTGAATAACTTTACAAAGTGCAGAGAAGAAAGTGGTCTTATGCTTCTCAAAAATTTGCAGTAGACAGACTATGGAAAATCCCAAGAGATTCATATCAAAACTTAGAATGCTGCAGTGGACCTGTTTCTACTGCAGCTTAATGATGTTCTTTCAGGGGTTTTTCTGTTCCTGTGTTAGTTATGCCAGAAAAGTCCTGGAATCTATCTTAGAGACTTTACTGTAATGTTACCTGGGAACAGATGGCTCTGGTCTCTTGATATGATATTTAAGGAACAACTTTGTGAGAGGTCTTAGAGTTTTACTGATGTAGACATTTAGCCTTCATGGATTCCCTGGCAGTCAAATAACAGCTGAAACAGTTTTGTGACTAAGCTTGGATACACAGGATTCTTGGCAAAATTACAAATTTAGAATTCATATGTGCATTTCTTAAATGAGTTTACTTTGTCACTGAGTGTATTGCACCATAAGAACAATTTATTAGATGAAAGAAGAAGTACAGAAGTCTGCAATTGTTTTATCCCACATAGTGATGTGTGTTGGTAGCAAACTCAAGAATTATGGGTAGTTTGTTATTTTATGAGATTTTTATTATCTAGTTATCAATATTAGTAATACAAAGGAACTCTAGAAGTTACTTTGCAGGTTGATGTGGATTTGGCTCTCATAACTGAAAATGTTATTGCCTAAATTACTTTTGTAAGATTTAATTAATTGTACTTTAAAACATGGCTGTAAGTTACGCCTGGATTATAGCCAGTGACAGTTACAAGTAAATATCTATATTTTAAGGAGAAGTGGTTAACTTCCCCAAACATCTATAAGTGATCAATTATTTTGATATTGGCATATATGTCTGTGTCTCCAGATGGTCAGAATCTATGTGGATGTAGAAGGTCTGCTTTTTAATACTGAAGTACTCCCCTTTTATTTAATCAACATAATATTAAGAATTTGAAGAGCAAATTATCCATTGTTGGTTGTTTTTACGTAGTTTTTACATATTTTATGAAGAAATCTGATTTATACAGAATTTGCTCATCATGGTTCTTAATGAGGAGTTGTTTATATAGCTGAATAAAAAGGAAATGGGTTGACAATGTTCAATAATAATTTCTGTATTTTGCTTATAATGTAGAATATGAAAATATTCTTGAGTATGATCTTCACTTGCAAGTCTTATTCCTGAGCTAGTAATTAAACCTTAAATGCCAAATTTCAGAGGTCATGAACAGTTACAGTTATTGCAATACTGTATTAATAGACTTCTAGAGACAGGTGCGTCCAGTTTTAAAGCAAGGATAGAAAAACTTAATCAAAGAATCAGCTAATTTGGTCTCACACATTATTAAAACCTGTGGGGTTTATATTGTAAAGCAAAATATCCACAGGTATTCCCCCAAAGAACAGCAAGGCAGTGGAAAGGATTCAAGAGGTTTATTTCGGAGACAAGGGTGCTGAAAGCTCATAGGGCCCAAGGGCACTGTGTGGGCAGCACTGGCCTCAGAGCAAAAGCCAAGGCAAAGCTTTTCTTTGTTCCTCAGTTTTAGCATCGCTTCCCCACCCTGGCTGCCCATCTGCTGCCAAGGCCCTGCATCACATCTGTGAGCATTATCTCTCTTGTGCCCAGAGACTAATCTCGTGTGGAATGCATGTAGAAACACCCCAAAACTGTCTGGCAAAGTTGCCACATTCCAGGTGGGAAAGATTCCTTAGTGAAAACTAACTGCCTACTCGGTAGTAACATCTTCAGGAAAAGAGCTATTTACCCCTAAAATATGTTTGGTTTTGCTCCTTCTTATATGTGTGCCAAGAGTCATATTGTAGAAGGAGATTCTGATCCCACAAAAAAAGGTTGAAACTGGTAATTTACCAAAAAAAAGAACCCAAACCCTTCATGAAAACTGAACTTAGCAAATGTATTTTGCTTGAAGAGTTCAAGATGGAAGTACATCCATTTTCAGAAAGCAATATATCCTTTGTTGTTTTGGTAAGAATAAAAGAGAATTAAATACTTGGCTACCTCTTAAACATTTTAATGTTTTGTGGACTCATGCTAATTATTACATAAAGAATTAGATTACAGCAGAATTCTTACTCTTAATTTTCTTGAGTTGTTTCCTGTGAATATGCTTTCTGTAAATATTTTTACAGAGTGACTATTAATTACATCATGGGCAATGATGATGGAAGAAATTAATAAAATATATGCAGTACTTGATAAGTTTCTGTGATTTCCACTAGTTGGACCATGTTCCTCAGGGCCTGACATGCTCAGACAGTTCTTCCTGAACTCAGTTCCAGCTAGTGAAGTGTTGCAACATAATTGGTTCTGCAACATACTGCCTGCTGGGACTTCCTCATGCTCCAGCAACTCCTGGAAGGCACAGGCTGCTCTTCAGTCCTGTTCTTCTCCCAAATGGCACACAGTCAAAGATAGTGCATTCATGTCCTTCCTCCCCAAATGCTCTCTGCTCCCAACAGCAGCTGAAGTCTCTGTTCAATTATTGGTTGTAAGTGTCACTGATGATAAGCTGTCATTTCAGACAAAATCAGTGGCTGTTGTGCCTGTGTCAGAACCCATCTTTGCTTTTCTTATCGCTGGGGTGATGGCTTGGGGGAACAGTGAGGGCTCTTCATGTGAAGTCTTCTCTCCTGATCTCTCATATCAGACTACACAATTACTTCAAGCTGATTTAAACACCTGGTCTTTCATGGCATGTGGACATCAGTGTTTCTTGTCTAACAATGATTGTAGTTCAAAAGGATGGTTTATCAACTTTTGAATCTTAACATGTTTGGGAAGAAACTGGTATCCTGAAGGGAACCTACAAGAAAAATGAAGAGAGACAAGGGGTTGGAATGACAGGACAAGGGGGGAATGGATTCAAACTGATCAGGGTTCGAATGGATGTTGGGAAGAAATTCTTGGCTGTGAGAGTGAGCAGGCCCTGGCACAGGGTGCCCAGAGAGGCTGTGGCTGCCCCATCCCTGGGAGTGACTAAGGCCAGGTTGGACAGAGCTTGGAGCAACCTGGGCTGGTGGAAGGTGTCCCTGTCCACGGCAGGGGGTGGGACTGGATGAGCTTTATGGTCCCTTCCAACCCCAACCATTCTACGATTCTATGATAATGCCATTTAGCCATTTGGAATATTAACTTATTCAGCACAAATAAGGCTAATTTTTTTGTTTATCACCTTCACCAACTAGTGCCTTATTGCCAGCGTAGGAGCTATCCGTCATTTCTCTGACATGGTTATTCAGCAAGTCAGAACTGATAAATCTGAATTATCTGGTCTCACTTGTCAGCGTGCCTGTCATCCTTGAACAAATGCAAAATCAATTCCAAACCAAAGGCTATGCTCCTGCCAACTGTTAACTATTGACTGAAGAATAAGTTACATGTTTCCTAGTGATTAGCAAATGTTGGCAAGCTTCTTGACTCCCAGCTTATTTTGGGATTTAGGATCATACATATACTTTGCAGAGGCAGTGAGGTAAAGCACATAATGGCTCTTATATTGTGTTCTGAAACATAATTCCTCAGCTAATTCAGTTCTTATTCACCCTACTCCCATTTTCCCATAGAGAAAAAAATGAAATTAAAGAAGTCTGCTTAACAACTATTCAAAAATTTCCTTAAAAGTATGCAGTGGACAGAGGAGGGAAAATAAAATAAAAATGACAATTTATTACTTCCCTGAGTACTCATATCCAAAGGATAGACCTGACTTAGCAAGCCTTCTATCTGGGAGCCAGCTCACCTCGCAAGGCATAAACAGCAGCCGCTTCTTTACCAGTTGAGCAATTCCATTCATGGGTGAAGGAGAACTATAGTTTATTTATAAGCTGTTAATGTATTGGAGAGGTGACCTGAGTTACAGAATGACCTTCAGGGGTGATCAAACTTCCATATGTACCTGACAACACCTGAGGCTGTAACTCTTCTTTCTCACCCCCAATTATTGATGCGATTAGAAAGCCAGAATCTGGATGTGGCTGCCCCACCGCTGGAAGTATTCAAGGCCAGTTTGGATTTAACCTGATCTGGTGGGACATGTCCACCATGGCAGGGGATTGGAATGAGATGATCTTTAAAGTTCCTTCCAACCCAAACCATTCTGTGAATCTATGATTTTTGAGAGGGAACCAGGGTCAATACCCAAACCTCCTCCCCAAGTTTCAGGCCTGTTTGCTCCAGCCTTA
>JAOXXN010000162.1:21164208-21174430 GCA_026770055.1 Myrmophylax atrothorax | reverse complement strand
TCCAACCTGGCCTTGGACACTTTCAGGGATGGGGCAGCCACAGCTTCTCTGGGCACCCTGTGCCAGGGCCTGCCCACTCTCACAGCCAAGAATGTCTTCCCAAAATCAAACCTGAATTTCCCCTCTTTCAGTGTGAAGTCATTCCCCCTTGTCCTGTCACTCCAGTTCCTGAGGAACAATCCCTCTTCTGCTTCCTGGGAGGTCCCTTCAGACCCTGGAAGGTGCTCTGAGGTCCCCACGCAGCCGTCTCTTCTCCAGGCTGAACAGCCCCAACTTTCTCAGCCTAAATTTAGGGATTTGATATGTTACCTTTCTTTACCTGGTGAAGTTTCAAATCTCTTTCAGGTTGGCCACGCTGGGGCTGTTGATGTGATTATTCACTGACTGAAGTAAGGTTGGAGAAATCAGACATTAATCCCTGGGTGGGGAGTAGCAATCTATCTATGTGTTACAGTAATTAGAAGAACAACTCTATTCTACATTATCAAACTAAAGAGTGTAGCTTCCCTGTTTCTTACCTCAACTGCTTTAAAAATCAAGTATAATGCTCCTTACAACTCTCTTCCTCTCAGGGATGCTGTGAATCTGAATTAATGCTGAAAAAGCATTTTTAGATCCTGTAATTGAGGCACTGTGTAAGTGCAGTGTATTTATTTTTACCAAATACAGTAATTTCGGAATTTTAAGCATGAAACCTGCTGTTAAACAGTGGACTTGGCTTGAGTGTAAATATTAAATGTTACATCCAAATTAGACTTTAAATCATGATTCCTCATGAAAAAGATACCATAGCAATCATTCCACTTTCAGCTGGAATCTGCCTGGGTAGAATTTAATGCAAAATTCATTTCTGAATATGCTGATGCCTCTTTAACTTCAACAACACAGACAGCATTTTGTTAGATTTTCACTTGACAGATACAGATGACAATCAAATTATTTTTGTAATGAGGTATCCAGAAACACACAGAGGAGGGGAAAAACAAATGTTGGTTTGAATTAATATTTAAATCTCATTGTTTGAAACAGTTCTCTTGAAAGAAAATCAGGACTGATTTTTAATAATGTGAAAGCCCCCAGAGTCCTTCAACTCTATCAGCTCTGTAGTGCCAGTCTCTTTTAATCAGTCCTTCTTTTATCACTAAGTCCTAGATGACAGCCTGAAGTTTCACCTGAGGTGTAAAGCATTGAAATATATATGTGATTTACCTGACTTCAACTTTAAAAGGATTGCATGGAAGCAGAAGGACAAATGCTATCCAGATCACATCTATCTTTCTGGATGTCATTGGAAATCAAATTGGCAAAATGGAGAGGCCTAAGAATTGGAAATAACAATTTTCTAACTAACGATGTTTTCTTTTACATTGTAATTGTCAAAGTCAGTAGTCATATAAATCATCACTTTGAATTATAAAGTCTTAAAACTGACAGGAGGAGCCTAATTCACAAAAAAAAACAAAGGCAGGGCTTGCAGCTGAGGTGAAGAAACCTCACATTCAGTGACTCGTATCACATTTTGACTCAGGAAAAATGCAATGTCTTGTGGTAAATACCCCAAAGTTGCATCTCTACACAGATATTTTTTGCTTTCTCTCTTGCATAGTATTGTTTGAACTATGTTGCCTTTCTTCATTCAACTGAAGAATGTCTTTAAAAGAAATTTTTGTAATGATATCTTGTAGAGTTTATAGGGAATTTGAAGACATCTCAGTATAAACTTATCTCCATGAACACAAAAAATGAGTTTGTCCAACTTCCTATAGTTAACTCTACTTCTCTCTGTACCAAGATGGATTTTTAAAGTTTAGGGAGGCCTGAATCTGGAGAAGTGAGTGAAAAATTCCACCTTTCCAGATCCCAAACACAAACCTCGGTCTACTTGGTAAATCCTTTGAGGAATAAACAGCTGCTCTGACCAAGATTAGCATGCAATTAATAGCTGACTTTCAAAGCCCTGTCCTGTCATATTAATACCCAAAAATGTGACTGAATAGTGATGTTTAGGGCTATTAAACTCTTCGGCTTTTTATATGTTGTTTGTCCGTGAAAGTGTTTACAGTAATGATAAAAAATATGTTCTGTTTGCTCTGTGCTCAGAGGACATGGGTGGTTTTACCTTAATGTTTTTGGTCAATAACATCCTACTACAGTTGCTGCATTATATTTTTCATTTAACTATTAGATGCAGTTTTCCTCCTAAGGCTATTGTAGTAATTCTTTTTTTATTGTTTTTTTTAAAATGCCCCAATTGAAATTGATAAAATTAAACCTAAAGTTTAATAAACTGAAGAGGAATGTTCTGAAAAAGCTTCTTAAAACTGGGATCCATTTGCTAAGAGACCAAATCCAACTTAATACATCTGCACTGGTTCATCCAACCTCTCAAAACTGATGTGCCTCATGATGTGACCAACCTCTAGAACTGCTTTATCAAAGCAGAGATTTTTTTTTCTTAATTCATTGGCAAATCGCAAATATGTAATATGGAGGCATCAGTATTAGAGGTAGTTTACTCTAAATGATGACTCTTGTGCCTTTATGTAACAAGGAAAGACACTCGAAGTGTCTGTAGTTCTAATGTATCTGGGTGCACTACAGTTGGCCAACTAGAAAGCTTGGAGAGCTGGAAGATATCAGTAGAGGGAGCTCTTACCACATTTTTTGGAATAAAAGTTTTATAACCGTTGGTGGACAAGCTGTTTGCAATTGCTATGAAGAAATTGCCTCTTGTGATGTGCTCTCTGACTGTTTAGCAGCATATTTGAAGCAAACAACATAAAAGGAAAATGGCTTAATATCCATCTGGCTTGTCATCTTATGTGTATTATGGACGTATTGCAGGTTACAGATCCCATATAGCATCATTGATCCACTTCTCTCTTTTTCCTTCAGGATCTCACAACGAACCTTTTCAGTCACCTCAAATGTCAAACCAAGACTGAAAAAAATCAATCAAAAAAATTTGGTGTGACATGGTAGAATTTGATTAGTCTAAGTGAAAGGGAAAGAGAACAAACCATTTTTTCTCCCTCAATATCCCATGTTTTCTTGTTCAAGATACACTATTTGCTGGTCTCAAAGTCATAACAATTTTTCAATGTTCTGAAACATCTTAAGGCTGTCTTTTATTCACTTTCTCTCCTGCCTTTTCTAATAACTAAGAAAGCAGCTTCGTGAGATCAAGCATCTGTGACTTTCTCTGTGTGGACTTCCTGTGCAATTCCCTCCCGTAGTTTGATTCCTTTGACAGGAAGGGGGGCACGGTTGCTGTTGCTAATGATAGGGAGTAGTAGTTTATGGAAAACACCTCTGGCATGGCTGGCAAAGGGCAGGGGGCAGCAATGTTGCATTGTTGCTGTTGGTCTGGGCATTTTCCATCCCAAATTCAAGTATGTCTGAGCAGGCTCTGTGACTCAACACTGAAAACTGTTACTAAAACAAAGGACAGTAGGGCTGTAGTTACCACTGAAATGATGGTTTTAAGACACTGCTGAACTCAGCTGTGTGATTTCTTTACATATTTGCCCAATAATTTTGACTGAGAGATCTGCCCAAAATACAATCTCTTGCCTTAAAGCTTCTTTCTCCTTACTTCTTAATTAAAGGTGTTAGTCATTCAAATGTCCATGTTTGAGGCAGGAAAGTGGCAGATTCTTTGAGTTTTCTTTTGCATTAAAAGAAACTTCAGACTTTAAAGTATCTTGTGATATTCATGTTTACACTTTATACATTTTTTTTAATAAAATTTAAACTAGACAGTCTTGGTCAGTTTAAGATATTATATATCTGGATACACAAACAGGTGTTCAATAAGGTTTCTAAAATCACTGAAATTCCTATCAGGTTTTAAAGCTTATGTTTCTTGATGTGTAATGCTTTCAAAGTCCTAGGCTTAAGGGACTAACATGGCTAAGTGTCATTCTTAAAATATTAAACCCCATATTTGGTTCATAGGTTGATTCAAATTGTGGTTGCCTTCATTGCTGGATTTGCTGAGCATCTCATGGTTAACTGGCACACTGAATTCTTGCATCTTATAGGCTGGGGATGAGCCAGAAAGATGAGTTTAACCTTTTTATTCAACTACTCAATAGATGTTGAGGTGTTTTGTTGTATTTTTTTTTAAGAATTAATTTACTGAATCATCCTTAGTTTCTTTCTCCACACAGTTTAGAGCATTTCTTATGAAAATTTTACTTAAAAGATATATTTTTTAAAAATAATTTTCATAAAATAATGAAAAATACTGGCAAGTATTTATTTCGTTCTTAATTATTTCCCTTGAGCAAACTGAGGAATTTTTAAAATCTGGTGATATGTTTTATCATGTTTACAAATCATTAGAAGATTTAAAAATCCACTTAGTAATTGACAATAAAGTATTCAATTACATCAAAAGTCTAGATCCTTAAGGAAATTTTTTAATTGCCTTACATATTTGTTTTTACAAGTTTTCAGAAAATAATACATTTCTACTTTTCTGTGTAAATTAATCCTTCTTCATTTTAAAATTTTATTCTACCTAGTTGTGTTCCAGATACCAATGAGGTCAAGGAAATCTTTATTATGGGCTCAGTCAGAAGGGTGTGTAAGTATTTATGCAATAGTTCTGCATAATAAAAATAAATTCTAAATTTATTCCAACTGAAAAATTAGTGATACAGTGGAAGATTGTATGCTATACTCTGAAAACATACCATAAATACTGTGCGCTACAAATACTATTGTCTTCATGATGCATATTCTAAAAGTGTTAAGAACTGGTACAAAACACATGTAAAATGGAAACTTGGAGCTGTGCCATGTAGTGAAGGTGTGGCACATCAGCTGCCAGCTTTGTAGGCAGCACAGAGGTAAAACAGTCCGTGCATTTAAAATCCATGAGAATTCTGACTGTGAATGGCTGGCTGTAGTGCAGTACAGGGGAGCCAGTGCATTATGGAATCATGGAATCATAATCTCTTTCCACACCTTCCACCAGCCCAGGTTGCTCCAAGCCCAATCCAACCCGGCCTTGGACACTTCCAGGGATGGGGCAGCCACAGATTCTCTGGGCAGCTGGTGCCAGGGCCTCACTACTCCCAGTTTCTTCCTAATACTCAATCTAAACCTGTCTGTTTAAACCCATTTCCCCATGTCCTGTCACTACAGGTTCTTGCAAAAATCCTGGGCCAGCCCAGCACGCTGTTAAAAATGTATCCCTCTAGATGTGCCATTTTGTGTTTAGAGTGAAAAGGAGATAATCATGCTTAGATTATGGGTAATTTTAGGCTCCTTGTAGATATATTGATAATAATCCTCTGGACTGGGACATTTTATTCCATTCTTGAGTAAAGACTTTCATATTTTATCAAGGCTTTTCCTGGAGCCAGCCTTAAGCACTAACAAGAAAAATGACTGCTTGAGGCTCTGATTTAGCCTTAGCAACTTAGCCCAGAGACCTAAAGGCATTGTGACAGAGCTTTGCAAGACCTAACTTCGGGCATCTGACCCCCATATCAAAACCCTTGTCACTGAACTGAGGCTACTTACGTGCTCTGCAGGCAGAAACTTGCCCTTCAGGATCGGGTGTATGCAGATCAGCACAAAGAACAGATTGACAGGTGACCCAGCAGGCCATTTCAAAAACAGGAGGAATGTTCTGTTTCTTCTGCTGCCCTTGGCTTTTAACATAACTGAGAGACCCAAATTCATTAGGGAACACAGCTTTTTCCATCTGCCTGGTAAAAGTCATACAGAAAGAGAAATACATCGAGGAGTCAAATAAACCCCAAATGGATGATCCTCCAGTACTTACAGAATGGGGAGCTCATATCAACAACCCTGCTCTCTTAAAAGCCTCAGGTAGTTATGTAGGTTCATTAAAGTGGATCTGGCCTTTGTATCCACTAAACACAAGTAGGCTGCTTTATTCAGCTCAGTCTCTGATGAAGGTAGACTTCTAATTCCTTAAAAAAACAACTGAAGAATAACTGCCACTTTCAGGAGAAAGGTGAGAGGCAGTTCCTGTCTTCCTGTCCTTCCCTCTCTTTCACAGAATTATCCATTTATTGGGGCATTAGAGTGCTCATTTAGGAACATAGATTCAAGGATTTGTTTTTGTGCCTGTCAATGCAGTACTCATTACAAGCCCTTTGAGAGAGTTCCTTACACGATAAATTGCACGTTTTTGCTCACTCTTTTCTTCCCATATTCAGGACAGCCCCTGTCATGCTGTTTGTTATGTGATCCAGAACTGCTTATAAAATAGAAGGGAGGGAGAGCAACTCCTCTCCTGCAGAATAGCTTATAACAGTAAAAATTGACCATTTCCCCTTTGAAGGATCTCAGGAGTCTCTAGTGTTTGCCATGAATTTAGGTTTCAGTACATGTAAAAAGCAAACCAATATACCATAGTTCTCATTAATTCAATGAAGCATGATGCACAGTGCAGCCTCCTTTGAAGGTAATTGAAGAGACTTGGCCTCCATTGACTCTGGTTTCAGTTTTGGTTTGGCAATAAATCTTCACGCTGAGTGAGTTGTGGCTGCTGTAGTTCTCATTTAATTTTTATGGAAAGTTCTCATTGTGCCCACAAGCAGATAATAAGTGCTGAAAAATGCCTCATTCCTAGCTAATGTTTTGCTGACAGAGAAGGTAATTTGCACATGTCACTATTTTCTGTGGGTAAAGTTAGAATTCCTTGGTTTTGGCTTTTTCCCAGTTGATGTCATGAAACTGTCCATAAAGCCAGACAGCACAGTTTTAACCAGGACATACTTGCTGACAGTTTTACGATGTCTCACTAAGGACTAGAAGGTACTTGGGAGCAGTTAATGTGAATTTGTGATGGAGGAGTCATGTTTGGCCGGTGTGATGACCTGTGACAATGAAATGATTGACTTAGTGGATGAGGGAAGAACAGTGGATGCTGCTTGCCTTGACTTTGGCAAGACCTTTGACACTGTAACATAATAGACGAAGTTCTGGAATACAGACTAGAGAAACAGCCAGTGAGGAGCACTGAAACCTGGCTGACCTTCTGGGCTCAGAGAGGTTGGGATCAGTCCAACTAGAGGCTAGTCATGAGTTAGGGAGCCCAGGTGTCAATATTGGCATCAGTGCTGTTAAACATTTCCCTGACCGGCCTGGATCATTGGACTGAGCGCAGCCTCAACCATTCACACATGACATGATGTTGGGAGAACTGGTTAATACAGCAGGTACGTGAGCTGCCATTCAGAGGGACCTGAATGATTCAGATCTGACAATCAATCTGACAGAAACCTCAAGTTTAACAAAGGGAAATTCCAAGTCCTGAATATAGGCAGGAAAAATCGAACATATCAGCACAAGCTGGATGGGAGTGCAATTAATTGGAAAGGAGCTTTGCAAGGAAGAAACTGGGACTCCTGGTGCAGAAGTTGCATGTGAGAAAGGAATACACCCATCTGACAAAGAAGTCCAGCAGACAGCAGAACATCATCAGCAAAGGAGGGAGGGTTACCTCCTCTCTGTTCAGCCCTGGTGAGACACATTTGCAGTGCTGTTTCCAGTTGTGGGTCTCCCAGTACATGGACATACTGGACTGAGGGCAGTGAAAGACCACAAATGTAGTAATGAATTGTAGTGTCTGATAGATGACAAGAGGCTGAGTGAGCTGGGACTGTTCAGCCTGGACAAGAGTAGGCTCAGGGGATATCATCAATGTGTATAAATAGCTGATGGGTGAAGTAAAGAAGACAGGGGCAGATTGCTCTTAGTTATAATGAGTGACAGGACAAGAGACAATGGACACATAGAGGATGCTCCATTTAAACATAAAATAAAGGAATTTGATTGTGATGATATTCAAAAAGCGAAGCAGCTTTCCTAGGGAGGTTGTGGAGGCTTCATCTGTGGAGATACTGAAAATCCCACTGGACATGGTCCTGGGCATCCTATTGCAATTAACCCTATTTAGGGTTAGACAATAGGTCCTTTCCAGCCCTATTCGTTCTGTGTTTCTGTGATCTTTCTGTTTTCTGACTTTTGTATTGGCAAGCTTTCATAGTTCCTTGCCATTGCACTTCTTTTTCATGCATTTCAATCAAGTGGTATCACAGTCCACTTCGCTTAGACTTGGAAAAAGAGTGTATGTGCCATAGCTCAGCTTCCTGTTTATAAGTCCTAAATCTCAGGGGGTTTGATTCTGACATACACTTTTGTATTATGCTCTCTGATGGGTTCACTCTGGTTCCATCTCTATAGCCATTGGTCCATTCTCACACATTGCTTTTTAATTTTGGTCACTTTTCCTTCCCCACTATAAGCTTCTAGAAATGTTTTATAGATATTAAACTGTCTGTTAGTTTTACCAGTGTAAAAATACAGATAAACTTAAAGATATGGAAACATTTATAGAAGAAATACATAGATACATAGAAACAGTGATTTGGTAGAAAAAGGTCATGTAGAAAAAGGGTCACCAGGTTGATCAGAGGGATGGAACACCTCTCCTACAAGAAAAGGCCGAGAGAGCTATGGGGTGATGGGCTGATAAGCCCTGATGGGTTGAGGGAAATGCCTCAGCCCCCTGAAGGGATGCTCCAAGCAGAGGACAAAGGCTTTCAAACTGATAAGATTAACATAGGGTGGAGTGTTGTTAAATAATGACATGGCCTTCCTTTGTGATATCTTCTATAACCACTCTAGGAGCCGCCTCCCCTCAGGCATCTGTATCACCCCCCAAAAATATTGTCTTTAGTCACACAACCACCTGAAGAAAAAAAAAGGTATAAAAAGAGATGCAGTTTAATACATGTCTCTGCTGGGGTGACTTCTAGCAGCTTGTCTGGCCTCCTCCTACCTTCTGGAACAATGTAGGGGTAAGAAGACCATGTGCTCTCCATTTTTCTATACTTCACTTTCTTAACTTTACTTTCTCCTACCTTGATACTAATAACAGTAACTTGCTTTCTTACAAAGCTTATTCCTTTATACATTCTATCTTACATCTTATGCTAACAGCTACTTTGAATCTTACTTTATAAGTGTCTGCTTTACTAACTGTGTTTTGCAATGTGCAGTTTCTTTCTCAACATGTGTGTTGATAAGAAGCAGCTCTGTTCTTTCCTTTTGCTTTGTGTTACAGAGGGAGGGTGTGCAAGATATTTATTGTCTTATGTTATTGAAAGAGTGTCTAGATAAGTGTTTTAGGCTGCTGTGGTTTTAGTTAGTAGTACTTTGTTGCTACTTTCTGTCTGTCGTGAAAATCGGACACACCGCTCTATTGTGACTTGTTTAGTATGTTTGTCTCAGTAAAATGTGTTTTGTGCTGGTTTCTTTTGGATTCTTAAACACAATCTTGCAGCCAAACGTTATCACCGGCAAAGCAGAACCCACAATAACTGTCACATACTTGTACTAATAAATGTTATTTCGGGAGCTGTTGTGGAGAAAGTTCTTTTCTAGCTATTAAGTGTGGCTTCATATCAGAGGTTAGAAATCCTTCCAGCCTGTGTGCTATCCCTGTCGGCAGGCAGTGCTGTGTTCATAAGGCTCTAATTTTTCTGGAAGCGCTTATTTAGCTGATGAGTTCTCCCTGGCTTAAGAGTGGCTTCATATCAGAGGTCAGAAACCCTTCCAACCTGTGTGCTGTCCGTAGTTGATAGACAGTGTTGGGAACATAAGGATCTGATTGCCTGGAAGCGCTTATAGCTAATAATTTCTTATTAATACAGTTAAGACTAGAAATCTTTGCATTTCTGTCTCACTTCTCCCTTTCATGTGACAAAGGGGAAATAAGTGACCAGAGTTTCCTACCCACTCCTCAGTCTTACCACAAAATTTTTATAAAAGAAGTAATTTCTGAGTGTTAGCCATTTTCAAAACAGCAGTCTCTCCACTGCAGCTAGATGCATAGTTCATACAGGTGCTGATGCATTTCATCACCTCTTTTTGTTTTGTTCTTCAATAATCTGTGCATTAACCACAATCATCCCAAATGCATCCATTACCTGGTACTATTCACTGCACACTTCTGAGAAATAATCCTTGGCTTGTGAGCTCTTTGTGAACAGCCATATTTCAAATATTCATGCAGATGCATAAGCCATGCATCCTTCTCCAGGTGCAATTAATTCTCAGCAGTAGGGTTTCAGATTGTGAATTAAAAATATGTTTTATATTAATATCTTAAAATACTTATTGGAAAGTTACCATTTCACTCACTATTTTGCCACTGTGTTTCTGGTAAATT
>JAOXXN010000162.1:21149271-21164108 GCA_026770055.1 Myrmophylax atrothorax | reverse complement strand
TGTGAGGGTGGGCAGGCCCTGGCACAGGCTGCCCAGAGAAGCTGTGGCTGCCCCATCCCTGGAAGTGTCCAAGGCCAAGGTTGGACAGGGCTTGGAGCAACCTGGGCTAGTGGAAGGTGTCCCTGCCCATGGCAGGGCGTGGGACTGGATGAGCTTTGAGGTCCCTTCCAACCCAAACCATTCTGGGATTCTGGGATTCTATTCTATGTTCAAACTTTATTAAATTGTACGCTTATGACCTAGTAATTGATAAAAGGGAAAAAACATTGGAGTATAGCAAACATGCCTGTACAGTCACAGTCAGAGCATGAGTGAAGATGGATTACTTGTTACACATTAAATGGAGTTAAATAAAAAGTAGTGAGAAATACATCTGTCTTCTTTATGAACCAAATAGTGTCCTTTGAATCTGAAAGTTATTTTATTGTGATGTTGTTGAGAAATGATGAGTGAAGAGAGGTTATATGGTGATACCCAGCAGGCTCATGCATTTATAAAATAACTAAAGCTTGAAAAGAATATTTGGATTGGGGGTAGATATGTAAATTTATTCATAGATCAAATTCTGATGAACATGTCATATTCCACACCATGGTTCTAAAGGCAGAAATTTGCTGAAATTTTTCTTAAATTTGAAATGAGTCTTAGTTCAAGACAGGCTGGGAGTATTAATTACATTAAAAAGGCAAAAGTAGCTACCTTGGAGGACAGAGTTCATCTATGAATTTCATATATATTAATTTTTTTACTCAATACCTAATATAAAAAGTATAGGTACACGTGTGGAAAACAGATAGTATATAGCCAAAATGTTTAAAGCAAGTTTCTGGAGTATAACATGATTTTTAATACCTGAAATGATAATAAAAAGAGATATATTGTGCTTTTCATGCTGTATTTATAAATGCAAACAGTTCTGGCAAATACTCTATTCAGTTGGAATGTTGCTGGCATTTGTATGCCATTTTCACAATTTGTCTCCAGCTCAATTATTTTATCAAGCTTCACTATGTTTCTGGTTCCCATTCTGAGCTCAGGGATGAGCTCTGACGTGACACTGTTGAAGTCTGAGAGAAACTTCAGGTGCAAAAAGGAGTGGAAGTCTGGACACCCAAGGTGTATGTGTGTGTATGTGTGTATGGCCAGACTTCGTGAATGAAGATTTGGGAAGGGCTCTCCCCACGTGGGTGTCCCCTTCCAGCTTGCCCTGGTAGTTAAATTGCTCCCTGCCATCCAATCCTGTCAGATCTCGGATGCTGAGCAGGGTCAGCCCTGGTTAGTACCGGGTGCTGTAGACAGTCCCGAGGACTTCACTGTCACTGCCCAAGCTTGCTCTGCCATGGCAGATGGACCTTAGGACTTAAACGGTGGGGCCGTTCTGCGCACGCTGAGCCTCACCTAAAGAATCTGCTACACCCAAGGTACTTTAAAGTCAAACAGTGAGGAGTGAATGGAGCTTATGAATCTACACATTGAGGGATTTGCTGAGCTGGCATTCTCAGCATCACATACGTGTGTGCTTCAGATTGCTTTAGTGGATCTTGCCTCAGCTGTGTCCATTTTTTGGGATACTCCCATCCTCAGGAAGTCAGCAGGAATTCCTTAGAGCATGAAGCCATACATGCACAGCCTTGATGGTTTGAGTTTAGTGAGCAATCAAGCATGGCCTGATGTAAGTTTTGCTGGCAAATTCCATTGTAATAAGAAAATAAGACCCACAGTGGATCTCTGAGATTGTATTAATGCATCCTTGAAGAAGGAGAATGAATTTAATTCAAGTTTTAGTTTGTTTGTTTTTTTTTTTAATGGGACCTGGTATGCTGAACAGCACAAAGAAAATAATGCAATGAATTCTCATTGATAATCAATAGGTGCTGTAGTGAACCTATTACATGAAATCACAACAGATGACCTGACACTTTAACGCATATCCTTCCTTTTTGAACTACTCTTCCTTCTGGGCTTGCATTCTCCTTTCCTGGGCTTCATTCCCCAGGGGACTGGGAGATTGAATTTAATGGTTAGCTGAGCAAGGATGAGCTGAACTCCACTCATGTTAAGTTAATCACCGTTCTCAATGAGAAAATTTATTTTGGAAGTGTTTATGCGCTTTATTTGTACAGTAAATAAAGAAAAAAGGGATTGTTTTGAGACCTTTTACCTGTCACGAATAACTTTAATTGAGGGCAAACATCAGTGGTTAAAGATTTGCAGAATCTTTGATGAGTTGTCTTGAGATTTTCAATCACTTGAAATCATATGAGATGAATTTAACATTGCTTATGTAATAGGTGCATCTGCTTTTTACTTGGCATGATTTTAAGTGGCACAATTGTTTACATGATACATTTCTGATGGTTACATATATTTAACTATAATGAAGCATGGGATTTAATGATTAATTCTTTGTGTGAATTCTGTTGCACCAAGTTGTGATATCATCATGAAGAACATGCTAGGACGTAGCATGAGTAGCTGTCATCCTTTAGTTAAAACCCAAACCTCAGTGATTAAATTCTACCCAAGTCTAACAGGAATATGATTAACAGGTACTATGGGGACAAGAAACCCAAGTAACTCAAACCTGACCTAAGGGTGGAAGTGCATGATGCTGCTGAACGGAGGCCTTGAGCAAACTTTTCTCCTGCCCTGTTTTTCAGCCATTACTTTGACCAGTGCTTGTCTAACTCCACAGAGAGTTGATTCAAATCACTAGTCAGATGCATGAGTTTTCTCACCTTTCTTATTACTGTTCTTCTGCATCCTGCTGGAGAGAGGAACTGACTAACTGGGCCTGGGGTGCTTAGTCCCCGACTGTGGATCAACACTCCTCACCATTAAGTTGGCCAGATGGGTGTGCGTGGACCTGAGGCAGAGACAAAAAGGTGTGAAAGCAGAGAAATGGCTTTGACGATAACAAACCATTCCATCATTTCAGCTTTACTATCCTTGTGAAAAGAACACAAACAAAGCCAAGGGAACAACTGTAGAATGGAGAAAATGTTCTCACATCTTTGGCTAACAAGGACAAAGTGAAGCTCTTCATACTTGTTATGGTTTATGCCAGGCCTAAATTTAGGCTTTAGTTTTCAGAGTAGGTCTGAGATAATCAGCTGACTCTAGCTGGGTCGGGCCAGCTGACAACTGGCTTCTACTGGCCAACGGTATTCCACAGCATATTCTGATGTCATCTCAAATATAAAAGCAGGTGTAGGAGGGACTTAGTTCAGTTCCTGATGGTTGTTCATCTGGGAAAGACATATCATGTTGTTTTCCTGGACTAAGCCGTACTACCTCACCGCTATGGTATCTTAGGAGAGTAAAATGTTTGTTCTTAGTCTTTCTCTCTGCTTGGGTCTGTCCCTCAGGTCATTGAGTTCTCTAGAGTGATTTGTAGCTAGAATATTGGGATTTGTGTTCTATGGGGAGTGGGGAGTTATTTTTTGTTATTTCTATCTAGTGTAGGTGTGTGTTATATTGCAGTCTTCTTTTATTTTTTTCTTTTCCGTATAAATACATATAACTAGTTTAAGTTTAAATCTTGGGGTTTTTTTCTTTCTCCCTTTTCTCAGAGGGGAGGAGGGAGACTGAGTTGCTATTGGGCAGTTGGCATTTTGCCAGATCAACCCAAGACAGTACCTAAGCATAATGCTTAACTTTCAATACCAAAATATTTGAGTTGAAGATTAGAAATAGTGCATACTGCTCCTGTACCAGGTCAAGAAATAGCCAGCACCACCACTGCTTAAAAGTCATACCAATGGTTTAGGTGTCAGGCAATCCTGAAGAAATACATAGTTCTTGGATGATTATGTCTGAAGATGCTTCCCAGGTGTGGCGTTTCAAACAGTTTCTATGAATGAGAAACAGGAATGAAGTTTCCTTTCCTCCAGGCTTTCAATGAGACCAAGTTATTTCCTTAGTTGAGCTGTGTTATAATTGGCACTTCCCAAACTGCAATTTTAGAAGAATAATAACACATGGTTAAACCAGGAACTGCTTGTTACGTTAGTGGAACCTTTGCTGCTGGTAATTAAGAGTGTGCATTGCTTAGACAGTTTGGAATTAGAATTAGGCAAAGGGACCTTTCAAAGAAAGTATATAAAAAGCTGAATTCCGAGTCCAGTTAGAGCAAAGGTCAATCTTTAGCCCATCTTATTAGTGGACTCTGGCACTGAAACTTACTTCAAGTCTCCAAATACTTGATTCCTGGATATTTGTTTTGAATGGGCAAGTGAGACAACAAGGGAAGGGTCATCAAAATGTAAAAAGTTACTTAAAATAATTATTGTCCAAATAACATGTGCATTTGGACATAACTTTCCCTCAATATAAAGGATTTAATGCTTCCATATATCCATGTAATGGACATCCATATAAAGTACCTAATCCTTTTTTTCTTTTTTTTTTTTTTTTGAGTAGCCTTTATTCCTTTCACTCCAGTGGGAGGTGATGCATTACATTTAGGCTTCATACATATCCTGTTTCCAAATGTGGAATATCTAAAATTAATAAGGAAAAATAAATAGAAAAAATATCAGGTAAACACCCACAGTTTGATAAAAGACAGTTCATTATTCATAGTCAGGATCACTAGACATATACAACTATAAATTTGACTGAAATCTTGTAAAATTTAACTCTATGTATGACTATTACAAGTTAATACAGGAGCAGTTCATATTCCATAAGAATACAGGGAAAAACTCCTGTATTTCTCTTCCTATGTGTATCTAGAATATATCATAAGATATAGATCTGAGTATGTATTAATTTCCCGTACATATTTCTTTATGTGTTTACAGATGTGAAATTATTTAAACAGCTTGAATTTCAGACAAGAGTCTCTACACGAGAGTGAGTAATCAGGGGCAGATCCTTGCCTTGGAGTCAGTTCCCGGCCTCACAACTGCATACTCAACCTGCATCCTTGATCTGAGTACACCAAGGTCACTTTAAAAGCAAGTCCCTGTCAGATCTGTGGTCCTCTCCCATCATCTGACCAAACTGCATTTTCTTCAACATTTATCTAAACCTAGGACTCTTCCTGGGTTAGATGTCAAAGTTCTTCTTTAAGAGTTGTAACAAAAACAAGGTGGTTGAAATAACCCTCACTCCTAAAGTCCCTTGAGGGTTTCATCTCATCTTTCCTTCTCATTTCCTTATTGGGTCTGCATTTCCTGTCCCTAGACACGCCAAATTACTGTTTCTACGATGCAGATGATACAATTATCTCCAAGTGACATTAAGTTTCAAAAGTGGTCCTTCATTTGACTTTATCATTATCTTATTTCCTTTTTCACTCTCATGTATAAAAATGACAAGTTGTAAATTTTGATGGAGGAAGGGATCCAAAGCAATTTCTAGCTAAGGGTCAGAGATGGGCATATATTTATATGCCTTTGGAGTTTTATTAGTAATTTTAACTCATTTCCTTTGTTTCTACAGAAGGAAAATCGAAGCGAATATGTTAGTGAATATTAAAAACTAAAATACAGTGAACCCCATATATCCAATTTACGTGTTGCAGATATGAAAACTAGATATATATGAAAACCAGGAAGAATACTTCATGGTTCACATATTTTATTTCTGTGATTCAGGATGCAGAGAAGGTGAGGTATGGCTTTCACAAAGGATTACTATATTGGTAAATGAGACCATTTTCCATGGATCTTACTATGAGCTGCACTAAAGTAGCATCATAGAATCATAGCTGGAGGCAACTCTGCAGGTGGGGTCTCACCACAGACCAGAGTATTGTATGTAATAATTCATAAATGTAAAACTATACTTAATCCAAGGGAAAATAGTGCTAACATGGCGAAATTTTCAAGGAGTTCTAGTCAACAGGGAGCAAATTCTTAAACATATAAGTGAACTAAGTGACAAAAGGCGCTTTACAGAAGTGAGGCATAATCTGGAAACATAGACTGAATGAGTTGTAAGTAGAAATAAATGTTTGTAAGTGTCTTTTTGAATGTTTTCTAATAATTCACAGGGAAAAAATGGTGGTGAAAAGATAGATTAATTTAGATAAAACATCAGGTTAGAAGTTTTCTTACTAATGGAAGAAGGGACTGTTGTGACTAGTAATGACAAATTGTAACTATTGGGAGCAACATTCTGAGCCTGCATATATAGAAAAGAGGGCAAAAGTTTTCCAAGGGCTTGTAGATTCCAGCAGAGCTAATTTGTGGTCAGGCCTGTGACTGGCTGTAGAAGACATTAGGAAGCGTCAGGGTTTGTGCTCATTGTTCAGGCTTGTTGTCCCCACTGGAATCAGAAGGGAGTATGAGAGGCTAGAGAGGTGACATAGTAGTTTTTTCTTCATTGTACAAGCAGGGTTTACAGTGCTTTTTGCTATTTTTTTCTCCAATTGTAAAAGCTAAGGTGCAAAATGCAAATCATACACTTGGCATTGGCTTTTCCACTAAATTCTCACAGGCTTTCATATGGACAGTTTTCATTTTGATCCCTCTAAGAACATTGTTGAGTATATTTTGAAAGAAACGAATGTGTTTTTCTTGTATTTCTCCAGAAAGTGAGAGGACAGACTCTAAGCAACACGCAATCTTGTGTGTCATACAGATGACTGCAGAGAGTAATTCTATTGTTTTTCTGAAGGATAAAATACTATTCTACTGAAGAAACAAAAGCACCGCTTTCCCTTAATTGTAGTTGCAAATGAACTAGTGAAATAAATACTAATTCTTTAACTAAAGTTTTAAGCATGGTTCCATTTTGGACTTAAAATGGATACAGACCTTTGAATTCCATTTGGTCATGAGTGGAGAGCATTGAAAGATTTTTGTATTGTTCTTTAGATTGCAGTACATGCTCAAATTTTGAGATATATAAAGCTTACATGTCAGGTTGTCATTCAAGGTGTACTACTAGCAATTAGTATAATCTGTTACTGATATGACTATAGTTTTAGTGGTTATATATATTTGTGAGCTGTTAAAAATCATAAGCAATCTTGCTTTAAGAAGTGTTAGCATGTTTGACCAATTTTTCAATGGCCAAAATATCCTTCTTTTTTTATAACTTGTCTATATCACTGGTTTGGTTTAGCTTGGTAAAATGCCAACTGCCCAATAGTCTGAGAGAGTATTCTCCCCCCAGGGAAAGGGAGGGAGGAGATGAGGGAAAAACAACTAGAAGTGAAACTTTAAAATGGCAAGGTTTTTTATATTTACACAGAAGAAAAAGAAATAAAAACGGAATATTATGTAACACACACATATATATACAAATGTGAAAGAAATAACTCTACCGAGTTACCCAACCAAATAACACAGATTCCAACCACCCAATCCCCCCCAAAAAATCCTCCAGAGAAAACTCCCAGCAAGAGAGGAGGAAAATGAACAAGAAAATGTTCACCTCCCTAGATAACACAGTGGGGATGGTGGCAAGGCCTAATCTCGGTAGAGGCAGGGCAGTGCATCCTCACGGGTCTAAGGCAAAGACCAAAAAGAGGCAGAAGCTCCACCTCCCTCTCTTTTTATACTTCTTGTGATGTCAGATGATATGAAAAATCTCTGTGGTTGCTTAGGTCAGGTGATTTTTGTCCCTTCTAAGCTATGTCAGATTCTCTGGGCCTGCTAAACTGAGGCCTAACTAAAACTAAAGCCAAAACTACCACAATCACAAATACTCCTCATCCTCAAGAGTATCTTGAACATACAGAATTAATAAATTTATAATTCCATCAGGTTCTACCTTTATCTTTTTAACAAAATATGTCCTGTGAATACTAAACTGCATGAATGCGTGAGAAAGAAAAGAAAGGAATAATTTGTAATATTTTCATATGTTGTGGGATTTTTTGAATGAAAATAAAAACAGATGAATAGATGTCGTAGATGCATGAAATAAAGATTTTTACTCTCACTCTCAGTTTGTTTTCTATTTTTTTATACCTATATATTCTGTTGTTCTGTATTTTTATAATCTATGTGTTCTGTTTTTCTATACTTACATATTTAGATAGCAAAGCAAAACACTTGCCCTGTCCCTAGCTGAATATAGTATTCAGAGTTTCTTAAATCATTGACAAAAGCATACTGGAAAACTATTCAACTAGTACAAACCGTTGAAGTGAGAATTATATTATAAAGTGCTATTTGTTTCATTGATTTTAAATCTAAATATAAGATTTGAAATGCAAAAAAAAGTGACCTCTTTTTAAGTAAAAATGTGTAAAAAAGGAGAAAACATTTTAGCACAACCTTCTGACTCCAGAGGTCAAGGACATAAGAAATGCCTCACAGAAGTTCTTTCAAGGGACTCTTGCTCTATCTTTCATGATGTCAAGATTAATTAAGTTGACAGTACATGCAAAACACAACCTCCCCTGTTCTTTGAGTAACCTCTCCCAGCATGACCTAGTCATCACCATGGCAACCAATCATTCCCAAGTCCATCAGTACTCTAGTGACACACATGATCTTCTGTTATTATTTGTGATTGATCCTCATAGAAACATTAGTTATTTGTGGGTTGCACAAGAGGCTGAGAATACAGGTGTATTTAGACTGGGTACAAGGGTGTCCCACAAGACTCAGATGCCCATGATGTTTCCATGGCAAGCTTTATTTGCTGTTTCAACAGCTCATTTACCTGTGTGAAGCAACAGCAAACATTGGAAGGTTAATAATGGCACACTGAATAAAATGGATAAACTAAGACACAGCAGGGGAAAGCAGGTAGCAACACGGTCATCACTAACACATCCCTGACAGATGCACTGCCTCTCTCTTGGCTGAAAATCACTAACCGGCCTTTCTGTGATCCTTATCACCCAGAAATTGTAACATACAGTCATTTATCAATGTGTATAACACCCTATTAGGTTGCCTTCTAATTACAGAATTTGGAAGCAGCAAAAGCAGAAATGGCTGAAATGAGTTTCATGTCACATCTGGCCTTAACCCTCACAGGAAAAAAGCAATTTTGATTATTCAGAATACCTGAGAATCTTTCACTTATGCTCTTTATTGCTGAAAATCAAATAAATCCCTTCTATTGAGGGGATTAGTACTACCTATGCTATCTTTCAATATTTTCCCTAATCAGCCAGTAGCAATGTTTTTATTCTGACTTTTAGAGCCAATATTGATTAAGTTCTTCTTCATTCTGAATTGCTGTAATATTTTCCCATGAGTCTTTATAGAGCTCTGTGCAGTTTCATTTATCCGAGAAGGTGATAATCTCTCTGCTTAGAGGTGAATGAATGTCATTCTGTACATCAGGAACCTCCTGCACTGCACAATAAATTAGAAATTGAAATGATTTTTCTGTGGTTCAACTTCTAAGTGTGCAAATATTCTGGAAATAAGGGTAAGAGGAGTCATTTAATACAACTCTGCACAACTATCTGCTTATATATCATAGAACCACAGAATAGTCTGAGTTGGAAAGGACCTTAAAGCCCGTCTCATTCTGCCCTCTGCTATGGGCAGGGACACTTCCACTAGCCCAGGTTGCTCCAAGCCCCGTCCAACCTGGCCTTGGAGACTCCCAGGGATGGGGCAGCTACAGCTTCTCTGCCCAACCTGTGCCAGGGCCAGCCCACCCTCACAGCCAAGAATTTCTTTCCAATTTTCAATCTAAACCCTTCCCTCTGTCACTGTGCAGCCATTCCCCCTTGCCCTGTCCCTCCAGGCCCTGGTCAACAGTCTCTCTCCATCTTTCTTGCAGGTTCCCTTCAGGCACTGCAAGGCCACAGTTGGGTCACCCCAAAGCTTCTCTTCTCCAGGCTGAACAATCCCAGCTCTCCCAGCCTTTTCTCCCAGCAGAGCTGCTCCATCCTCTGACCATCCTGGTGCGTCCTCTGGACCCTTCAGCAGCTCCATGTCCTTGTTGTGCTGGCCCCAGGGCTGGGGCAGCTCTGCAGGTGGGGTTTCACCTGGTGGGCAGATGGGCAGAATCCCCCCTGCCCTGCTGCCCACACTGTGGGACCAGCCCAGGGCATGTGGCCACGTCCATGAGTGTATTTGCAGAGTTCTACATGAGACTCCATTGAAATAACTGACTTTTAAAATCTGAGGAAACTATGAGCTGGTGCATTTTAAGGTGTTGTGGGTTTGCTCTTGACACTGAGACCAGCCCCTTGGTCCATCCAGGGTAGGTTTCAGTGCCTGCTGTAAAAACAGAGCCAGTAGCCATGGAAGGGAGTATCCACCTTATTCTGAAAACCCGCAGGAGACAATCCCTTTCCAAGAAGATGCTTACAAAAGCTATGGAGAGTCAGAGTAATAAATACATCCCTGAAAGCAGAAAGCAACTCCAAAGAACCTCTGAGAGGTTACTGCACAGGAGAGCATTGCAGGTGCTGCTTTCCATGGAAATGAGTTCATCTAGATGCTAAACAGTTTAGTGAGGGCTCCTTGCACATTCCTTCACTGCAGCAGTGGAAAATGGAGAAAGATGAGGCTTTCTCTGAGTAGGTCTTATGGAAATGAAAGCATTTTCCATGGATTAAGGGCTCTGCAGATCCAGAACACATGTAATTTTCTCCCAAACTCCTAGGAAAGAGCCATCCAGCCGTGCTAAATTGTATGCAATGCCTCTGTGAAGCATTGCTTTGTGTTGTATAACCTGAGCAGAGGCCGAGCAGGCCTAGTCCATGTGGAAATTCACATCATTTTCTTTTTTAAATATGTAGTTTTTCTTCCTTTGTTGGTTAAATTAATGGGAATGGTGCATTGGATTTGCAGATGGAATGTTTTCCTCCCAGTTGTATTTGACAGTGTGGCAGCACAGTTGGAGCAGGTTGCTTATGATGCTTTAGCACCCACAATATTTCACTCAGAAACAACCTGACGTTGTTTGATGCATTAAGCATCTGTGGTAATCTACCTCTTGATTTTGAAAAATGGGAGGCAAACAGCAACACATCTCCTCTATGGAATGGACACAAGATTTGTTGGGCTTTTCTTCTTAAAAACTGAAAAATGTCACCAAACGTACAGAACAAATAACCAAAAGCATCAAATGACCAAGGAACAGAAATGCATTTTAAAAAGCTGTATTTCTCACTGGTATCATAAAATACAATGGGGACAGAAACGGTGGTTTGGAAATATAAAAAATTAAACAGGCATCCAAAATATAAGTCAAAATAAGAATTGTTTACATTAGTTTCCACGATTGTTGCAGTGACATTATGCCTGTAACAGTGGTGGTGTTTTTAGCTTGTTGCATTACAGGCAAATTAAAGATAAATTTACACCTGACCTTCCTGAGGTAAAGCCTATCATTTTCAGGCATCACTTCTCAGAGTAGGTTTGTAACCCTTGACCTACCTCTACGTGGAACTCAAAATGCTGTGCAATATTTCATTTATATTATTGAAAATACAGGAAAAAATATCACCAGACTCTTTAAATAATTATCTGGACTCAACCAAAATGATACCATATTATAGATAGGATTTAAAAAAATTACTTAGTGATCACTAATATTTTAAACTCCATGGCAGATTTATGGTAAAGAGGTGCCATCTCATTTTTTTTTCAACAAGTTTAATAACTGGAATTGTTTTCATGCTTTGTGATTGAATATTGTGTGAATCATTTAATGTTTTCTGTTGTGACTCATCTGACAAACTCTAAAATCTGTTATATTTTTATCTCCTGATAAAACCAACATTAAAGGATTATAATCTCAAGGACTTTCAGTAGTGAAGTGAACATACTTCTTTTTATAACTTTTTTACTCCTGCTTATTAAAGTCACTTAGTGCTTTTTCAGTAGCAGATAGATGTGAATACAGCAATAGAATATCATTTGATTTGGTGTTAAGTAATTTAGGGCTAAAGATTCATGATTTTACCATTATTTTGCTAGTCTATATACAACAGCTCAGTTTATAACTGTCCACCACACTTGTGGAATCGTGATAGTGGTTGATCTCTTGGGTGTGTGTGACATGGCTATTCATATCCTGATGTAAAAATACCTTTGATTATGGCCTTGTATGGATAGATAAGTAGCCACCACCTCATAGACCTGGAATAACATGGGCACATGGGCTGAAATCACAAATAACACTCTGAAATGCTTGAGGCTCATGCTGGGCAAGATTGACTATCTCAAGCTGTGGGCATTAAATGAAGAAAGATCTTTGTGCTAGATAAGCATGACTGCCTGGTGTTCATCAGCACAGGAGGGTTAGCAGCTGAGATTACAGGCACATCATTCTCCTGTAAATCTTCTTGGGCACAGGCAGGGCACACTGATGTTGGATGTGCCCAATAGACACGCCAAGAATAGTCCTGGCAGAAGTACAGTCTAAGAAATCAAATGGGATTTCTTTAAACAAAATGCAGGGAAATGGAATAAAAAAATTGAAAAATTTTGAAAACAATGTACTTTTCTTAGATTTTAGAAGAAGTATAACCATTAATTGTACAGCACATCCTGTATAAAATAACTGACATTCAGAAATGCAATTAAAAGACATAATTATTACCAGCTATTTAGTTCTGCTGTATCTTACTGTCAAATGATGTGTGTACAAGACGTGCATGTTCTCTAATAAGATGCAGTGAGTTTTTTCAAACTTTTTTCCTAATAAAATAAATTAATAAGCTATCAGTTGAATACATTAGAAGAATATATTTGGAGGTGTCATCCTCCTTGGCAGCATAGGCAGACAATGTCTTACAAACAGTTAGAATCACAGAATATCCTGAGTTGGAAGGTGTTACGACCCACTCCTGGGAAAGGGGACGGGGTAACCTAGGTTGTTATCAATAGTTCCCTTTAGGATGGATTAAAGTGAAACGACACTAGATAATCGGTGTTTATTTTAACAATTCCTTTTAATGTGACATAGAAATAACCTTAGTGGGCAGGAAAAGATGCACAGGGGGAAGAAAGACAGGAGAAGAGTCCAGGACAGCAAGGAAAAAGAAGAGATGAGAAAAGATGAGAGTGAAAAGGTTACATAGTCACCACCCTGGGATCCAGCATTGCATCTCAGCAGTCCTGCAGGTGGTGGGGGTGAGGAACAGAACCCACCCAAATTCTCAAAGTCACCAGTCCATTTTTATACCCTCAGCATGCCTTTTGCACCTCTCCCGAGACAGGGGGCTGTTTTCCATGAAGTAGTGTTACCAGCCAGGCTGTGACCCCCCCAGCATTCTTTCTGCCCTTCATGATGGGTGAAGGGTTCATCTGGAGGGCAAGGTAACAGCTCTTCTTGCCTCTTCAGGGCGTGACAGTTTTAGCACTGGAGGAAGGGATGGGCCCCAACTGCCCATCAGGGGTATAATGCAAAAGTCAAAAGCCTGCGAAGTCTCTTAGAATGCATAAATCATCAGCCGTTTCAGTCCCTGACAGGCGGCCACCAGGCAAATGAATGTGTCTGTGTTTGAGTCAGCGAGAACGTAAACCCTTCAATTTATTTATGCACACTACATACAAACTAAGACACAACCATGCTACCTTGTCCACACACTTCTCCTCGAAGTCTCCTAAACACACTCTACCTCACTGACATCATGACTCTCCAATAAAGGCTCAGTATGTTGTATCCCCGTTACATAAAACCCCTCAGATAGAAGTTGAGAAACCATAGACCCTGGTTCCCTCAGAGGTAATAGTTCATAAAGATAGGCAGTTCTAATAAAGGTTTCAAAAAGCAGGTTGTAGACTAAATAGGTATTCGCAATAAGGTTCTTTCAAGATTCAAGTTCTAAATTGTATTGTTCTGTATGGTTATTACCTTGTTGTTAATTAGTAAAGATGAGGGATATGTGGGGATAGGGTAACTCCTTACAAGATGGCTGCTGCAGGGCTTGCTGGGAATTGCAGTCTGTGAAAGAGCCTGCAAAAGGAATCTCCTACTGCACATGCGCTGGGAAGAAACTTTGAAATCATTGTTTGGGATTGTGTGGGTTCCCCACCTATGTCAATGCCTCCATCCTTGGGTATAGGAGCATACGCATGCTTTTCAATAAATGATGCACTTATATGTCTCCTATGGAGGTATGGGTCTGTATCCACTGACTGTCACAGTCAACCAAGATGAGGTTTATCAGTGCCTTGTACTGTTGGGCATTGAATATTTATAAGGCTTTCACAGTGTCTCTGGACAACCTGGTCCAGTTTTTCATTACTCTTCTACTATACAGTCTTTTTAATAAGATCTGATCAGAAGTTTCCTTGTTGCAACTCTTCCCATCGCCTCTTTTTCTTTCACTGCATACCTCTGAGAAAAAGTCTGCTTTCATCCTCTTCATATCTTTCCAATAGATAACTGAAGCCAGCAATGAGATTCCCCCTTCAGTTTCCTTTCCTAAAGTTGATCCTTAAGGAGATAAGAATGTGTATCTCTTTTTTTGTTAAATTTTTTTAAAAATCTGAATTGTAGCAGTACTCATAGGAGCTGTTGGAAGTAGTAGACAATATTAATGGCTACAAACCCAAATATTTTCAATTGTGGATGTGGGAACCCTGTGAAGCCATGATCAGTGATTCTGAAAGGGGAATGAATATAGGTGAACACTGGGATATGGCAAGATTTAAAAAATGCAATGAATTTCAGTTTCTTTAGAGACATATATCTCACTCTGAAAAAAATATGTTGTAAATATATTTTCATTCTGAAGTACTAGCTATTTGTATTTACTTGCATCTTTAGACATCTGTTGACAGGGTATGTATTGTGTATGGCCAAACTTCGCTAACGAAGATTTAGGAAGGACTCTCCCCCACGTGGGTGTGCCCTTCGAGCCTGCGCAGGGGATTTTTTAGGTGAGGCTCAGCGTGCGCAGAACTGGCCCCACCGTTTAAGTCCCGAGGTCCATTTGCCACGGCCGA
>JAOXXN010000162.1:21132138-21149171 GCA_026770055.1 Myrmophylax atrothorax | reverse complement strand
GGCACAGGTTGGGCAGAGAAGCTGTGGCTGCCCCATCCCTGGGAGTGTCCAAGGCCAGGTTGGATGGGGCTTGGAGCCACCTGGGCTGGTGGGAGGTGTCCCTGCCCATGGCAGGGCGTGGGACTAAGTGGGTTTGAAGGTCCCTTTCCAGCCCAGGAAATTCCGGGATTCCATGAAGTGTGACTCTTCACTCCCATTTTCCTTCCAGGAAAATTTCAAGGCTGGATGCAAATCTTCATAGCTGCCTGTTGTCATCTCAGATGCCCTGAAGTTCCCTGCTCAGCCCCATGTTCACGTTCCAACACGTCCTGGATCTCCTCTAAGTTCCGCCTCCCACCTGCCAGATCCTCACTGATGTTTTGGATGTAACAGGACCTCCAGCATGGAAATTATGTCATGAAAATTCTCAATTTATTGAAGTTCATATATGCAACATAAAAGTTTAAACAGCACTGAACAACTTGAACAATTATAGAAGGAACAAGAAATACCAAACAGATGGAGAATCAGAGCAACTTCTAGAAGAAACCTTTGAGAAATTTAAGGATCTCATTATATAACTTTAAAACACTCACTTAAGAAATAAAAGACTAAAAATTTAATTATATGTGGGTAATTTCTGACTAGAAGCAGAGTTTATTCCAGCAATATAGTCCATGGAAACAGGGCAAAAGTCTCAGTTGAAATATCAGACATTTCTTGTCTGAACACTTTTATATTTGCAGCCTGTTTTGCATGAATGGTGACAGAAAGCATGAAATAGTTTCATTCCTTTCTTGTCTTGTCAAACTGTTTGCTTAGTTTTTAAAGTAAGTAAATAAGCATTGTCAGTCATGTGAGTTGAGTATGTAATTATGTAGAAGCAAGCTTTAAACAGGAAAATAGGATCGTGCCAAAAAAAGTTTGCTTAACTACTAATTTTGTGAAAGTCATGACATGAATGTTCTCTGACTGATATATCAGCAATCCATGTCATCTACAGTTTGGATCATGTAATTTCCCTTGTAAGTCTCACAAATGAAGGTAAAAAAAAAAAGCTCACAAAGTTTTCTTTCAAATGTTCCATTTTAAAAAATCAAAATTTAAAATTTATTTGCCCACATCCATGCTTTCTGCTCAGTGTCAAAATTTGCTTCAAGTGTTTCCTATTTAAAAGCTTTTTTGAAGTTAATAGGAGAAATCCTAGCATTCTACTGTGGACTTTATTTTATTTTATTTTTTAATTTATTTTAACCACAGACCTTAATTCACTGAATTTTATCCCTAACAGAACTCTAAAGTAAATTGGTTCCTGAGCTCCATTTCTTCCAGTCATCTGTTGTGCAACATCATCAGGAATAAGATCCTTCTAAAATAATGTTAACATACTTTTTCTTCTTCAGTAAGACTTTGTGGCATATATAATTGACAATATTTCTGTTAAAGAGAAGGTCCCAAAAAGCTTGAGTTGGTGCCAGTAGCTCCACATACCTGGGTAAGGTGGCAGTCCATGAATGCCACCTCCCTGCTCCTGACCCTGGAGGGGAAGAGGCCAGAGGGACACCACATGATGATGGACCTTCATTATGGTGGTCTGTAAGGAAGGGACAGGCAGTGAAAGTCATTGCCTTCTGATTTTACCTTTAATATGAAAACATCCTCACATGGGGCTGTGAACATTTTCAAAGCTCAAAGGAGGGATGTGAGAAGTGTTGTTGGGCCCCTCTCCCAGGCACTGCCCAGTTTGTCAGCAGAATTTGTCCAAGCACCCCTTGGTTTTAGTTCTATTTAACAGTCTTTTATTTTTCCAGAACTAGTATTTGTTTTTTCAACACTTTGTATAAAACTCTTTTTATAAAAACAAGCTAAAGTAAACCTCAAAGAATCAAAAAACTATGGGGAAAATGAAAGAAAAAATCCCCAAACTTAAAGAATGTCAACTGTTTTGCAATTTTTGTCAAATTAAGGACTGTCGTAAGTCTTGCTTATATGGAAGGAACATGAAGCATAAACTCCAAAGTTCCTAACCTAGACTAGCTTTTCCTTTTACACGCTATGAAACAAAACGAAACATTTTGGCTGTACTGGGGTCACATAGTTCTGGAGGGGCAGTGAGAGAGAAGGTTGCGGGGAGAGAATCACCCTGGTGGTATTTAAAAACACCACACATGGAGGGAGTTTTGTGTCTGGCCTTTGTCTGTGTCCTAGTTCAGCAGGTGGAACCAGTTTATCACTGTGTGAGTGGGACCAAAGCTGTGTATTCTACACCCTCTATTCATTTCCCAGGAACTGTTAGCAATGGACTATTTGCAGCAGCTGCCCAGGGCACACCTGACCCCTCAGGGTGTAAGATGGGTGTGAAAGAAGCCTGTGAGACAGGAGCTGGAATAACTCCCCTCCAGGGAGTTGTTCGCACTTCCACACCCACCTGAGAGGTCATGTCTGCTCATGGGCCAGCAACAATTCCAAAATACCCCCTGACTCCCAGAGTCAGATCACCCACTATGGAAGTCCTTGCCCTGTGGAAGGTACTGGGTGCTCCCACCTGCACCTGAGGGGATATAATCTTGGGAGTTTGGGGACTTCTGGGACCATTCATTGGATCCAGAGGAGGAGCAGAACCTCAACAGGAGGAGACCACCACTTTCGACCCAGACTGTGACCATCATCTGCACCAACAGGCTTTTCACTTCCTTTTACTCTGGCCTCTGGGGAACTGCATGGGGCTCAGCACAGAGGCCAACCAACCCCATTGTGTTTGTGCCCCAGGGTGTTGGGTTATACTTCTGGGCTTTGTGGACCCAACCAGAGAACTCTGAATTGTGTCTGTACTATCTTATGGTTTATTGTGTGTATATGGCAAGCTCTTCTTTACTGTACACCTTGGAGAACTGATTTTGCCTGTCATGTCACTTTGTAAGAGATTACATGAATCTGGTTCATATGTTATAACCTCAAATTGTACAGACTTAATCTGACAGGCCTCAATGAGTTTGGCCAGTGACTTCCTCTGGGACATTGTGCTAGTGCCTCAGAATGATAAAAAATTGGGTTCTTCAGGAAAAATAAGAAGGACTTGTACATCCAGAAACACATAATGCAAGATAAAGAGGTGTAATGAAAATGTTACTGTACATATTTCCTAGTATGCCTGATAAATGCAATATGAAAACCTTTTATCAAAAGGGGCAAAACAACCTATTCACTGAATAGTCTATGTGCTTTTATTAATTTGTTTCTACTAGTATCCTTGCTCTGAGGAGCTTCTGAGAACCCATTCAGCTTTTCTTCTTCCCTAGACTACCCCCTTTGAAATTTCATGGTTTCTTTTATGCTGGCTTCATAGAGGGGAGGATAAATCCACAAGTCTTTTGTGTGTGTGAGAGCTTTCAGAGCTCTTTGGCTTCTACAGGTGGCTTTATTACTCTTGATTCTTGATCTCTTCTAATTTAACTCCTTACTGTAAATTAAACCTGCATCAAACAGGTGACCTGCTGTGCATATGAAATTCATAAACAAAATATAAAGAGTTCCCTTTTTCCCTTACAAGATAAACTGGAGAGTACAATCTAAAAATTTCCTGTAATGTAATTAAGTTGCAAGGTATTTGCTCCCATTAAAGCTTCTCCTAAGGAGCTGAGATAACATTCTTGGTAGAATTGCTTGAAAGGTGATGAATTTGAACGAACAAGACAAAGCTGGAATAGAGAGTTGGGGAGAAGATTACATTAATAGTGCTTCAAAAGGTCAAATGCATTGAATTCAGCTGCAGTAGGAGCAAATCCTATATATCTAACAGACAATATAAACATTATTTAATCAATGAATTAAGGACTAATAAATGAACAAATGTTTTAATCACTGCACAGAATGAAAGAAACATGTTCTTTTTACAGATGAGGAAGTTATCAAACTAAAGAAAGAAGAAAGAGTAGGAGATTGTAAGTTAAAGACAAAATTTAACTTTTTTTTTCTGTAAGGATCAGTAGTCACCTGGATATATAATGAGGAAACAATTTAAATCCAATGTATAAACCACTGAGGCAGAAATGGGGTTGGTATTAGCACATCTGAAAATGGCTGGTTTCTGAGCAGATTTTCTGAGATTTATATCATGCAGTACAGCTGTTAAATAATATTTATTATTTATTATTTATTTATTATTATTATTATTATTATATATATTAGCAAAAAATTTTTAATTTATTTTTCCACGTCCATTTATTCTTCTGTTAAGTCCTTCTGGCACAGAACTTTGCTCATGAAATCATGTCACCATTTCTAACTGATTAGGCCTGCACCCCAAAGATTTCTTTTAGACCAGAAACGTCCACAATTACTTAAATATTTTCACTCAGACTTCTTATTTTCTTTTTGTTTCATGGTCAGCATTTATTCTTTCTAGATGCTTCTCTTTTCCTTCTGTTCTTCAGTTTCTATTTTACCTGTGGCTGATGTTTGTGGGCTCATGGAGTCCCACCAGAACTCTTATTCTGGGGGTCCACTACAAGGTTTTTTCACTGGAAGCCATGTATCCGAGGCAGCATTTAAAATCTAGCACATTTTGGTGTTCAGCAAGAATACCATCTGGGATAAAACTCAGATAAATTTCACGAAGATGTAGTCTGAGCACTATCTGTAATGTGTAGTTTGGTCCTGCCAGAGCTCATTGGTATGTTCAGGTGGTGGCAATGCTCTTTAATTACTTCCTTGAAGTTTCCCAAGTTCCTTCCATCCCATTCTGCTGTCACTTCTAATAAATGAACGCCTTCCTGGAAAGTTAACTGATTGGATTAACGGTGACAGGGAGTGTTTTTTAAACACTTGGTACAAAATCAGACACTGTACTTATGGATTCTTAAGTGGAGCATGTTATAAGTTTAAATGTTTTTTAAAAGTGTTATTTAACTTTAAGGTTCTCTTCCTTGTGTTATTTCCTTGCTTACTATTTTCAGTTTGTTTATTTGGGGTGAGTCTCACTTGCACTTATGAAAAGCAATAATGATTTTTTTTAACTTTAGATAGCCCAATGTTTTTGACAAAATGAAATATTTCCATGTTCAGGTACTTTTGAAGTAACACAGTGACTAATATTTTTATCTTTTACAATGAATAGTTGCATTTGCTCGGTATTAATACATTTTGTGAATTTCATCAAATTCAGGGATCTTCCAAAGAACAATCCCATTCAGGCCATAAGCTGTGCAATGACAGTATGTCCTTAAGGATGAAAAAAATGAACATTTTCAAAATTTTACTTAGTTAAAATCAGTATTATCCACTGACAATATTATCCAGTTCAATATGTATTATTCAAGGGAGTTTGTGTCTTGTGCTCTATAGCACGTAGATAATAGGAGTCTATTATCAGTATCTGGTCATATTCAAGTTTCCATTCATATCAAATTGGTGGGAATGGTGCCTGAGGTAGAACAACCCTTCAATGTACATTAGAAGGGCTGGAGGAATGGTCTGGGTGGCCTCCTGTTGTCCCTTCAACCTGTATTGTTCTATGACCCTGTGATTCTGTGTCTCTGCAGTGCTCATCTGTACAACCTCAGTCTGACAGGATTTCCAGAGCACCTAAGACAAGATGATACTGTCACTCACCATTAGCACCTGAAGGCAGAAGGCACTCTGATATTAAAATCAGCTCACCAGTTTTGGAAGTCTCAACTGAAATGTCACTGATGTATCTTTTTTTTTTTTGGCTTTATTTTTTTTTGCTTTTTTTTTTTTTCAGTGATTTCCACTGCCTTTGCTTGCAGTTATAAGGACTCTGATTTGACTTCAAGGCTGTGAGAAATAACTAGCAATCTTCTAGAAAAGTTGGTATAGGACTTGTGTGGTTCAGTCAACTTAGATCTGTCAGATGACATTCACTTGCATAGCCTTAATATAAACTGTAAAACAACCTTTCCTATTCTTCTTGTCTCATTCATTATTTATTTTTCATCTCCTACAAGTGAAGCAGAAGTCCTATGAACAACATCCTTCAGTTGTTCAGTGGGACAAATATGCAGTGCAGTGTGCTACAACCCTAAACGCAGATCACTTTTTAGCTGCTGGTTGCCCAGATTTTCATGATGGCATTTGTTGTGTGTGTTAATAGCATTGGAACTGGGATTTTCAGTGTTTGTATTCTTATATTTAAGAGAAATGAGCTGGCATGTAACCACACATGGATTTCTAGGGGTATTATCAGTGAGGTAATGTATTTGATTCACTAAGGGCCATGCTGCCTGTGGAGGAATCAGCAAGTGCTGAGCAACCAGCACAATAAGGTGTCACTGCTGTGGTAACTCTGACAATAGGCTTCACAGACAGCAAAGTAAAAGTAATTAATGGATTGTTTTCCAGGCTCCAGAATGGAAAATTTATATTAACAAATTAAGGTGGAGGTTTTGTTGTTGTTGCTGTTTTAGCTTCCTATCTTATGCTTCACAACCTCTAATCTTCTACTATTGTATTTTCTCTCTGCCTTTGCTTCTCTCTCCCCTTCTGATAACCCTACATAAAGTGCCTAATTCCCTTCACATTTGTATGTTATACTTACAGACTTTCTCAAAGTAATTTCCACCTAGATTTTAATTTTCCATGTTTCTCTCCCATAGTTCTTTTCCTCAACAACATTTAACTCCTAATTATTGCTTCCCTTTTTTTACATGGCTACTTTTGGATCTGTAGCCGTCTTGTAACTGCCTTTTAATTTGTCAGCCCTAATATGCCGTACAGATCTCCTTGCAGAAATATTCCAGTCTTCATTTGCCTTTGTTCCAAGTCCTTGCATCTCTCCACAACCCATTTCAAAGAGCTTTGTGCCAATTTTTATGGTTCCATACCTGGCATACTTGGCTCTATAACTTTGATATTTATGAAACTTTGATATTAACCCCTACATATTTCATTTTTTTTTTCTTGCTGGGAGAAGTTGAAAAGCATGTTTGTTTCTCCTTAGTTAAAATAACCAACTTGACCTACAGTTACCCAGAGTTGTAATCTTTGAATTCTTAAAGAAGTTTAGGTTTAAAGAACTAGTAACTATCTGTTGAGCATAGGCAATCTGCAGTTTTCAAAGGCTAGAACTGTCAAACTTGGATGACTTTCAAGAGAATGGAAAAAGTCCATCCCATACACAGCAACCTCTGCCAAATTCCAAAATTCTAAGTGACAAAAATGGTGGAAGAAAAGGTCACCATAAGTTTTTTAACAACGGGAAAAATTATTTTTCTTAGTCTTCTTTTCAGAAACTGATGCACAAATTTTGATAAAGATTTTTCAGAGAGGAAAGTGGACTATTTCAGCTCAGACCAAGTAGTAATATAACCAGGGCATAGTGTTAGTAGGAATGTTGGATAATTTACTCATACTATGGATAAAATTCTCCCTACTTAAGTGAATGTCTGTTGGGGCCAGGCATTATCCCCGTAGGATTATAGGATTATGGCTTTGAACTATAACATCTCTTTGGGAAAACATTCAACCTTTTTCTTTGTACCATTTTTCATTTAACCCAGATGAGATTATATTACAGTGTGATACTTCTACACTATTCGTTTTAGCCAACATATTAACTCAAAAGAATTTTATCTGTCTCAAACCCACTATTTCAAAATATATAATTTTCCACAAAACCAAATGGCTATTGAAGAAGCTTTGAATTAACTTTGAATTTAATCCAACATTATATACCAAGTGTATCACTTTCATGCTGTCAGAGTATCAATGAAATAGGTGTTCAAAGAATCCTTCAGAGGAAAAACCATGATAATCGTGAATTTAGGTTTTCTTCTATTAAAGAATCACAAAGCCATTTGTAATGTAAAGAGCTTTCTAAACTCAAGAGAAATGACAGAAGCAGGAATCGTAAGTCACAAATCAGATGCTATTTCTGAACTGTAATTCAGGTTATGTGTTTCAAAAATGGAAATTTTCCAGTATGAACAAGGAAGGGAACTGTCTTTTGCCTTAGAACAAGATAAGCCTCTTTGATTCAATAAATAATGGGTAGATAAATTCAAAGTCTTCTTCTGTAGAGGAATATTTGAACAGCACAGGCCAGGGCATGCTGCTAGAGGCCTGTATGCACAACCCAGCCTATGCAGAAAATAGCAAGGCCACTGCGTCCTTCAAAAGGAAACAGACTTGTGGTAAACAGCAAAAGCGGACGGGTAGCAAGATGTAGGAGGCCACGAAACAGGCAGAGACAGCAATGCAGAGGCGCATGGCTTGGAAGGAAGCACCAATTGAATTGTTATGTTAGGCACGTGCACTGGGGGCAGAGGCCAATCGGGTCGTGTTGTGAGGTGCGTGCACATTAGCTGTAAGCCATTGGTGCGCTTGTATTATTCGCGTGTTTTTAAGAAGGATGAGATAAAAGTAAGTGTTTTGGGAAAAATAAAGTGAGCATTGATCATACCTCTATGAGGACTCATCTTTGACTCCGCGCCGAACTCCAGGGCTCCTGACCTTATTCTTCTACTTGTCCAGATGAAAAAATAAACAGTCAGGTTGATTTTCAGTAAGGAAGCGGCACTGATGAGGAGTAGCCCAGCCTTTGATGTTGATTAGTATAAAAAAGAGGAATACAGATGCCACTTCAGATTTCTTTTGTGGCAAAATTAGTGTGTCAGGTTTGGGGTGATAATCAGGAGCAATTAATAAGATCACTGCTATTTTGGAATACAGTTTTAGGTAGATGTAATCAAAAACATTGATGCCTAAAACCCAGAAAATAATTCTCTGAGGCTTTTCTAGTATTAGAAATCAAAAAGCATTAGTTTATTTCCAGCACGCTGAGTGCATAGGCATCATTTTCAAAGTGTGCACAGTGGGTTACAGAGGTGCTATAATTTTGTATAATATCTAATACTATATCATCTATTACACGCAGTTCCCAAAACTGCCCGTCCCACAGCACCTCCCTCAACCATGCCTCCTGGTATTGAGTCAGTTGTCCTAACAACTCCTTATCTTCATCTTCCTCATCTTGGTCTTTGGTCTTTGGCACAGTATTGTGCCTTCTGGAATGGTTTCAAGGCTTCTGTGCAGCTTGGACTTGGTTATATGTCTTGGGTTGAGCTGGCAAAACGCCAACTGTCCAAGACAGAGTGAAAAGGGAAGAAGAGGGAGAGGGAAAAAACCCCTCCAAACCAGGTTTATGCTGACACTAACTATATATATTTATACAGAAAAGAGAAAATTAAAACTACAGTATAACACACACTTACACAAGTGATATGTATATAACAAGAAATAACTTCCCACTCCCCAGTTAATACAAAGTTTATCACTCTAGGTCTATAAGTACTCTAAAAGACACCTAGCAAGAAACAGAAAGAGTAACAACAAAATGTTTCTACTGCCCTGAATTCAAACACTATCCAACCAGCAGCAGCAGGAGCAGCAGGGCCTACTCTAGCAAGACAAGAGCTGCACCACGTCCTGTCTGTAGCTCAGCTATAATGGAACTGACTAAGACACCTCCCACTGCTACACACATGTCTTAGGTTTGCATCATCTGGTATGAAATATTTCCTTGGTTATCCAGTCAGGAGGTGATAGCTGTCTCTCAATCCACGTAGATTCTCTGAGCCTGCTAATTTGAGGCCTAACTAAAACCACTACATTATATCAAACAATGTTCCTGTCACGTCTTCTTTTTCTGACTGTATCTTCTACAGACAAAATATTCTTTACCTTGCTACAATCTTTGTCCACTGACAAGAAATATTAGACAACATTTCAGGAATCTAATACAAAAGTACTTAGCTAAAGTGCTACAAAAAGTGCTAAAAGAGTCATACTAAAATCTATGTAATCTAGATTGTACAGCATCAACGTGAGTGCAGTGTCAGAACTGTTCCCGATGGAACTCCAAGATGGTGCTGTTCTCCAATTTTCCTCTGCTGTGTTGACTTCTAAACAAAAGCCTTTCCCCATGTGAGCATGTAGAGCTTCAACATTTCTATTAATGGGTGGGTGTTGAAAATACGATTTTTAAGCCATAAATCCAACTTTCCATTAAATCTGTATTTAAAGGACTGTTTTTATTTGAAGGCATATATTTTCTGTTGCTTCCCCTTGGTTCAGGACTTATACAACAAGGTCAAAGGTATGCAAAATCATCAGAGAAAAAGAAAAATAATCTGTTTGAAGCCTGTAAACTTTCAAAGTTTTTTGTCTTGGCTTCATGACTGTTACTAAATCATTTAGGATTATCATTCTACTTTATATAGGCAGGCATGGAGATTTTCTCCCAAGTCTGCATTCATGTAAGGTTTTCAGTCATTTAAACGGATTCATATGAGTCATCACATATAGATTACTAGAAGCACAAAAATTGTATCAATGCTTATTGTATTGCTCCCTATTGAATTGAATAGTACTTTTAAAAATGGTATTCAAAGCAAAGATGAAATTATATTAAAAGAAAATTGAAATCTACCACAAGAAGGTTAGGACCCGAAAAAAAAACCAGGTCCTTAAGTAATTATCTTCTTTGTTCAATTCAAAAATGTTATATGTAAGATACTAAGTAAATGTGATTGGATAATGAAACAATTTTACCGTTCCTCACTTCTAGTTAAAGGATGGTTCTCTCTTTAGAGTAATTTCTCTAAGTCACTGTGTGCATTTTATAGCTGACATTTACTCCTATTGTTATATCTTTCGTATAAAAAGAATTTTTTTCTTTGATGATTTAATCATTCCTCAGACAAGGAGAGCTTGATTGTCACCTGTTCCAGCACAGACAATTTAATGACAATGACAGTAGCTGCTGCTTAGAGTAGCAGGATGCAGGAGGTAACAGAAAAACTCTGGTCCTATAGCTGGTGAGGGGGAGCAGCAATCACCATCTGGCCTCTGCTCCTGAAAAAAAGAAGCAAAACTCCCCAAAATCTCTAAGAAAAATCTCTGCTGTCCTCTCCATCCATTTTCCCCAGGCCTTAAGGGGCTACAACACGCTATGCTGGAAGAAAGAAAACTGCTTCTTCCAATTTCTTGAAGAAATTCCTCTGAGAGAGAGGGCTGGGCTGGGGGATGGGACAAGGGGGACTCAGGAATAGAAACTGTACTGGAAAACTGGGAGGGAAAGAGGAAAAGAATTCCCTAATGCTTCCCATGTGATCTTATGCCCTCTCACAGCCCCTCTCAGCTCCTCTTACCTATCAGGAACCCAGTATTACTGAACAAGCCTACTTTGTCTCCCTTTAGATCCTTGTGACACTTTACTGTTTCCCCAGTCAATGCCACAAACTGAGAGTGATTTACAGGACTGAGAAGTCTTAGATGTGCTCTGTCACATCTATTGCTCCTTTTATCTGGCACTGACTCATATCATACAGTAACTTCAAGTTTTGCTTCAACTCCAGTGAAAGCCATAAATGTAAAGGAAGATGACAGTGTGTCTATGTGCACACAAACCCCCATCTATATATAAATGAGATATGCTTGTAGGAACAACTTGATAAATACTGCCAGATTTTCAAGAGACCAGGAAAATATTTTTGCAAGAGTGCACTTGGAATTCAGTTAATGTTGCTGTTTTGAAAATATACCTGCTGTTGCAAGGCAAGACTCACTTGTCTTAAGAGAAACATAGTTGGTTTTTATCTTTATTGGATGATTTTATATGAAAACATACAGGCTATGGAAAGAAAAATACTTTGGTTGAGCAATACCAGCTGAACAACTTACTGAATGCAAGTACTAAAGAAGGTAAAGAATGGAAAAATCTGTATGAAAGTCTATGGAAGTGAAAGTTACCTTTTCCTTCAAAATTAAGTTTGCACTCTCCACTATATATTATCTTTATTGATGCATTAGCCAAAATTATCAATGTCAAACTTTTCTACTAAATTTCAAATTCTGGGGAAAAGAGTAGTTTTGACAAAAACAGACATTTGTGAATCTGAATACATGGGAAGGAAATTTAAAGATCCTCTCAATAATGGCCTTATTAAATTCTGGAACATTGATTCACTGTGGCCATTTCTTTGGGTTACCAATCTCTTGCAAACCAATACTTGCTGACTTTCAAGGGTTTTATAAGCAATCTAATTAAATGTTTTGTTATTAAAGCTTTTTCTTAGTAATCTAAAGAATATTAAATCCTGCCCTTCCCCACATGCTCTGAATCAGTCCCTGATTTTTGAACACAGGGGACGGGCTTGGTGATCCATTGGGTATCGGGGTTGCGCCTGATGGTCTTATGCAAGGGATCAATCAGGATCACTTCAAAAAACTTGTAAGTGGAATCTTCACCAACCCAATACGAGTTCAAGACTCTCAGAGCCCCACAGTGACGGCCAGCACGTTCCTGGGGGAAAAAATAAATGCAAAGGGTTGTAAAACCATGGACACAGGGCACTCTTCATGCCCTCTTCATAATTTTCCCCAAGACACACTCTTTTCCTGTAAGATCTCTACCCCTTCCAGTTCCAAAGGTGCAAGAAAAATAACAGCTCAAAGGAATGCCATGTAAAAAAAAACAAACCCAAACCTGTCTGGATTCCTATATGAATCAGGTTTTAAAGAACATAAGCAGGAAGGTGCTTGGTTGACAAAAGAAAGAAGTCCTTCTACACAGAAGCACCAATCAGTAAATATAAAGTTAAAAATAACTTTAACATGAGAAAAGGAGCATGAGCTGCACCAGGGCCATGGAACAATCTTTTGTTGGAAGTTATGAAAGACAGATCAATTTGCACATCCAAAGCTACAGGGGAGAAAGACATCTCTGCAGAGAATAAGCCTGCACTGACAGGAGAAAAGGAAAGGTTGATGCAACAAATCTTCGTACCACTGCTGGCATATTAGAGCTTGCTATTCCTAGCCTCACTTGCGGTTGGTAAGAAGCAGTCTTAGTTTAGAAAACAAAATAAAACAGAAAGTAACAATTATGCAACTACATCTGCCTCTTCTGTCAAGAATGCTCCCTATTTAAAACATTTTGTGTTTAATTGTAGGACTTTATCATCACCATGGAAGAATATGAACCAATGGAACCCACTCATCATCTTCCCCAATGTGATCCCAATCTATTGCCACAGGCTTCCACTAAACAGCTCTTGACAATTTTCTGCACATGTATTAACATTTTTTAAGTTTTATTTTAGAATAAGAGCAACATCTATATGAAACATTAAAACACCAATCAGTTTCCAAGCAGGGATGGGAGCTTCAACTGAGGCTTTGTATTTCTGTAATCTGAAAAATTTAAGTCTTCCAGAAAAGAACATGTCAGATGCAAAAAATTTCAAGCTAAAACTGAGGGAAAATAACCTCTTCCATAGTTGTCACCACAAGTGAGCATGTGATTAGCTATCAAGCATCTGGGAACAGGATATATGAAGAGAATGCCATGAGCACTGAAAACACAGAACTGCATTTTTCATTTAAACTCATCATCTGTTTCTTCTAAATAAGCATTTTTTCCTTGAAAGAAAAACAAATCCCACCATATTCATTCAACTTAATGTCAAGTCACTTAGGAACACTTTTGAAGGACTGAGAACACAAAAGTCTTCTGCTTCAAGATGCAATGAGCAGTCTCTGTTCTTTCACAATGTCTCTCTTTGAGTGCAGACTGGTATTAATTCTTACCCACTGATACAGTCTTTTTGTGAAGGTGAGAACCACATCTCTTCCACATTACTACTGTGAACACAACGTCTCGCCTAAAAATAACTTCACCACCAACCCCTGTGCTACTGAGGTACTGAAGTGTTTTATAAAGAACTGAGTACAGCAGGCACCACTCCTACTACACAAACAGGTGCTTACAGACTTTAAGACAGGAACTCACCTCTATAAAAGGCCAATCACCTACAGCTGGTAATACATACAACAGGGCAGGGAACAGCAGCAGCAGGGTTTACTGGCAAGTCAGACATCTCAGCTTATTTGAATTCTTATTTCTCATGCTTAACTCTTTATTTTACTATGGCTTGTACTAGTTATCTATCTTTCGTTCCCCATTTGTAAAGTCTGAATAGCTTTTTTTATTGTCCTAACAGAGCTTTTCAAGACATTTCAGTGCTTTCCTACATCAGAATTACGTATCTTTTAGCCAACATATTAAGAGAACTGCTAATTTGGGGGTTTTTTTTGTCTGTGACTATTTTCAGCTTTTACAGACAAAGACCTTCCTACCCAAATTTGTAAGCAATAACCAACACACTCACCTCAGCGACAGACTGAAGGCTCCGGGCGAACTTGAGCTGGTTTACACCGTGGTGCACAGGTTTACCGTAGGTGGCACCTTTCGGCACTGGGCGCTTGCGGCCCCCACGGCGAACACGGACGCGGTAAATAACGTAACCTAAAAGAAACGGCTACTTAGGAACTAGAAGAATTCTAGTAGCAATTCTGATGCCCATATTGTATTTCCAATCTCCCTAGAAGTTATATGAATTGCTTCAAGATTAAAGTAATCATAATAATCTTGACCAAAATTTACAACTAGAGGTGGAGAGCACAAGATGGTTTTGTTATTTGCATCACAACTAAGGGAAGTGATATCGTGTCGCAACTCTTACTGTTTCAAACCAGAGCTTATAGCACCTTTCCACTATCCAATCCCAAACAGACCAAGAACAGCTACAGCTACATTGTAACATGATTAAAAAACATTTAAAAAAAAAATCACCCCAGAATACCCAACAAAGCCGCCACCCAAGCCCTAAAATCCCGTACTCTGATAGCAGCATTCAGAGCACTGAAGCACAAGCCATCCACAAACCCTGCTGGAACACCATCACTGAAAAAGATGGGGCCACTTTCCCGGTTTCATTCCCTACACAGTAACTGTTTTCCAATGACAGTAAAAACTCCATCTTGCCTACTCAAGTGCATGCAGCTGTAATATAGTCATGGAATCATAGAATAGCCTGGGCTGGAATGGACCTGAAACATCACCCAGTTCCAAATCCCTCCATGGACAGGGACACCTTCCACTAACCAGGCTGCTCAGAGCTCCATTCACCATGACCTTGAACGCTTCCAGGGGTCCGGCAACTTGTTCCAGTGTCTCACCACCATCACAATATAGGATTTCTTCCCAATTATCTAATCTAAACCTACTGTGTTTCAGCTTGAAGCCATTTCCCCTTGTCCTGTCACTATATGCTCTTGCACAAGTCTCTCTCCAGCCCTCTTGTAGCTCCTTTCATGTATTGGAAGGTTGCATTTAAGTCACCCTGAAGAAAGTCAAAGTAACTCATGACAAAACTTGGGCAGAGAAAGGACAGCCCCCAAACGCAGGATATTAAAAGCACTGCTCTACTCTGCAGTACTAACAGCGCACAAGAATTGAGGGCAAAGTTCATTTGAACTTCATCTGCCAAAACAGCCATAGAGGGAGTTGATGGAAAATTGAGGGAAGTTAAGGTTTTAGGTTGTGCATGCTGCTCCTGACTGAACACATTTATGATACCCAGTCGGTGTCATGCACGACACTTCAGTTTACCGGGGACACTTCAGACTCTGTTATTCTGCCGCCACTTAAGCAAGCTGATGTCAACCCAGGTCCCTGCACTGTGAGGCACATGAACCCCACCTGTCCATGCCGTTACCTTGCTTGGCCTTGTATCCCAGCCGGCGGGCCTTGTCGGGCCGGGTGGGCCTTGGCGCGCGGTGCAGGGCCGAGAGCTGCCGGTACTGCCAGCACCGCACGCGCAGCAGGAACCGCATCACGTCCGACTGCTTCTTCCGCCACAGCTCCTGGATGTACTTGTAGGCACCCATGTCTGTCTCCCTGCTGAACGGAGAGGCCAGTGATCATAACGCACCAAAACCGAACCCAAATGGGAGCATCTTCCAACAGCAGCGCTGCATAAAACTGTACACGGAGCACCAGAGACAGGGAGCTCACAAGCTCCTCTGTGCCACTGGCACAACTGGGAACACTATCACACCTGGCAAACCCCAGCAGGACAAGCAGCTGTCAACATTCCTGGCAACTTCCCTCCTTTTCAGAGGTTCTCAGGTGTTAAAACTCCTCTACTGAGAAATTTTCAGATGCTTTATGTCAGATACTACCAGAACCAGTTAACACCTGAAACAAGCCGTAAATGTCAACCTGTACAGAACGAGGGGAGTGTGAGTAGTGTGGTCTTTATTCCTAACACTTATTTTAGCAAAGTTTTACAGGCAAGTGAAAGATTAACAGTTGTCTAAGAAATGGAAAGAAGTGGGCTGGGACTTCTGTTTCCTTAGGACTACTCACATTGTGTCTCCCACATCTCAGGAGAGACAAAGTTGTTCTCTGCATCTGCTGAAACTGGGCTTTAAGCAAAATGAGACATCCTGCTCATGTCAGGAATGGAGCTCAAAAAGAAGTGTCACAGCTCAGTGTCCTGCCGATGGTGACATTTGAACCTGTGCTCTGCTCCACAGACGCCTTTTTTTTAATTAAGGTTTTTTTCTAATGTAATTTCTACTGAGGACCATCGGGGTCAATTTGTATCGACCTCAGCAGAGCAAGGACAACACAAAATTCCTACAGATCAAATTCTGCCCTTAATAAAACAATGATTACTACAGAACCTGTTTTCTGAGCTGAATACTTCTTAAAAGCTGAAAGCATTTCAAAAATCAAGTATTACTTTATGCTTTCATCCTGTTTACTGCTGGTTTCCGAGGTCTCACACACCTGTAGCAACCAGCATGTGTCGTGCACCCCATCAAACCCCCACACAACTCACCACCAGGAACACGCAGCCCATTTTATTTATCTTAAAAGAACTCAAACAAATCCAGCTCGTGTGAGATTTTTGGATACTCTTGCTGTTTGGACCTGCCCAGCTACGGCTCACACCTCTCCATCCCGACGCCCGCCTTTTTCCCTCCATTATGGCACAAAACAGCACGAATGAATCGCAAACGCGGAGCCAAACCAGGGCCTGAGGTTTGCCAGCGACCTGCACCCGCCACACCGCGCCGGGGCCGCCCTGCGCGTCCCCCCATCCGCATCCGCTCCCGCTCGCCCTCCCCACCTCACCCCGCGGAGGCGCAGCCCCTGGGCCCGTCCCCACGGGCCGCCCAGAGCC
>JAOXXN010000162.1:21040213-21067120 GCA_026770055.1 Myrmophylax atrothorax | reverse complement strand
CCACCTTGTCCCCCAGCCCAGAGCACTGAGTGCCACGGCCAGTCCTGCCTTGGGCACCTCCAGGGCTGGGCACTCCAGACCTCCCTGGGCAGCCCCTTCCAATGCTTGACCACCCTTTCCATGGAGAAATTCCTGCTGCTGTGCCACCTGCCCCTGCCCTGGCCCAGCCTGAGGCTGTGCCCTCTGCTTCTGTCCCTGTTCCAGGGAGCAGAGCCCGAACCCCCCCGGCTCCCCCCTCCTGGCAGGGATTGCAGAGCCAGAAGGTTCCCCCTGAGCCTCCTTTTCTCCAGACTGAGCCCCTCCAGCTCCCTCACCTGCTCCTGCTGCTCCAGCCCCTTGCCAGCTCAGTTTCCTTCCCCAAACATGCTCCAGCCCCTCAGTGTCTCTCTTGAAGAGAAAAGCCCAGCACTGGACACAGTACTGGAGGGGCCTCAGCAGTGCCAGCTCAGGGAATGGATGCTGGCCTGGTCCTGCTGCCACACTATTTTTGATGCAAGTCAGGATGTCAATGGCCAAATTGGGTTTCATTGGTTTTGTTTGATTATTTATTATGTCATGTGGTTTTCCTATATGAAGTATTATTTATCAGTTTATTATCTAACATATTATGAAAAGGAATATGTTTATTTTCCTTTAAAAATTCCTGTAGCTGAGAAGCAAGGAAGAAGGTAACCTTTTGTCTTCAGAGGAAATCCATCCTTCATTTTCACTTTGTAGTCATGTTAAAAACTCTTATTTACTCACTGTCTTTTATAAAGTAAATGAATTTGTGGTGCACAGAGCTGTGCAAGGTGCTAGGGCTGTCCGGTGGTTCTCACAGGAGAGACACGTGAATTACCGGGGTGACCTGGGGAGAGATCTTGTTCCACATCAGCTGCTTGGCATAACTACCTGTTTTTAACCTGCAGTCAGTGTTGAGTAATTTCTGACAGTTTATCCCCTTGGTGAGAGCAGGATGGCTCACCTCAGGTATTTCCCACTGCTCTCACGTTCTGGAAATGTGTCTGCAAGTTTATAATATGATGAATTACTGCAGAGCATCCTCTGGTGGGGCTGGTCCCTCACTTGACCCTTTAAATGCGTTCTGCTTCCAGGTATTTTGATGTTTGCTGTTGATCTTCCCCTCAGCTTCCTCCTGCACTACACAAAACTCCTTTTGGCATTCTCACAGGAAATTATTGATTAGGTCTTCTCCTCTAAGATGGTAAACTTAAGATGCTTCAAGCAAAAACAAAATACAATTTATGCCTTCAGGATCTATAAAATTTCATTACTTTTTGGTTTACTGTGGATGCTTTGTAATGGAGAGCACAGAGCAAACTTGTCCCTTAAAGAACTTTGCCGAATCAATTCTGTGTGACTGCAGACAACCAAAGAGGGTGTTTTTCTGTTTTAATTACTACAGTTCTTTACCTGTAGGATTGAATATATGGCTCTACATCAAAACCATCTATTTCAAAGCAGGTAAAAGTCACTCCCAAATTTTGCAGTTGTATTGTAGATTTTAAGATACATTAATTTAAACATTTTTTGAAGATGATTTTACCTTATTCTTCCTAAAATTATTTTAGTGGAATTCACAGAACCATGCAATGGTTTGGGTTAGAGGGAACTTTAAAATTCATCCCATCCCGCCCCTTGGGCAAGGACACCTTCCACCTTCCACTAACCCAGGTTGTTCTAAGCCTTGTCCAACCTGGCCTTGGACACTTCCAGGGATGGGGCAGCCACAGCTGTTGTTCAAGTATTCTGGAAAAATATTTCTTCAATTTTAATTAAGACAAGTTTATAATGACACAATAGTACAATAATATATGAAGATGCTGAAGGTACTGGAGCATCTCTGTGCAGTGACCCAGCACTGAACAGGCTGCCCAGAGAGGCTGTGGAGTCTCCTTCCTGGGGATATTCCAGACCATTCTGGACGCAATCCTGTGCCATGTGCTTTGGGATGGCCCTGCTGGAGCAGGAGGTGGGATTACAGGACCCACTGTGGGCCCTTCCAACCTGGCCCATCCTGGGATTCTGTTCCCAAACCCATCAAATCTCACTGTAGGGTCTTAGTCCTTTGACGGACTTGGGACCAAGTTCACACATTTCATCAAGAGACAGAGAACTTGAGAAGTTACAACCAGTTTAAGGACAAAGCAATGATGTGAATATTTCTTTTTGCTGAATGACAGATGAACTTTAGATTGATTAGGCTTATCCAATCAACTTTCTGAGTATGATATAAAGGCAATGAAAATGCTTTCTGAATTTCTGAAGTATTTATTTGTTTTTCATGATCTATTGTATTCTTTTCTTCTCCTTGTTCCTGGAGAAGTATTTTTTCTCCATTTTTATTAAAAACCATAGTATTAAAGTACAGTTCAGATACTTACTGACAGAGCTGCAAACTAAATTTTCTGTTTTCCATATAATGCAGGGTTACATTTCCATTTTGCCTTTCCTTTTCCCAAAATATGCTGCAAAGCATGCCGGATGCTTATGCTTTCTAGACTTTTTTTTAAATTATAAAAACTATTCTGGAATTCTTCCAGAAAAAAAGCATTAGAAACCTTACAACTGTATATTATAAACATGTAAAATGTACGTCTATTAATTAGCACATTCACTTCAGCTTTATATATGACCAGGGGTGGCAGAGATGGTGTGTCCTGGAGAGCTGAGATGGGAGAGCAATTCAGCAAGGATTTTTATGGAAAGATGACAGTGGTATGGAGTTGTTTCCTGCCTATTCACTCTCAGATGGTGGGGTATGTCCATGCAACAGAGCCAAAGCCACTGTCCTCCCACTGTCCTCAGCAGATCCATGCTTGTTTCCTCTCACACATGAGTATTCAAATTACTTGGCTACCCCTGTACTGATCCAATTTTTCTGCAATGTAGCTGCAAGCACTGGAGGCTGCACACCCTGTGAACCTGAGCAGACTCCCTTGCCTGCTTGTGGGAGACAACATTGCCAGCAGGAGTGGTTCAATATCTCCAGCTTACAATGAGATGAAATGGACTATGTATGGCCCCTTAAAGATGGACTGCCTTACTCCATGCTGTCCATGCCTCAGCTCTCCTTACATTTTATATGTGGAAATTGGAACAAATTTTATATTGAACAAATCACACCTACACTTTGCCATTCTTCTCCCCTCCTACACAGAATCTCTTGTTTTCCCAGGTTGTTTTCTTTTCTGGGTATTTTGAGTCAACATTACAGGAGAGGGATTGTTCAGTAAATAACAGTGTTTGTCAGTTTGTGCTGACATTCTTTTATGTGCACACACTCATAAACATCCTTTACTAGAATATCTCACATCTTCCAAAAGGCATGGTCCAGCAACGCTGATTGATCACCCTGATAAATCCATCATAGTGAGAGGATAAAATTTTAATAGAGTAGATCATAATATTCTCAGAATGAAACTAAGAAATAGAAAACAGCACTCATGGAATAAACCTTCAGGTTTTTAATCTTTTTAAACAACTTTTTCATAGTCTACTACTGCATTCTGCTTGATTTCTGAGTATTTGAACCCCTACTGAACTAAGTATTCTACCATTTTAGTGCCAAGTTCCACCAACCAAAAATGTCTATGACTGGAATGTCTGATTATTTTCTTTCTTAGCCTTGGTTTCCCATAAATCCAACCTGTGCCCGACACCCACCTTATCCCCCAGCCCAGAGCCCTGACACCTCCCCTTGGACACCTCCAGGGATGGAGACTCCAAGCCTCCCTGGGCAGTTTCAATTCATCTTTAAACATCCCCTCTGTAACAATACATATTGGTAATAGTCAGTCAAACTACATCTAAACTGTAAGAAATAATGCATATTGCCTTCCTATATGTGTTGCTCTGCCTCTGTCCATGTTTTGAAGGTTATGCTGCAGCTGTCTTGAGGAAAACCAGGATTTGTACCTATTCTGGATTACTTTAAATATACTGCTTCTTTGTAGTCTTGAAGGTGAAGACTTCAGCCTTCACCTTCTGGATTTTCTAAAAGTAAGCTAAGTTTCAGCCTGAAGCAAAATTTTATGTTTGAGTTAAAAATACACAGATAAATCCAACTGGAATTTTCTCACATAATATAATATGCAAAAAGGGAATTTTGCCATAGATAGAGAGTCTTCTTAGGCTGAGTGAAAGTCGGACAGCTTTTATTTTTTTTTTTTGCTCTATACCCTTTCCTGAAGGAGAAGGAGTTATGCCTTAAGGTCAAACAGGAGCAGCACAGATCTATACTCTTTTATGTTTCCATTTATCCTTCTGCTTCCCTTACATTGAAGGTTTCAGCTCTATTGCTTAGATTTTTGGGGCTTATAATGGGAGTTGTTTGCTATGTTTTTAGTTTAGGGAAGATCTCATAGTAATTGTGATATTTATGGAGATTATAAAGCATACATGCTGATTGTGCTTAAATAGTTTCAGTCTCTGGCTCATTCAGGAGGAACACTTAACTTTTCCAGTGTGTTATCATTACCCCCAATTCATTGTGGAACATTATGGATACATGACAGAAGTCATGACAACAAAGTATTTTGAAACCATGTGAAGTGCTGTCTTTTTTTTTTCTTTTTTTTTTTTTAATTTGCATTTCTTTCCCCCTCCTTCTTTTAGAATTTGCAGGCAGACAAATCACCAGCAGAGATATCAATGCTCTAAGCATTGTAGAAATGAGTGTCCAGCCCTCTGCATTATGCTTGGCCTGTAGTCCTAAAATGGTAATTGAACAAATAGTAAAAAAATACTAAAATTCAAGATTATTTATATACAGAAATATGAGAAATCCACAGAATTATATGAAGTTCATGTTCATAGGTGTCAGTAAGGCAGTGAGTTTGTGGTAAATCAGGGCTTTCAGAAGAACTCTTAATTAACTGTATCCAGTGTTTCTGAGCTGATAGTGCAAAGCTGTTTGTCAGCTGTTGTCCTAACAGGGGGCAGGTCTTGCACTGAAGCTGTTGGGGTCAGTCCCCCACCAAAAATTTTAAATGTCTGTGAGTTATCAGCATTCAACAGTGTATGGAGACAGTGGATGTGCTGCTCCCAAGCCTGGCACCACCACACACCTGATGGGGAGCTAAGAACTAAAGAGTGATGCTCCCCTTGGGCATTGCCCTGTGGTGGAAACAGACATCTCCACTCAAAGACATTGAATTTGCCACCAGTTTTAACTACTGGAGGAAGAGATTTTAGATATCTGACCAACTTGCTCTGCCTTTCAGTAGAGATTGTGCAATCAGACATGAAATTATCTCAGCTCTGAATCTTAGTGTCTTGAAGAAGTTTAGACTAATAGCAAATCATTTCTCACTGGGTCACAGTGGGTTGATCTGTTCACAACACAGCAGAATTGTCTCTGAAGAATTCTGGTGCTCCTCTCATTGATCTAGAGGGTAAAACTCATACAGGTTACAGAGGGAGTAGGGGCAGACTCCCATGAAATGACCTTCATAGAATCACAGAGTGATTCGGGTTGGAAGGGACCTTTAGGATCCTCCCATCCCAGCCCCTGCCATGGGCAGGAACACCTTCCACCAGCCCAGGTTGCTTCAAGCCCTGTCCAACCTGGCCTTGGACACTTCCAGGGATGAGGCAGCCACAGCTTCTCTGGGCAACCCGTGCCAGGACGTGCCCACCCTCACAGCCAAGAATTCCTTCCCAATATCCAACCTAAACCTACTCTCTGGCAGTTTGACATTGGCCTTGGAGAACTATGATTGAACTGATTTCTGTGGCTTCAAAATAGCTACAGAGCCAATTGGAGAAAACAATTTTGCTAATGAATTCATGATGTGCAGGACTTCTAACTATTTTCTATTAATTGAAGTCCATTATCTGATCAAAAGCCATGTAGTTTTGGGGTCAAATAATTCTGAATAGCCCATGCAAAGTGAAACTGGGGGAATAATATGTTTTTGTAACTGCACTGCACTTACTGATTCCAAAATGCCAGAGGACTTGATGGCTCAAATTATTGTCAAAGGAAAAGCAAAAGAAAAAAAAAAGACTCTTTCTTTGTGACAGTGTTTAAGATCTGCCTCAAAATAACCTTCTTGCTGTTCTGAAATCTCTTACTGATCTGACCATGGCTGATGGATTATCAGCACAGTAAGAAAATGGTTTCACTCCTCTTTCTCCTAAGTCAGCATTTACACCACTAAGTGTGTGGCTGGAGGAACCCGGCACCCGTTCTGTTTGTTGCTTTGTTTAGGGAGAGGAGAAACTGCTCTGGCAAAGGAAGGGTGATGAGCTCTAATTGTCTCTCATAGTGTGGGGATTTGGGGCACCTCTGACAAAGCTGGCATTGCTCTCTGCCATGTTCTGCGCATGGAAATTGCAGTTCTGTAGCTCCCTCCATCTAATGAATTCAAGAAACTTTGGAGATGTGGATAAACTGCCTTGCAGTCTGCCTGGAGAAACAATGGATGGTGTTTATCTCCAATGCAAAAGATAAAGAAAAAGCAGCACAGTAGTTCAGATTCTCCAAACTGCTGAGTGCCTGACTTTCATTTAATTAATTAAAGTCTGATAGCTGAATATCACTGGCTTGATCTTTGCAAAGAAAAGGTTCCAAGGAGCTTTCTGAGGTTTTCTTGGGCTTTCTTTATGTGAATCCCTTCCATATGATCTGTTTGTAAAAATAGGAATGAAGCTGTTTGTAAAAATAGGAATAATGTAAACTAGCTATGAATATAAAAAAAATTTCAAATATTTCAGTTCAGAAATAGTGAAAAAGGGGAAAGTAAGTAAAAAGTATAATTCAGAGAGAAGGATGCTGCTTTCCAATCAGTGTAAGTTTGCAATTAATAAGTCAAGATGTCTGAGTATGTTCCATTTTTATGAACAGTATCTGGCATGTTGCATTGCAAAGAAATTAGTGTATAAAAATAAATAGGAAAACACAAAAGGTTTGTCCATTGCTATCAAATCATACTTTGATAGGATGTAAAACCTGTTGCCACTTACACAAATGTATCATAAAGGCCCACACTTGTGCCGAGTCTTAATTTCTCATAGTATTATCTTTTGATAATTAATTAAAACGAAAGTTCTACGAAATTTGGCCTAGTTGGTCAGTGTATATTTTCTGAAGGTCAAATAGCCTTTGGAGCATTTAGGACACAATAGTAGCTGTAGGTCTGAGCACACTCACCAGCTGTGAGTTCATCTTAATCACTGACTTCTCAGGGTGTGAGGGCTCCTTGTTTATGTTGCTCTGCCTCACCAGACTGGGGTATGTTCAAGACACCATAAGTGGCTCTGTAGAGTAAAAAACTGAGTGATGATACTCATGTTTTGCCATCTCATCTTCAAAATATTGGGGATCTTTTCACATCTCTCCTGCACCTTGTGAAGGGAAGAGTCTTCTGTCCTTGAAGGTTTCATGTGCTGTTAGAAATGATCCTTAAGCTTATGATTAGGGCTTTTACTTAATTAATTATGTTTACGTTTTCTGCTCCTTCCCATAAGCTGCCACATTATAAAAAAAATCTTTGGTCGTTTGCCATACATTTTTATGAGCTCTCCCTTTTGCTGAAGACTCTGATGTTGATTAATGAACTGAACTTAATCCATTAAGTTCAAAATGTACTGGAAACAGAAGGTGGAAAGGGCAGTTTCACACAAATTAATCCCAGAAGGATTATTGATTATGAATGCTCTTCACTATTAGCTTTATGATTTCATATTCATAAGAAGTTGGTTATTTATTCTGTTGCTCAAGAATAAATATTCATGTTCACAGTTTTGCTGAATGTGACATAGCTTTTAACTGCCTTAAGACAATGTTTTCACAGTCATTTCATTAGCTATGTAAATCTTTCATATTTAAAACTAATAATAGTTATTTACATTACAAATGAGTCAGTAATTTGATAATGCTTGATAACAAAAGTTACACTGTATGATAATCATGTTTATCTTATGTTAGCAAATATAGAATACCATTGGGAAAATCCAAATGCCTATTAAAATTCTCTCTTGTGTTTCCTGTACTGATTAGGAGTTGTTCCCCTGAGAAAGGATTTTTGTGTCCTTATAGAAATGTTATGGAATTTTTCCTCTTGGTACCTTCATTTTTATTTTTTTTTTGAGTAGTTTTCTGATATCTTAGAGCTGGGGTATTCCTGCTCACGATGCACAAATTCTCTCTCTGACTGCTCTATGGATACTGCTCTCTTTCTTAGAGTGAAAGGCAATAAAAGTTATTGTAGTCACTGAGATATTTGAGTGTGATTTTTTAAGGTTCTCAAAGGGAAGTTTTATTTAAAATAAATCTTTTAAATAAAAAAAATGTCACTTTTAACATAGTCACTGCTCAGAGGAGTATGGCATGTTACATCCGCAGCAATGGCTTTCCACTAGGTGATCTCAAAAAGCAGACAGCAACAAGTCCAGTAACTAAAAGGAGAGTCACTGAATTTACGACAATTGACAAATCCAGAAACCACACTGCTTTATGAACCCTCTAGTTGGTATAAATATGGAGTAACACAATAGTACTAATGTTATTTAACCCAAAATTTATCCTTTAAAATAACAAGATGGAGAGGAGGAATATCTCAGGGTACTATTCCCAGATAATTTTTTTTCCCACCCAACTTCTTGCCTTCTTAGGAGAAGATCCAGTTACTGACCTGTGGCAAACCGGGCATTTTCAGCTCTGCTGCCCTCAGCCGATGGTTCCTTGATGCTGTCTGTGCCTGCAGCACGTTCCAGAGCACCTCTGGATCTCAGGTCATTAATTGTCTTGTTACTCCTTGAGACTTTTGAGCGTTTCCATTTCATTTCACTTTTCATTCGGGTAAAATTTGCTTTTCATTATCTTGTGTTTTCTAAGCAATAGAAAGCTTAAGGTTCAGTCTGGGCCTGATTCAGCTCATCATAATTTAGAAATAAGATACATGTCCAACCCTCCATTACCAGAGACTTTATTGGCTCATTCCTCTTTCCTTTCCTTATTGCACCATAATTAGTCAAATCTTCTCAAGTTTCTGAATTCTTTTTCTAAAATGAGTGTTGCTCTCTCCCTCTTTTATTTTTTCCCACTCCCCCCCCCTCCCTTAAACAATAGGAAACTCTTTCAACTGGAATCAATGAAAGATTAAATGACTATTTGACAAGTGTTCTGGGACTTTTTAAAGAAGTTGCATGTATCAAACCTGTTAACATTCTGACATGTACTCCTATTGTCCACATATATTCTTAGTGACAAGTTGTGTCAAGTTTCATCTGCTTTAATCTCATGTATTTTGGCAGTTCCTTAACTGGAAGACTCTTGCCACAAAAGCATTTCCTTTTTGTTTTCTTCCTCAACTGACAAAACCAGAAACGTCTTTACATTTTTAATGATGAACAGGGAAAAAAAAAGGGAAAAAACACCTTTTAGAAAAATGAGGCTGTAAGACATGTTTATACTCCTTCTGTCATAACTACAGAAAAAAATGCACAGCCAAGACATCACTGACGCTCTTCAAGGCTTGTTACCTATCACAGCCTTTGGAAACCTTGTCACAGCAAACTTGCATGTACTTGACATCAGTGGCTGATCCTCCATGAGAGAAATATCCTTTTATATGAAGGGGATTATTCCAATCAGCAAATGAAAAATACATGCCCCGAGAAAGAGGTGAGGCTCAGCTATGAACCTGCTTTGCTTGTTGCCTCCTGTCAAGGGAGTAAGCATTGACTACAACGCATTTGAATTATTAACAAAAAATTTGTTTCAAGGGTATAGAAAGAAGGCTGGAAAATGTCTTAAATACGAAAAACATTGTTTTTCAAAGGTTCTTTCTAACTGCAGTCTCTGTGCTTCCCTATATTAATGAGGAAACACACAATTTTAAGCCTGTAGTTGTTAAAGATATTTCTAGTTTCCTTTCTTTCTGCAAAACATAACAGCTTGCATGGAAAATAATTTGAACATAGATTACAGCTATAAACACAAACAATTTAATTAATTTAACATTTATTAACTGGGAATGCAATGTAAACTGTTTTGTGAACTAATGAAAACTATTTTATACTCTGAAAATAATGTATTACAAAGACAGGTTATTCATTCTTTTCCCTTGAAAAAGTACTTTGCTGCATATTTATTTCATGGTAAACAAGTAATTTTGAATTTTGATTTGAGAATGATTCAAAGAACTAGACCTCTGAATTTCTTTAACATTTTTTAATGAAACTGAGAGAAAACAAGCTGAATCATTTTACTCTTTCCACCCTGCCACTGTGTGTCTGCTCTGCTGAAATATTTACAAGCAAGATCTCTCACTCTCCTTTCCAAAAGATTTTTGGCATTTGGAAAAAACCCTCTAACCTCGTATAGAATCATGTCTGTGACAGTCACAGTGTCCAGTCATGCTGATGAACATGAAGGTTTATCCTAAAACTGCTTTTGGGGATGCCCTGAGGAGCAGGTCCCTTCCTGCAGCAGTTCCTTCCCTCACTGCTGAGCCAGACCTGACCACAAACTCTGAGTCCAACACACCAGGCTGCAGTGACTTCTGAACCTGCTCCAGTCCCAGCTGAATCTCACAAGAATCTTTTCCAGCTGTACATCCCATAATGACTTTTTCATTAATTAGTCCCACATTATACAAATACACATTATCACATTCCACCTTTGCAGCTGCTGCCCAGGCCTTTCTGGGGCTGAATTTGTTTCTGGTTACATCACTGGAAAAATGCGGTAGTTGCTCCCACAGACGGGGCCTGACAAAACCAAAACAGGGCAAGGAGGTGATTCTGCCCCTCTGCCCCTCAGGTGAGACCCCACCTGCAGAGCTGCCCCAGCCCTGGGGCCAGCACAACAAGGACATGGAGCTGCTACAGAGTGCAGAGGAGGCACCAGGATGGTCAGAGGATGGAGCAGCTCTGCTGGGAGGAAAGGCTGGGAGAGCTGGGATTGTTCAGCCTGGAGATGAGAAGCTTTGGGGTGACCCAACTGTGGCCTTGCAGTGCCTGAAGGGAACCTGCAGGAAAGATGGAGAGAGACAGTTGACCAGGGCCTGGAGGCACAGGACAAGGGGGAATGGGTTCACACTGAGAGAGGGCATGAAAGAATGTTTGGGTTGACTCAACGAAGAGTGAACAGAGCTGTGAGTCTCCTTTGAAAGTGCTGCTTACAAGGGGGTAAATGTTGTTTACCTTTTTCTCTACAACATTTGAGTAATGTTATCTAAGACAGAATTACTGAGGGTTTTATATATGTATTTTAATGTAATACCCTTTACTGCATAAATGTTTTGATCTAGATCTTGCAAAACAAAGCAAACAAAATACCCCAAATCCTGAGGTTAATTTTTCCACAAAGAACCTGCCTAGTGCTTGTGTGGCCCTTTTTGCTTTTTAATTGACCCATTAATTCTTTTCAAAGCATGAATTTCATGTACTGCTTGCTCTCCCTCAAGGTCATCTGTGAGTGCACTTGTTCTCCCTTTCCTTTGGAGTTGAGGTCAGTCTGTTAGGGTAAGATACCTGTTTTTGGAACAGTGTGTGGATTGTGAATGAAGGCTTTTGTTCACTTTTAGATTTTCATCGATCTAACATAATTCTGCCCTTTATTTTAATTTTAAGCACTACTAAAATGCAGAACAATAATTCTGTCTTATTTTATATTATGCTGTGAAATCACAGAAGGGCTTGTTCCTGTTCGCATTCACACTGGTAGCAGAAATAACATAAACATTGTTGGCAACAGAATGATGAATGAACTGAAATACATTGACTAACAAAGTTATGTTGAATGTTCCAGAACAGACGATGTACTTCTATTTGCTTAACTAAGGTGTAAGGCAATGTGGGGGCTATTTCTAAAATTTAAGGGGTTAATATTTTGGCCACAGGTAGGCAAGGCATTAAGTGCTTTCAATCTACCCACATGCCATGGTTTCTGCAGGAATAAAATCCTGGTTCATGGTGTGCAGGGAGCCTTCTTACTTTCTAATGAGATCTCTGGAGACTTTTCTGGAGACATCCTGTGGTATGCAGCCGTGTCACAAACAAGTGTTTTAGGTCACTCAAAGAATCACTGGCAAAGGTATTGTCAAAAGCATATTTAACACAAACGTGAAAACATGACGAAGTTCACTGGCAAGGTTTGCTCTACTACTACTAGATGGTTAAAGAACACAGAGAAAAATTGGACTAAAATCAATCAAATCAACCAGAAAGGATCTACATGGGGACTGGAGACAGAAAAGCGTGAGGCTAAAAAGGAATAAAGGAGACCCTCCTGTTGAGTCTTGACATTCAGAGGGGACCCCCTTGCCAAACTTAGTCCTGGACTTGACCTACAGTTTAAGTCTAAAGGTTTAACAGCACTGGAACTTTACAGCACTCCTTCAGTAACCTGATTTAAGCAACTTAAAAGATTCTGCATAATTTGCTATAGCACAACAGTAACTCATTTACAGGGCTAACTTACTTATAAATTTAATTTATTTCAGAATCTAAGAGAGCAACATTCTCAGTATAATTGCTACAGCATATCAACACTCACACATACAGACTTGAGAGGTGTGTACAAGGTATATAGCTGCGGAAAATTCCCCTCAAAACTGACTCATGTCAGATGCCTTTGCATCTTCTTAATGTATGACACGTTGAGCCTCAGCATTGGGGTATCAGCCCAGGCTCCACCATCATCATCTGGTGACAGTCCTCCAGGTATGGCAACCTTGAGAGTCCACTGGGTCTGGAAGGCCCCCTCTGGGAGGGAGATGGTGATCACATCCCACTGCAGTCCAGGACAGCTCCAAGGGTCTCTGACAGCACTGCTGGTTGCAGGGATGCAACAGAGTTGACTTTAGTCTTAGTAATTTGGGGCTGCCATTGAGGTTGGCAACTTTTTACTAGAGGTTCGAAAACAAAAATGTTGTTCCACTAGGGTTGTTATTCAAGAAAGAAAAAAATAAGTTTCCAAGGCTGTTTGTTGAAGAGCAGGAGCTTGTCAGCCAGCACTGGTTCTGGGAGCAGTGCCTCTGAAAAGCTCCAGAGGAGTTCAGCCCTGGGACTGCTCATCAAGCCCTAATGAGCAGTTCTGAGATCCCAGCCCTGCCTCAGCAGGGGTAGGAGATGCATCACCAACTGCAGAGTACGAGTCTGAAGTTTGAAAGATGGAATTAAATGGAGTTAATCCCTTACATCAAGAGCCAGAACTATACCTGTTTACCTTTTGCTGCAGCATCCTTGCATGGTCAGAGGTAAGTTCTTTTGTGCTACCAGATGTGTGGCTTTGTGTGCAACCTTTTCCTTTGCTGTTCAGCTTTATCTAACTATTAACTTCATACTTGCCCTAGTGTCCTGCAATTAAGACTGTGGGTTTTGTTTTTTCATTACTCTGCTGCTTTTTGAAGGCTGGTGAACAGACAGCAGCCAGTCAGACTGTACCTGGGTGCAACCCCACAGTGGGTATTGCTTTGGTCTACCAGTGACTCCTCTAAAAAGTTTAGAAACATCAGGGAAGTGCAGGTGAAGGAAATAAGTCCCTTGATGTCTTAATTCAGCTGTGCCCTGACCCCTGATATCATCTATGTATCATAATCGAGAGGGCTGACAGGCTGTAGAAAAATCATGGCATTGGGTCTATTCCATAAAGAGCAGCTGCAATCTGGTTAAAAAAGGGGTGGAAAAAAGTGGATTTCAGTTGAAAGTAGCAAGAATTTGGTCTATACAGTAACTGAGTTTCAGTAGACTAAGTGAAATAGCTGTTAGATATAAGTAATACTGAAGAAGTAGAAAATGCAATAGCAATTAAAGTGGAATTTAGTATATGAAGTCTGGTTGCATTTCCAATATATATAACTGATAATCACTGGTCATTGATCACTGATTTACTTAAAAATTGTTAACAGAATCATTAAATACACCCAAGGAGGATAATTTCCTCCCCTTGTTTTGGAGGGCATCAATGAACCAAGACCAAAATTGTTTCTCAGTTTAATAAATTTATTTATTTTATTTCCTGTTTCACACACAGTGTTTCATCACAGTACTAACATGCTCTCTGGTTTTCTTTCCTGCTGCTGTATGTATAATGAAGTGAGTGGTGGGGTTATGATTTCAGTGGCAATAGAAAGATTTCTGCAAGCTGATCTAAATTCACAGGAGAGGGAGACAGCCACAAGGATACAACATGATATTTATTTGAATGATGCACTGGGCTATGGTGGGCTTAAGTAGTGCTTACAACTAGCAAAACCAGGCAGGCTCTGGGAATATCTTTTTGCACTGAAGGACACATTCTGGCAGCCTTTTCTGTAGATTTTTTGCTAAATTACTGGTAATTTTCTGTACTCTCAGAGAGCTGTATAATCATCCATGGCCAAAGCAATATGCTGGGGAGCCTAATAGGAAATGGATTCAACAAAACCATGCCTGCATGAACCCAAAACTGTGGTGCAGAGTCAGGAATGAAAATGGCAAATTTATGAGAGAATATTTGGCTGATTTGTAAGAAGAGAAGTTTATTATTTATGTTTCAAAGTGGCTGATAGTAAACTGGTTTGTTTAATGTCTTAAAGGTGACTATTTTGCCATAGAGATTAAGATCTTAATCTCCTAGTTTGCTTTTTATTCCTATTATATAAAAGAAAAAAAAATCCTTAGTTCAAAATAAAGAATGAACTCTTGAGAGCACAAAAGGGGTAAATTTGCATACAATTTCTGCAGCTCTGTCTCCATTTTGAACAGGTGATTTCCTAAATAGTTCCTTATCAAAAAGCTTCTTTGTAATGTTCTTCTGGCCATGCAAAGGATAATTTAAATCCCCCTTTTGACATCATCATTATGTCTAAGAGAGAGAAAAAGACATTTCTGAGGGTTTTTTCCATACAAGAAGGATTTATTGTTTCCTTTTTTTCACAGAGGAAATAATTATGCCTCATTAAAAATCAGTGAAGGATTTTAAGATGTAAAGACATCTTCTCAGTGTCTTTAATACTTATGCGCATTTGTCATTTTATAGAATTAGAGCACAATGCTTTAAACTGACAAAAGTTACTGAAAATGTAAATGTAACAAAGCCAAAAAAATATGAAAAATCACCTTTAAGAAACCCAGACAGGTTTGGGGGGGGGTGTGTTTGTTTTTGTTTTCTGGTTTTTTGTTTGCTTGCTTGCTTTTTTCTTATAGAGTAATATTTTATTTCAAAAGGCATTTACTGCTTCTAAAGGCCTATAAAGTAAAGGAGAATTTTGGCATATCTTAGTTCAAAATACTCTTTTTAATAAAATTTATTCTTGTTGTGGCTTAGTTTGTTTTTAGTAGATATAACTGAAGCATTTTCCCCTTATCTTTGGAGTTTGCAACTCAAAAATATTCAGGATTGATGGTGAGACCAAACAAAAGAAATTCCGTTATCTACAGAGGTGTTAGTTTTATTTCAGGGTGCCTAATTTTGAGGTAGAGAATTGCATTTTAAGCATATTAAAGATTGGGGGCTTCTGCTTTAAGCTTGTTTTGTATTTTGTGAAAGACTTTTTCTTCACTTGGTAAATTGCTTCATCTGAGCATTTTTAAGTGAAGATAAAGAGATTAAAGCAACATATTGAGAAGTAGTTGTTAATCTGCTGTGCTTTTGTGCTCTTGTATGGGATGAGTCATAAGCCATTGAAAAGAAATCACAAACTACTTCATTTTATTAAAATATTAGAAGCTAATTTATTCTAGTGTTATTTGACAGCAGATTCAGACAAGTCCTTCAGAAATCAATGTTTTTCATTTTCCTCCTGACTTGCCAAGGTGTCATTAGCATGATAGCCATGTTGAAGAAGATTTTGATTGCTTTTAACTACATAAAAAGTATCATTTATATTTTGCTATTTTTTATGTTTCCCTTTGTGACTTTTAGGTAAACAAAAATTCTTGCTTTCTAAATATGTTTTTAAATGTTTAAGTGGTTAAGCTTCAAGGAAAAAAGTAGACATATTTAGATTAGTGAGATTAAAAGATGTAATAAGCATCCAGTGAGTTCTGACTCTACTGGATCAGTCTTTTTTACAGATGCACAAAGTGAAATGGTATCCACGATCTATGAAAATAAAGTTGACACGAGTCATTGCAGGAAAGATTTCACTTCACTGCACCCAATTTGTGTGTCTGTGATCTGTCAGTTTATCTCTAATCTTTAAGCCTAATGCATTTTCCCATTTTCTTTCCCTTGAAGAAATCTGTGGTTCAGGTTCCTGAATTTCTGTACTAGGCTGATACATGTTTTTCAGAGTATTTTAGAAGGTGTCTCAGATTTCATTACACATTTTATGTTTGGTTCCTCACGTAAGTCTAACCTGGTGCAGGCCTGAAGCAGATCATGGTGGGGGACCAGGAATAACCATGTATTGTCTCCATCATTCCAACTGTTGTGATGGGAAAGTTGCAATGGAGGGCCCCATGGAGAGGGGCAGCTTGTGCTGAGGAAATGTCCTGCTCTGCCCTGAGACTCTGCCCAGCCCCCCGTCACTTCCTGGGGGCCCAGGGGGACTGAAAGGACTCAAAGGGGCTGGACATGCAAGGGTAAAATAGCTTGAAAAGTCTCCTTTCCATAAGAGGCTGCCCCAGGTGAACTATAAATGGAGATGTGTCCCTCCCTCTGTTTTTTCTCTTTCACTCTCATTGGTTACCCCAGCTCCAGACAATCCACAGGGCAGAACTAATGTGGGATCCAAGGAGTGTCGATCTTCTTAGTTCCGTCTCTTTTTCACTTTTATCTCTCCTCCCTGGCTCTGCCTGGGCAGAGTGTGGCTATCACTGTGCCCCGTGCACAGGCTGAGGTTACCTGTGGGAGTGGGGAGCTTGGGGAAGTATATGGTGGCTTGTGAGCCAGCCCCTCTGAGAAGTTTCTTGTGGGAGCTGAGAGCTTATTGAAGGGCACTGTAAAATTTAAGGGCTTGTTAGCCAACACCTGTTGACTCTCCCAGTGGGCTGGTTGCTGAATCTCAGGGGACTGGACAATACAGCACAAGAGTCCCTGACATGGGACTGGTGTCTCAGCCCAACAGGAATTTACAGCAAATATCATGCCCTGACCAGTGGGTCATTGTAGGAATTCCACAGGCTGTTAGAACTAAGGACTAACTGAGGAGCTGGGACGCTGCCTCGGCAGAGGTGCATGATGACCAATTACAGCAAGCATTGTCATGGAAACAGCGCTCTCGGCCAATGTCTGGTAACAGTGTCCACGCCGCGGAGTGATACAAGCCTAAAAAGTCTATATAAGTTGTGTGTAAGTGTGAATAAACGAATGCAATTGTTAATTTCTGTGAAATCCTCGTTGCATTTCATAAACCCGCCTCCGTTATTGTTTTAGGTTATGACTGTCATAAACAGTTGTTTAAATTACAGTGACATGTCATGAATTTTCTTCCATTTCATGACTCAAGGGTTTCCAGTAACATGAAGGATAGTCTGGACTTAGGGGTTTTTTGAAGTATTTTAAAAATATTTTTTCCAAGTTTTCTTTAGTAATTCCTTCCTAACCCAAAATCGCAGGCTCCACAAAGAGCAGGAACTGTAATCCCACACAGGATCTGTGCAGGTTTTGCTGTTATTTCACTGAGGTTTTTTTCTGAGCATAAATGCAAGTCTAATTTGGAGAAAGAGAAATTAGAAATTCCAAAGAACTTTGAAACATTTTATGATCATGATTTTCAAAACCTTGGCTTTGACTAAGCTCTAGTTGATTCTTCTTGCAATTCCTGAGTTTCTAAATATTTTCAAATACTATTTATTGGACCAGCACATGTCCTGGTGGTCAGTGACAATGTCCTTGTTAAGACCACAACAGTGTTATGAAAAGAGGCAAGAGAGAAAGGGAAAAGATTAACTATACAAAGAATAAAGTCAAGAGGTTTCATTGAAACGGAGTGGGGAGGAATATTTTGAAAGGGGAAAATTTGAAATAATTGAGCTTTTTGATTTTGAAAGTAATCCTACATGAAGCTGAATTCTTGAATATATATAAAATAGGAGTATTCATATCTAATACTTCTATATCACATTTTCAAGGAGGAACAAGAACATATGTAGGAGATTCATTCTGCTGTCAGCTTCTAAAATCATTGAGGATCCTTGATATTTCATAAAATTCATATGGAAATGGATTGCTCTTATCTAAAATAAAAGACAGCTTTAGAACAACTGAAATATTGATATTTTCCCTCAGCTTTTCTAGATAGTGTCTGTTTAATGAGTGGAAGAAGTGGTCTGAATTTTAAGTGTTTCAAAACGTTCCGCCCTAATCAGTTTGAAGCAGTATCACTCAAATTTGAATCTGTTGTATTATTAGTGAAATTTAAATCCATATGAAAATATTTGACACAATTCATCATTTTTTCTGTAAAGCAAATTACCAAAGAAGGGGTTTATATTTGTTTTTTCAAGAAAGATCTGTTTTCAGCCAAATTTTGGAATTGCATATTAAGAACTCAAAATTATCTAAGAATTATTAGGAAATGAGTAGTTTAGAAGTTGCTCAAGTTATATTCCCTATTGTCCTGTGTCTCTATTGCTCTTAAGTCTTCTTGCTACTTTTGGTTTGAGATGTAGTAGCTGAAGTCCTCAAAGGAAAGCAAAAGCAACACCAGTACTGTCTTTGTGACACAAAATCACAGACGCTATGATCAGGCCATGGTGAATTATCCTGGCTACAAGAGGAGCTAAAGGGTGAGAGGAATGGCATAAATACCCCACCCAAAATCATGAAGGCTAGTACAAAAACAAGAAGTGTGAGATAAAATGATACCATTCAGAATCTTAAATCATCCAGATTAGAACTGCAACCTTCATGTGGGGCAGGAACATCTGCCCACAGTTTCTCACTTGGACTGCCAAAAGGCTGCATTGGATTAGTGCACCAGCCATCAGGAACTTCTACTGCCCATGAAGGGAGGGAGAGTGAGCGCCTTTGAAGGGATTACTTCTTTGCTTAGGAGAGACAATTATGGGGAAGGACATAAAGCTTCTAATACAATTTCTGATTGGAAAGTTATGAAAGGGGGCAAGGATAAATGAGTAAAGTTGGAGCAACTAAACTCACTTACTTTAGCTCCAAACAAGCAAGAAGCACAACGGGTGTTAATGTTTTCCTCTTAAGCACGCAGTGCACTGTGTTTGCAGGTGTATTTCATGGTGTGAGACAATTTAAAGGGAAGGCTGGTGATGCTGTTTAGTGTAACTGCCTCCAAATTGTCATACTGTCCAATAACTCTGGAGGGCTGGGACTTGTTGCTGAGCAAGTTGTCCAGTCCAGTCCTTTAAAGACTGGACCTGAAGAATAACCAGGCAATATAACTCGGGATATATTCTGAAGAGTAGCATTTAATAGGATAGTGTAACACATTCCACCTACTGAAACAGGCCAAGATCTCTGAAGTTGTGAGAATCTGAATTAAAATTAGAGTGTCTCCTTGTTTGTTCCCCTTCTTCTGTGGACTTAAATGCAGGTGGTTTGACCCCAAGCTGGATCACTGCTTAATAATTAATAAATAGATACTGTTCTCTTGATCTTTTTCTTTCCTGATATATTTATTCAGGATCTACAATTGCCTCCAAGTGACTTGAGTTTCGTCAAACCTTTTGAGCTCTCCCTTCTATTTATCAAAGTATCCTAATGTGAGAAATGATTGTTGGCTAAAGAAATTTCTCTAGCTAGGTCTGGATGCTGCATTTGGGCTTCTGTTAATGAATCTAAACTCATATCAATGTTTTGTGCCTTTCTTTGAATTATCTAACATGTACCTTGTATGTTATTGGCTAATTAATAATAAAAAAATGGATGGTGAATTCTTCAGTGATGCATTTAAGCAAATCCAAGCAGGAATAAAAAGAATAAAATCATAGCATGTTTTGCATTGCATAGAAATATATGTACTTAATTTAGAGCAATAAGGTATAGTTTCTGTAAGACTTCCATCAAAGTAAATTAGAATTTAGAAAGAGATTATTAAGCAGGACTTTTCCAGGCCATTCTTTTGGCTGTTGCATCTGAATGTCACAGCAAATGAAAAAGTGAAACTGGCTTATTTACCTTCAACGGGAGAAAAAAAAATAAACATTTTTAGGAAGCAAATCCAAAAACTGTGTTTGAACTGCAGAAAAATCTGATTCTGCTCTAATTGAGCAGGTGTTTGATGACCCAATTCCAAATTAAAGTTCTGCTGCACCCAAAGAACTCTAAGAAATCAGTAAAATTAATTAGCAGGGCTGATTAACTCCTTTCTTTTGATTTCAGTGTTAAACTTGAGGCCATTTTTCTTAAAGGATGTCTAGAGAAGGAGAAATATTCAATTTACTCTTTGTTATGGGAGGCACCATTTAAATAAAGCAGCTTTTAAAACTTAATGTCAAAAACCAAACATATGAGAAGAGGCAAGAATACTTAAACACAGCAAATGGAGAGGTTAAATGTAGTAAATACCAATTTAGTAACTGTCATAAAGCAAAGTATTGTATTTCAGCATGTTTTAATCCATAGCGGGAGGAAAGGTGGGAAGAATAGAGAGTTATACAAATTTGAAATTTCAAAGTATTGTTAGAAATTGCAGAAGGACACCACTTGAACTTTTGATCATATTTTAAGGCCTCTCAAACTGGCAAAGGATAAATACTTTCTTAACCCAGTTTGGAAGTGTGGGGTGTTCTTTGAATGTTACGAGTCAAATCTAAAAATTAAATGAAAAGTTCAATGTGCATTTATATTAAAAATTCACAGGTATCCCAACTCACAGAATCTGCAGAAACCCTTCATCACTACCTTCATGTGTTATTTGGTTTTAAGAAAATGCAGAAGGGTCTATTGGCAGTACCTGCAATAGTCAACTCTTTTATCTCAGGTGTTTGTTTACCTTTGGGTGGAAAGTCATGACTGTCTCTGTTTACTGCAGTTTGATTCACATTGCGGAGCGTGATCTGGGCTTCCTCCAGATGAAACAAAACTGAGAGATGCATTCCAGTGGCACATCCAAGGTCACTAATGGGTGGGCAGCTTGTCCACAAGAGTTGAAATAATTGGGATGAATACCAAGAGGTGTGTAATTCACCAATTCAGACTTTAAATATTCTGGTCTAGACATAGATGTTTAATCTGTTGCCTATTTGTTATTTTTACATTTGCATAGACTGGTATTTTTGTCCAGAATAAGAACTTTTGCATGGACTTTGAATTTGGAAGATTCAGATGTATCATTGCAAAAGCAATGACTTCTGAATTGACTGTGAGGCAGGACTTGGAGTAGAGTGTGGGTAAGGGGTGGAACAGAGGCACTTCCCCCTGAAATATGGATTGAAATTGCTGCATGGGCTTTATATGTTCACATCTCCCAAAGTGTCCCCTTCTCCATCCACAACTGTTAATGACTCCAGTGTAAAGCCATCAGACTCTGGATTGGCATTCCAATATTTGGTGCAATTCTTCCCAATACCACAGAAAACTTTCTTACAGACTAATTTCCAGAATGTATTTACTTTTTTGGAACACTTTTGGTGTTCACTTTTGGAGCCAAGTACATTTTTTGTCACTTCCAAAAAACCTTGAAGCCTGGGACTCCAACCTTTAGATTGGTGCTGATTTTCACCATGTAATTGATGCTGTGAGAGACCCCAACAAAGCAGGACTCTCAGCCAGGTTAGTGTGGGATAAGATAAAAAGTGAAAGTTCTTTAATATCAGGCTGAGGGCCCACAGGAATACATATTGACGTGCACGTCCCCAAGCTCTCCATGGCTTTTATAATATGATCCATCCAATCATTATTTTACACATTTCTTGGTCCAGCTCCAGTCCCACCCCTGTTCCTTAGCATTTGAGTCTGGGGTCAGTGGGACCCTCTGTTCATCAGTCTTCCTCTTCCTTAGCACACATAGGGCTCTTGGAGGTTTTCCACTGCTCTTAGACCCAAGGTTGTTGGTTTATGTTTATGTCTCATTCTGCAGGCCTTTCAGCTCTTTACCTTGAAGAGAAGTCTGAACAACTAAAATAACTTGAGCTACTGATAAATGGCAGAGGTTGGCATGTATAAACATCGAACTTCAGCTGTTAGAAATATTAGCACACTAAATCTACATTGTACTACAGTTACAAATACTTCTAAAATCTACAAAAATTATAAAATCAAAAAAATCAAAACTTCCCATAGGCATCATAATTAACAGCAACATATGATCTGAACTTCAGAAAGAAAAAAAAACCCCAAAAGTAAAATACATGCTATGACCTAGAAAAAAGATGTAGCTGTGATTTACCTTTAATTTTTAATTGCGTTTAAAAAATACCGGAGTTTTCCAAATCCAGACAATTTTTTTCTTGAAGGTAAACAAATAGATAGGTGAGAAAAAACACCTCCCAAAGGAGTAACACTGAAAACAAAGAAAAATATCTCCCAGGAGCAAGGAAGGTGATCTGGAATACTTTTATATTGATCTTGATTAAGTTTTTAAACTTGTGGGCATTGTTAAAGCAATGAAGATCATTTTCAAAATAACCCAAAGCTCTTCGAAGAGCAGCAGAAAATTGTACCATCACTCACCTTCAACAGCAGACAGACACTCAGTCAAGTTTGGTTTCCCTTAAGCCTTTGGTATCCCTTTTTTCCTTTTCATTTTCTTGTAAGATTTAATATTTTAACTTTCAATTTGTACTTATAATCTGGACAATAGTTTTGATTAGTGCTTTAATTAGACTGAGTGTTATTTCATTAGACTGTTACTACACTCCAAAGAATGTGTTCCACTGCAGTGAAGGTATCACCTGAAATATATGAATAGCTTGATTTTTCTCTCCATTTTAATAAAGCCATTCCCAAGTTAATGCTAAAGTAAGGAAGCCCACATACTCTTTGGACAGATAGTTTGACATTTAAAATTGTTAATAGGTCAGATTCATGCTTTCTTGCTTCTGTTGGAAGATCAAGGCCTGTTAATGTTAATTTTTAATATGGATCATTACTATTACAATTTTTTTCTGGTCATTTAAGATCTGTAGCTGTCACAGTGTGGTGATATAGTAGTTCTGTATACTTTTGTATAAAACTATTCTATTATTTTCTTTGGTGTATAGGCCTCTGATAAAATCAAATCGTTGGACTTTTAGGAAAGAAGGTTTAAGGTACTTACTAACTCAAGGCATGAATCCAAGTAGTAACAGAATAATTACTTGCTAATTGGCATGTGATTACTTTTACACCGGCCTGTCACAACTATAGCAGATACCCTAATTGCACCTCAAAATAGTGGTGATACTCCATCATGGTGCCTTCTGCTTACCTGGATGGAACTTAACACTATTTAACTACTTTGAAATCTGATCTTCAGATTGTGGACCTTAATGTTGGGATTTTTGGAATGGAAGTTTCTCAAGAAACTATTCCATTCAAAACCAAGTCTGGTGAAAACCCTTATAGTGTAATGAGAGTCTGAAATTAAACTCCTAATTGCAGGATATTTCTGAACTCTTCATTGTATACCATCAGACTATTAAGGGTAATATCTTTTACATAATGATAGCAATTTAGTGAACATTTATAATTGAATATTTCAACTTCCCATGTTTAATGCTACACTACTAGTCAATTTTAGAATCTAAAAATGGTGCTTCACAGCCCCAGGGAGACCACTTAAGTTAAACCTGATGGCAGATGGCGGCACCTTGTGGGTGTTCAAAGTGTCCCGCTTGTGTTCGCCACTCAAAGAAGCAGCTTGGAAAGACAAGAAATTCTCACCCTCAAATTCTAACCTTCATAGTTGCTTTCATCTGTGGACTCAAGATTAATGAACTTCAGAATTCTGAATAATTCCTGGATAATTCCTGTTTTGAAGGAATGTGGATGTAGTGATGTGTACAGTTTTTAAAGCTGAAACTTAGATATTGCAAAAGTTTCTGAAGGCCTGTGTGTGGAATTGGTGGGTTTTGCTTCCAACACTTATCTGTGGGAGATACTAAAATGGCACTTAAAAACATCATTAAAGTATTAGTTTAGTCACATTAAAAAAAAAAAAAGAAGAAAAAATTGTCAGAGAAGAAAACATATTTCTTTGTATTCTTAGGATACAAAAAAAGGTGGAAATAATTAATTTGTCTTTCATGTTACTCAACCCAGTAGAGGCTGTCAGGCTAAAACTGGATCTCAGAGGCCACAGAAGAAATGCTAAAGTGGATGGAGAGATGGGACTGACATCTGCTGGATCCAAAAAATTTTGCAGGGATATGGAATCAGTGCAGCTGTTTTAATAATATTTTAGTCCCCATCATTGAAAACACATATAGAAAGAACAGAAAGGCCTTTTTCATTTCATTCAAATAACACATTTACAGCTGCTTTGCACACATTCCGTTTGGGAATAGGCTGGCTTGAAACAACGTAGTTTATATGTTTGATTAATCTGTAACTGAGGAAGCATAAAAGGATTAGTGCAATGTGTCTCATTCCTGCTTCATTCATTAGAGATTTTTATAGACAAGGCTACTGGCTTGATTCGCATCAGCAGTGCTTATGTGATACACCAGTTATTTTCCTCTGAGGTACAGGTTGTTGCACTGTTAACTGCCTTGCTGTCACCTAACATATAGCACACATCCCAATACAAGATCACTGAATAGTTGTCTTTACCTTCCTATATGCCTTCTCCTGTCAATTAACTTTAGCTTCATTTTGCTCTCCACTGGATCTCTCTGTTCATTCAATGCTCTTCAGACACTTAATTCTTGGTAAACACATGGAGAAAATTTTTCACTCTTCCAGCCACAACCAAAGAAGTTGTTTCACATTGTGCAATATTTGCACCTTCTTAGGACTGTCTGAGGTGGAGTATGGGAAACTTGTCTTTATTTTTCAATCTTTTTTCACACTTTAATCCACTTTCCATTTTGACTAAAAACCACTTAATTTTGAGCCATGCACGTCTCAGTTCTGAATATCATTTAATAGATTAAAGTAGGTGTAGGAAAAAGCATATGAAACCTTAAGAATCATTAGGATGTCTTACTCTCTGCAAACACATTAGAGCAGTGGAATCTGATGCTTAATTCAAGCCTCATTATATCGAGGAACCTTTTTGAACAATTTGAACCTTTTTTTTTCAGATAATAGTTTTAGAAGTTTTCAGCCTTCTTTTTAATTTTAAATCCTCTGCTGAAACACATATTTCTCTCTCATCTGTTCTGACTCACCTCTTTCCAATCCCTAACGGCTTCCCCCGCCTGCCCTTGAGTTACAGACCATTTCTGAAATGTTGCATGACAGAACTTTCTTGCACTGTTTTCAAAAAAGAAATATTGGCTGTTTATCTCTCAAAATCCTGAAAAAGAACTTTCTCTCTTAGCATTTTCATGAGGTAGAGGGCCAAGGTTGGTTTCTCATTCCACAATATCAGATGGAAAGATAGTATAGGGAAAAGTAATATATCTAACTCTAATTAAGGGCCCAGCCTTGCAAAGCACTAATCTTTTCTTAGAAGAACAAAGTAGCTTGAGATCCCACAGAAGGCAGTAGAGGCAGAACACTCAGCTGTATCCTCAGAATCCAAACTGTAATGGTGCCTAGTGTGGACCAGTACATATGTATTGAAAATCACCATATGGAATCAAGGCAACAGGAGGTAGTAGGTGATCCAGCTCGGTGACTTAGACAAATAATTAATAACTTTCCTTAGTTCTTACATGCACAATAACCAGTAGTAGATCTTGTGCATTTTCACTGATGATTGGAAAGTCTTAACTAACATGTTTTTTTCTGTGAAGGGAAATAATTGAATTAGGGCAAACAAACCTCCTTTGATCTTCTCAGTGTAAGTCCATCACTACTAAATTTTTTTTGCCTTGAATACATGCATTTTCATGTCTTTGGCATGTGATCTCTTAAAATATGGACATTAGATATTACAGCCTTGTAACTGTGGCAGTTTTATACAAAGCTGTACCTACCTGCCCTTGCTGAATGGGTTAGTTTACAAAGCCAAGGATATTAATTTTTATGGTTAAGTCACAATCATATTAATCTTGGGGAAATCTACTGAGTTACTCTGTTATTTTCATCTTTGTATTTTGCAGGACATTTGATGTGAAAATTTAAAGGGATGCATATTTCTTAAACATCTGATGGGAAGAGTTGTTCAAAGATACCGCCACTGAAGGTGCCACTCAAATCATGTGCAAAAAGTCTAGTTGTCTGTCATTTCTTTTCCATGTTCTTTCCGCACCCACTCTTTGCTCTGTCATTTAGCCTTTTAGGATTCCTGCATTATAATACTGATGTTCACCTTTTGTGATCACAGGAAATTTTCCATGAGAGGGGACACTGTGCAAACAGTGATTTTTCTGAAGTAGCCTGGTCGTCTGTGCATGACCTTCAAATACAGAATCATTGGTGTTGGAAAAGCCCTCCCAGCCCATGGAGACCACCCTGTGCCCGATGCCTACCTTGTCCCCCAGCCCAGAGCACTGGGTGCCACAGCCAGTCTTGCCTTAGACACCTCCAGGGCTGGGCACTCCAAACCTCCCTGGGCAGCCCCTTCCAGTGCCTTACCACCCTTTCCATGGAGAAATTCCTCCTGATGTCCAACCTGACCCTCCCCTGGCACAGCCTGAGGTCGTTTCCCCTTGTCCAGTCCCTGTTCCTGGAGGCAGAGCCCAACCACCACCCCAGCTCCCCCCTCCTCTCAGGGAGCTGCAGAGAGCCAGAAGGTCCCCCCTGAGCCTCCTTTTCACTTTTCCTCTTCAATTGAACTATCCTGAACTTAGTTTTTAGTAATCCTACATTAATTTCTAATTGTTTCTCTGCAAAGAATGGCCTGCAAAGGAGTTACCAACTTCATTCTCTTGAAATTTGCCATCACAGTGATGCCTGAGAATTTGGTGTAATTTTAGAGGATTTTAAAGTTATGTAGTCTCTGCTGAGTTTCTCTGATTTTA
>JAOXXN010000162.1:21028301-21040113 GCA_026770055.1 Myrmophylax atrothorax | reverse complement strand
GGCACTGCAAGGCCACAGTTGGGTCACCCCAAAGCTTCTCTTCTCCAGGCTGAACAATCCCAGCTCTCCCAGCCTTTCCTCCCAGCAGAGCTGTTCCATCCTCTGACCATCCTAGTGCCTCTTCTGGACTCTCCAGCAGCAACATGTCCTTGCTGTGCTGGGCCCAGGGCTGGAGCAGCTCTGCAGGTGGGGTCTCACCTGAGCAGAGTGTGGGTGCTGATTTCTGTGAGCTGCAGAAAACTATCTTGTGAAGAATATCTAAAAATGTGTATATGATTCTTGATCCAGGTATCTGGTCAAACACCTCAACCCTTTCAACCCTCCAGATTTAATTGTGTAGCCTTAGAATCACAGAATCATGAAGTTGGAAAAGACCGTTAAAATCATTTTGAGGCATTGCTCAGATCATCTCCATCTAGGCTGAAAATCAAGCCCTTTGGCAATGAAGGAGGGAAATGATGCCACTTGTCTGTGTCTGGGTTTATCTCCATACCTTTCCTTTGCTAATGTGTTTTAATAAAGATCAATTTCAAAAATACAATCAGCTTACTTGAATTATCTTTTCAAGTACCTGACTCAACATTTTGCTGGACACTATTTGCAGATGTGTTACAATTGTACAAGGACATTACAGCAGATAAGTAAGGGTTAATTTGCTTCCAGGCACTCTTGTTTAAATTATACTCCCTAAAATAAAGGTAATAAAATTCTATTTTCACAGTAATCTGATGGGAATATTGAGGTGGTAGTGATACATTTATTGCCTCTTAAACAGCCTCTGTGTTAAATCTCATGCACTGATTAGTTTTCAGACAAAATTATTTGTTTTCTCTTACTGATTTGTCCAAAAGCTCCACTTACACTATGCCACTGCTTTGAACATAAATATGAAGCAAAAGCTGGCACACTTAAAAAGCTGTGGTAGCAGATGGACTTATCAAAATCCCTTCGCCTTTTTTCATCTGAACTGTGGCAACAACCATCAAAATTGGGGATAATTAAATACAATATTTCCACATAATTATATGATCAAGATTTGTAGTGCCACAGCCAGTGCAGCTCTCTCTGGTAATTTCTTGGTTAAGAGAGTAATTTATTCTCAGTGCTGATTAATGGTGAACTGACTATGAAGTTGGATGGTGTGACACTTCCTCCTGCATTGTCTTTCATTTTAAATAAGATCAGAGGAGTTCCAAGCAGGAAGAGGAAGAATTATAAGAGAATGGTGTATAACACTGTGGACCTTTTTGTACACCATGGATAGACAACCATTGATGAAATTACAGCAGTGCTATAAACATTTTAGTGTGCATCATACAGGTTTTCCATCTACAGCATTAGCCCCACGGTACAGCTCCATTAAGGTTGTAGTTTCAAAAGCAGTCATCAGAAATTTACTTTAATAATAAGTTCTAAGTGTATTAAAAGTTAAAAATGATGAAAGTTCTCATGTAATACATTTATATTCTTTAAGAAATTCTTTTGAGATTTTCTGTGACTTGACTTTTATTCTATGAGAAGCTATCTGAAAGGTTGATTAATGAGTCATAGCTGTAATTATCATATGGTATCACAAAAAAAAAAAGGAAACCATGCATTTTGTATTTAAAAACAAAAAAAGGGAAAAAAAGACAAAAAAGAAAACTTTAGAAAATATTTATATTTCACTGTCTAAAATGTTTCTTACCAGGTTAGCCACTCTATCAATCTATATTTTAAAATAAATTTCAAAAGAGCTGTTGAATAAATGTGTCTTTGCTGACTGTACAGCAAATGATAGCATCAAGCTACAACTCTCCATGTGTAGTTACGTGAGTGCAAAGTGAAGATCCATAATAACCATAGGAATTGAACACATTTTCCTTAGTGTGGGACATGGGTACATCCATTGCTGTTTAATGGCATTTCTGGTTGGCTGTGCAAAATGCGCCTGCATTAGTCTAACCTGAAAGTGCAATCCCCCCTTATTTGGTACCTTTGCTTTGGATTCCAAGCATTTGATGGATGAAAGAGCTTTGATAAAGAAATCTGGTATTATTTATGCTGTGTTCTCCTCTTGAGAACTTGGGCTTGGATTTTCAAAGGAACATGAGTTAGTCTTTCTCCCACCGAAACCTTAAGGATTTAGTTCTTATTTACACTAAATGACTGCAGACTGTCCCTGCAGTAGCAAGGAACATTTATTTACATGTGAATCTTCCTGGCGCCATTTAGGCTCCTGTGAAAAGTCAGCCCAATGCAAGCAACATTATTTACACAAAGAGAATACCCATTAAAGAAGGTAAGACTGCTGGAACAAACTAGGTCTACTCCCACAGAATCAGATTCTATCTGTCCCTCTAGATTTGTAATTCACAAACTTTTAGCTCTTGCCTTTGAGGGCCAAATGTCTTGCCCTTCTCATTTTCTTCTCGATGTCGTTAGCAGCTTAGCTAGTTTGTTGTTTGGGTTCAAGCACAAAGGAGGAGAGTTGATTTACAGATGAAACAGCCTGGGTCCTACTGCTAGTATTTCTAGAAGCTGTTTTGTTTGGGGAAGTCGATAAGAAAGCAGCAGTTACTCTTTCTATGAGCCCCTGCAATCCAGTGCATTCCTGAAGTACACTGAATTCATGACAGCATATGTGAAGTAATAATTCTGAATTTACCAATTTCATTCCCTTCTGCGATGAATCACAGAAGGCATCGTTTGGTAGGACCCAGAGTGGCTCATCTGGTCCCCCCTCCTGCTCCAGCAGCGCCATCCCAGAGCACATGGCACAGGATTGTGTCCAGAGGGGTCTGGAATATCCCCAGGGAGGAGACTCCACCCCCTCTCTGGGCAGCCTGTTCAGTGCTGGGTCTCTGCCCAGCAAAGAAATTCTCCCTCCTGTCCAGGTGGAACTTGCTGGGCATCAGTTCCTGCCCTTTCCTTTTGTGCCATTGCTGGGCCCCTGAGCAGAGCCTGGTCCATGCTCTACCCCCTCCCTGGAGACACTTGTAAAAATTGCTATAAAGCAAGGAAAATACAGAGTAAATGAGTTATAGTCGACTTTGCATTTTGTCAGTTGTAAAAAAACCCAAACAAAACAACACACACCCCCTTTTAAAAAAGAAAAGTATTCAGTTACATATTTATTAATACAGACTAAACTAAATTCCAATTAACAACAATGATCCTATTTATGTCATGATTTCTAAAAGTTTGTAAGCATCTGTTTCCATTAGGGATACATTTCTCACTGAGGAATTTAGAACATTAGTTTCTTAAAGAACTTTTAGGTCCTTTTGGGATGACCATACGTGTGTGTGGGTATTTACTTTTGTTCTATTTCCAGGAGCCCAAATGTTTATAGAACTGCTCTTTACTCATGCTTTGGCTCTGTTCCTGTTTCAACAAGGCCAAGACCAGCAGCAGTGATTTCCTTATTTTATAGAATCATTTTATGAAATAAATCACTCCAGGTTTCAGGTTTCTTCTATACTGAGTTTTGTCCTTTAGGGAACCTTCCATATGCACTTTATAACTTCCCCAAAATAGGGAGATTATTCTCAGAATAAAAAGCAGGCAGTTGTGAGCTACAGGTCCATAACGCCAGTGAAGGGACTTGGTGATTTCATAAACCTGTAAGCAAAGTCTGAGTGCCTTGAACACTACTCAGACCCTCAAAATGGAAAGAGTATTCTGTAATTCAACTCAGTTTTTGTTTGGCATAACATATGGATCAAAGGAAATGGTTCATAGTGACAGGATGAATCTTACAACAGCTCCCATTATCATCTCCAGGCCAGGAGTAGTAACCATTTCACTTCTATTCTCCCCTTCATCCTCTTTCCTCTTTTACTTGCCCTTCACATGACAGTACTGCTGTGTCACACTGATTAATTAACTGATTTCTTTTGCAGATGAACTTAAAATTCTGTGCTGAACTGTAGCCAAAATGCCCAGCCATACCCATTCTTAAAGTGCAGGCTTGGGGCAACCTGGGCTAGTGTCCCTGCCCAGGTCAGGGGGTGGAACGAGGTGGTATTTAAGATCCTTCCAAATTGAACTATCCTGTGATTCTATGATAGTAGTAAGGTTTTCCCATTTCCTCAACTTTCGGTGTCTCTAAATGCCACCTAAAAATGATGGTCATCCCATTTCTCAAAAAAAAAAAAAAAAGAAAAAAAAGAAAAAAAAAAGAAAAAAAGGCAAAACAAAATTCCCTGATGGATATTACAGCAATAGTTATAATAAATCAAGAAATGATAAAGCTACGTGGTATTGCAGTAATACTTCATTTCCCAAATGAAAGTTATTTTGATCTGAATTTATATTTGTATATCCATATTTTAAATGTTTGACAAATTATATTAAGAGTTGCTGAATAGTAAATAAGTATCATGGAAATGATGGAGGGAATAGGCTTTTAAATGTTTTAAATTAGATACTAAAGACTTTTTAAAGAGTTATTTTTTTATAACTACATGCCAACAAAAAAAGCATTATGTAGCAAAAATGTCTTTTCTTTGAAGCTTTTGTCATCAATCTTTTCATGTCTAAAGCTACACTTGTGTATGATACAACCTTTGAAAAAGACATAACAATCTCCCTAATCCTCTCAGTGTAAAAGGCACAAATAAACTCTGAATTGTAATTCACATTGGTTCCAATTCAATAATTGCTTGATCTGATGTTAGTAGTGTCTTGACTATAATTTGCTATATTGTGTGAGTTGTTTGCTTAGAATTATTTCATGCTTGCAAAATTAAAATTCTTCTTACTGTGAGAACTTCTTCACAGTAAAGCTGCAACAGTCAGTTCAGGTGAGCACACAGATTATATTCCTCCAGAGCTTTCCCAAATTCCTCTGAAGTTTAATGTATCCATGTGGAATTGTAAGGTAAGAAAAGGGTGAGGTTATTTTTAAATACAGTATCTTCATACACTGTGCATCTTAGTTTATCCTTGTTGTGGCTATGACCTGGAATACCCAGCTGGCCTACCACCCAATGCAAACATGCTCAGCTTTAGGCAGAATTCAGATTTTCAGAGGGGATCTCAATAACATGAGCTCATTTTTATGAATCTGAAATAATATGCTCGGTTGGGGTAACATCAAATAAGTATTTTAAAAATCTCTAACAAATGTGTGTAGCATGGTTTCTCACACAAAACATGAACTGAAATCCATTTCCTTGTCAGCTGGGCTTTCAGAAAAAAAGACCATTGCCTACTGAAGCATTACAGTAGAAACTGTTCTTCTGACAGCTGCACAGGGAAATCATGTTCTGTTCTTAAAACATATATAAGTAGTAGTGGTTGGAGATTTTCCAAGAGAACAGTTTTTTAATCTCAAAATGCTGATTCTTTGAGGATACATGTTGATTTCTGACAAGCAGAACAGCAAAGTACTAGAATTGTACTTGCCATGGAGATCTCAGCTGTCTACTTGGCTTAAGAATCCTATTGGGTTTGTGAAAAGTCATGAAACTAGAGAGAATTTTATTAATTTCACTTTACAGTGACGAAATAATCCCAGGAGCATATTCTCAATAAAGACACTGTTCTGTTTCATTGTTTCCAAAACAAAATAATGCTGAATTTCATTTTGGCAGTATAGAGAAGATCATCTTAATTGGGAGTTATTTTTTTATAACTACATGCCAACAAAAAAAAGCATTATGTAGCAAAAATGTCTTTTCTTTGAAGCTTTTGTCATCAATCTTTTCATGTCTAAAGCTACACTTGTGTATGATACAACCTTTGAAAAAGACATAATAATCTCCCTAATCCTCTCAGTGTAAACAACAATAAGGCAAATGTGTATGCGAAGGGGAGATCTGGTTCATAAATAGCATCTTGCACATAGTTTGATGGCATAGCTGCAGTGAAGTCCTTGACAGCAAGGGTCCCTGTGAAATACCTTCAGGTCTGTGAGGGAAGACTCCACCAGATACTTGATCAGGAAAAGCTCAGAGTGGGCAAGAGGTTGAGGAAGGTGATTCTACCCCTCTACTCCACTCTCCTGAGATCCCACCTGGAGCCCTGTGCACAGCCCTGGTGTCCTCAATGTAAGAAGGACATGGAACTGTTGGAGCAAGTCCAGTGGAGGTCACACAGTTGATAAGGGGACTGTAGCACCTCCCCTACGGAGACAGACTGGGAGAGCTGGGGCTGTTCAGCCTGGAGAAGAGAAGGTTATGTGGAGACCTCAGAGCACCTTCCAGTGTGTGAAGGGGCTGCAAGGAAGCTGGAGAGGGGCTGTTCCTCAGGAACTGCAGTGACAGAAGAGGGGGGAATGGGTTCACACTGACAGAAAGGACATTTAGGTTGCATATACAGACAAAACCCTTCCCTGTGAGGGTGGGCAGGCCCTGGCACAGGGTGCCCAGAGAAGCTGTGGCTCCCCATCCCTGGAAGTGTCCAAGGCCAGGTTGGACTGGACCTGCAATAATCTGGGCTAGTGGGAGGTGTCCCTGCCCATGGCAGGGATTTGGAATGAGATGAGCTGTAATGTCCCTTCCAACCCAAACCATTCTATTATTCTATGAGTATTTCTTATACGCTATGAAGGAAAAGCTCAACTGATAAAACATGGAATTCTGGACCTAGAAATTATTTCTGGGTTGTAAGGTGGAAGATCATTCCAACTTGTTAAGGGTATAGAAAACATGTTACTTAGAGTACACTGTGCCAATATGGGAAAGATGAAATTATGCTAATCTTCCAGTTACAATGTATAAAATTATACATTGTTTGAGAAACACTGCATTCTCTGCAGGGATTTCAGTGAGTTGGTGGCCAAGAGCTATTATCATGAGAGAGCTGACTTGAAAAACAGCAAAAACTACAGGGGAAATAAATGAACATAAATAAAATTTACATGAAAGCATTAAATGAACTTGTACAACATGAATCTTGAAGACATGCTTAAACCACGTTTTAAAGGCAAAGTCAAGGGATTTATAATTTTTCACAGAGACCTAATGTATGTCCATATTGCCATGTGTAATTGGTCATTAAAATACCCAGAACACCATGCAGGTTAACTAAATTGATAGTGAAATATTTTGTCACAATTAAGCTATGAGAAATCTTGATTGAAAAAGAATCATCACAATTTACTGCTTAACTTCCTTCTATTTTATTCACAAATATGACGGAGCCATCACTGAATAAGGTGCTTATTTTCTATTTGAACTTTATACAACTTTTGGGCTAGTTAAAGAAAAATTATCTCTTAAAGAAGTTTGAAACTTAGTTACTGGGCTATGTCTAGAAGAGAGTTATGCCTGAAGTGTTTCTGTCTCTTGCACATGTGTACTTTGGGTGAGACAAAGCAGTTTGTTGTTGTCCATGGGGTTGAATTTCTTTGTCCTAGTATTTTTAATATTTTACAGACAAATACTCAGATAAGAACATTAGACTTTGGAAAAACACACAACTAAATAAATTAAAATCTGACCATAAGTATTTTTTGCTTACCAGTACAATACACCATCTTTACTTCACATTTTTGTATCCATAAGTGTATGAATAGAATTTTTCCTTACATAAATTTCACCATATTCATGGCCAGATACAAATTTTTTGTTCACTTTGGTGAACTTTGCCTCAAAAGTGTTGGCACTACTTATGAAATGTAGTAAACGACAAAGGTGAATGAGGTGATGAGTTGGTGTTATAAACAGCCCTGGAGTTCTACTAATTCCATTTACAGACTGTTTCCCTAAGAATCTGGTTGAGCCCATGCTAAGAACTTCAGTAGACAGTGTGGACCAAAAGAATGCCAGTAGAATAATTTTAAAGGAAAATGTGAAACCTATCCTGTTCAACTATAAGTGATGAGGTTTTATGTATTGTTACTGTAATAGCTGCACATAAATACTCAAGTTAATAATTAAGGTATGTAAGCACATTGAAGTCAGTGGGAACAAGCTTTTAAAATAGAACATAGTCTTTATTATGTAAAGATAAATATTCAGACATCTTCATTGCAAAGTGCTGCTGCTGCAAAAAAGCATGAAACATTATAATAAAATTTTAAAAAGAGGAGAGAGATTTTAGGCATGGAGCCTCTCTGCCTGCAAGGTATTATAAAGACATGAGAAAAAGAATCCTGGATGTTGGTACTCTAGAAATGTTAAATTTAGAACATACACTGAAAACTAGGAAGATTTTTATCAAAAATAGTGTGGCCAGCAGGACTAGGACTAGGTCAGTGGGCACCGCTGAGGCACCTCCAGTGCAGTGTCCAGTTCTGGGGCCCTGAATTCAGAGAAGGGAATGGAACTGGGAAGGGGCTGAAGCAACAGGAGTGGCTGAGGGAGCTGGTGGGGACTCAGCCTGGAGAAAAGGAGGCTCAGGGGGGACCTTCTGGCTCTCTGCAATCCCTGCCAGGAGTGGGGAGCCGGGGGGGTCAGGCTCTGCTCCAGGGCACAGGGACAGGAGGAGAGGGAATGGCCTCAGGCTGGGCCAGGGGAGGTTCTGGTTCGATATCAGGAGGAATTCCTTCATGGAAAGGGTGGTCAGGCATTGGAAGGGGCTGCCCAGAGAGGCATGGAATGCCCAGCCCTGGAGGTGCCCAAGACAGGACTGGCCATGGCACTCAGTGCTCTGGGTGGGGGACAAGATGGGCATCGGGCACAGGGTGGGCTCCATGGGCTGGGAGGGATTCTGCGATTCTGTGACAATCTGACTGAAGCACTGCCCTCTTTATATCCAACTATGGAGACATATTTGTAGCAGAACTGAATCTTCCCTGTTCTTTCCCCAGGAAGCAATGGAACTCTCTGGGCACATGAACATTGTGGTCAGAAATCGCTGATCTGCTCAACATCCCATGCTAGATGCTAATATTTGAAAATCTGTGTCAAGGAAGTCTGCTAATAATGAATTACAACAACGGATTGCAGAATAAGCAGGCATGAAATTCTGGAGTTTGCCAGTGAGGCAACATGAATTACCACATCAAGAGCTTTGAAACTTTAGGAGGACTGGTTCTCCATCAATTTATTTGAACCTTTAAACAAAGATTATGGAGGAAAATGACAGTCCAGATTCAGAAGTGACCTTTGTACATTGATGTAAGTTACATGACAAAGGAGCAGATTTTAGAGCAGTTCAAAACCAGTAACTGGACAAAGCAGATTCCTCCTGCTTTCTGACAGTCTTCTATCAATTTCTGCTTTTTAAAATCAGAAAATCTTTCTCTTCCTTCATACAAGTGATGTTTATTTTGCCATGGCAAACTGTTTCACAGCATCTTTGGTGGCTGCAAAGAGAAGAAAATAGAAAAATGAATAAAAGAAAACCAGCCATTGGAAAAATAAACCACAATAAAGGAGAAAGAGAGAGGAAAAAAAGAAAGATTCAGCAAGAGATGATATTCTTATGAAATAGTATTGTTTTGCAAATCCTTTGATTGGAAGGACCTTTTTTTCTTTAAAGGTACCTTTAGTTAAAAGCTATTTTGCAAAACACTGTGTTACAGTTGGAGAAATTAAAAAAAAAAAAGATAGGGAGACAAAATGCAGCCAAAGTCTTAAAAATGTGATTGTATTTCTTAATGCCTCAGCCATGGTGTTCCCATCAGAAAGAAGGCTGATTTTCAGGAGGATTTTAGATACTTGAAATTGGTTCATGGTAAAAGTATAATGGTTGTTACTCAGTTTCAAAATGCTGCCTGTTGTCCAGTAAATCTAAAGGCTTTCCTCAGTACCAGGATGGAATGCACTCTAAAACAAAAGATGACAAAAATTTTCACAAAGCCATTTATGTTGGACAGCGTTGCAGAAAACCTGGACAAAGGAAATTGCAGTGGATGAATTTGTTCCCTAACTCCTCTGGTCTGACAGAAAAATTTGTACATGCAAAAGTGAAACTCCACATTCAGTTACTCTACAGAGAATTAGAAATGTTAAGATAAAAGATAAAATCTTTCTTCTAATCCAAGAATAGAGAGTCTCTATTACATATTCTGTACTTGTCCCAAATACAGAGTTCTTTTAGAAAGAAAGATACAGCTTGGACTTTCAAAATTGGAACAAGTACTCATATGCGACTTAGGATATGGAGCAATGTGTCACCTGAGACATCAGTGGAAGTTCTGTGTCTGACAAAGCTCAAAGTGCACAGGCACAGATGTTAATTCTGTGACACAGATGTCAATTCTGTGACACAGATGTCACATCTGAGTGATTACAAAATCAGGAAAAATGATCTCATTCAGGAAAGTGATTGCTTGGTTTTAAAGACTGGCCCTTCAGCTTGTTGTTATACAAACTGTCACTGGTTTACATGGGGCTCTACATTTTCATTGAGAAGGAAATTTATGTTTTGATTTCATGTAATCATTAATGTCTATAATAAAAATCAAGCAGTTGGATAAATAAGAAGATTTTTAGCATAATTATTTTTAAATGGATTGCTCAACATTAAAAACACATTAATCTAAAACAAAAGTCTGAATATAGGGTTTATCAATTATTTCACTTAATACACTAATAGCTTATTTTAAAATTATCCAATTTGTGTGTGAAAGACACCCAATACTTTAATGCAGGACTTTAGAATGTGTATTCCATAGGCTTTAATTAGTTCATCTTTCACACGCTCAGAACCCAAATCCTAATAGGCAGCTCAGAGGTAAATAAGGTTAGTAAGAAGTCCTAGAACTGAAAAGGTACTGTTTTGAAATAGGTTTTTCAGTTTCACTCTGGTGTGCAGATCAGGGGTAGATGGTAGGAGCTTCTCAGAACACTCTTCCTCATGATGAGGATCCAGAAATTAGGAGTTGTCACAGCCAGAGGGTCTGAAATGCAACATATTCCCTCTGCCTCTTAACCTGTGTAACATAAATGTATTAGACTAATGAACTAAATGCATCAGACACTACATAAGAATACACCTTAAATTTACTCAGCTCATGGTGAATATATTGAATTATTTGTTATTTTCAGTGGTACTTCTCTTTCAAAATATATTAAATTTTTATAATTTCAGATCCATCTAGAGTTTAATTTTCTGTGCTTGAATGGCTTTTAATATCAGAGTTATAGTGCACTGGCATTATAAAATAAGTGATATTAAATCTAAAGGAAGTGTTGTGCACAATGAAATGTATCTTAGATTGCTAAGAGCTACTTATTTAATTATGCATTTCTTTAATGCCTCCAAAACAAGCCTATGCCTTTTAAGCATCCATCCCAAAATCACCAAGGTAAACAGGAGCTTAGATGGATTTAATGGGTTTAATGACCTTAGATAAAAACACATTTCCTGTTCACAGTAAGAATGAGAGTGATTATTTTTAGTCATCATGATGGCTCGGCTTCGCGAACGAAGATCAGGGAAGGGCACTACCCACGCTTGCTGCAAATGTGCTGGTGGCTAAAAAGGCCAATACGGGATAGGCAAGTCTGGTTGCAAAAGGCACAGCAGAAAGTCTCCTTTGGCGATATTGGTGTGGAACGTTTTTTTCTGCGTAGCCTTTTTTCCTCAAGGCTGACTCTGCGTGTGCTCTCCAAGGAAGCAGCAGCATCGTGAAAGGTGTGTCTCCTTGAATCCTGATTGGAGGCCAGAGTGGACCACTCGGGCAGTCAATATGGCTAAGGCTGAGTTGTTGTTTCAGAGAGTCCTTGTATCTCTTCTTCGGGGCTCCTCTCTTGCGGCAGCCGGTGACGAGTTCTCCATAGAGCAGAATCTTCGGGAGGCGGTGGGTGACCCTCCATCCTGGAGACGTGCCCTGCCCAGCACAGCTGCGTTCTCAGCAGCATGGCCTCGATACTGGTGACCCCTGCCTGTTCAAGAACAGACACATTGGTCACATAATCAGACCAGTGGATGT
>JAOXXN010000162.1:20957370-20969141 GCA_026770055.1 Myrmophylax atrothorax | reverse complement strand
AATGGAGAGCAAAGTAATACCTTGGTAATTTGAGCAGTCTGATTTTTCTCCTTTCTTCTTGTACAGGGTGATGATGATTGCATCATGGAGATCTGATGGGAGTTCCCCTTGTTCCCAGCAATGCACAAGCCTTTTAAGAAAACTCATTTTTCTGTATAATGAAGTGTTTTCTATTTTTTCCCATAAGTTTTTCATCTGAAAAATGGGCAGTTTTTATAAATCAGTGGTAAAAGGGACCGTTTTTGTGAGGCTTTTGAAAGAAGGTGGATGACAAATCATCGTGGAACACTTTAACTTATGAAGAACTGTTAATTGAGGTTCAAATTCTACCTGTGCAACAGTAATACTGTTTGACATACTGTGGAAGTAGATACAGTGAAACACTGGCAAATCAGACCAACAGGAAATATAGTTACTGCTCTTTGGCAGGATGCACCTTCATTTTTTATTGTTTTTTCCTGGATGGTAATAAAGAGAAAAGCCACCAACTTTTAAGAGTGACAAGATTGCATAGAAATTTGGATTAATATAGTCAATTTATATAATGTTAGCATCTTAAAGCAAATGTGGGCTGTGTATTCCTCTTCTAGAAAGCAAAATAGAAGTCTTCCTATTGTACTGTTCTATGTTAATTATAAGGATACTTTGAAATTAATTGCTTTCTCCAGTATTTAATATGTCAAGGAGTATTTATGCCTGAAACCCATTGCTATGCCTTTGCTGTTAAGGGGTAAAAAAAAAAAGGGCATTGTTATTTCTTACATTTGCTTTGGGATCATTTACTGTGCTATTCACACCCACCTTTCTGTGTAGATTCTTATTGTCTAAACTTAGATGTAAAGAGAAACTGGAATTAGTCTGGATGTAAAAGGATCTTTTGTTGGTCATACTGTACTCCCTGGGAAGGGACACATTGCTCTGATGCTCTTCTGTTTTCTTTGGATTTACTTCAACTTGAAGGAACTGATCCTTAGTCCACTGAATGAATTGGGAATATAATAGTATTGCAGCACATTTTCTTTAGCAGTTGTCTCTTACACATTGAACACAAAAGTTCCTATCAGCTGATTTCTCAAAGGCTCATCTGTTGGCACAATGTAGAACTTCAAGGTTAAAACAAGGAGGAAGTATTTTGGTTTAAATTTTAATATTCATCTAAGTGAGGAACTAATGACACTGAAGACATGTATAATGCAGAAAGGAATTGGAAAAGCTTCCTTGCACTTGTCCATTAATGCACTACTTTATGACTGCGGAAGAAATTTGTCACAGAGACAGAAACATTCACCATCCTTTTATTCTTGTTTCAAAGTTCCTTATCTCAATAAATTATAACCTCTGGCAATTTTTATATGGTGAATCAACATGTTTAACAAATCTTAGAATTATTCCAAATATTGCAGAATTAATATTGCCTGTTTTGGTATTTTTACATTTCTGTTCAGAAAGGAATTTATCTGGATGTTTTAAAAATTCATTTGTGTTGGATTTATATAGACTTCTGAGCAAGTGAGGGCACGAGACCATAATGTTTGCAGGAACGGCAATTTTAGGTAAAAACTGAGAATGAAAGTGGAATATGAATTTTCAGTTGTAGCAAGAAGAGGGGAAAATTAGATATCCTCAACAGAAACAAGATTCTAATTGATTTAGAGACAAAAATATAGTAAGAACAAATGTTTTATCAAATTAGCTCACATATATAACTTCAGACATGAAATAATAAAAAAGACTCTTTAAATAACACTGGCTTAAGGACCACAAATCTGCAACATAAAGAAGGCAGATTGAGAGACAATTAATTAGAGAGTATTGTAATTTAATCATGGACTATTCTGCAAATGTGGTGAAATTTGTCACCTCATGTTTCCTTAAAACTAATGTATTTGTGCATACCTACCATATGACAGGAGAGAACAGTAAGGGAAAATATAAATAGGCTTATTTGCCTTCATTTAAGGTAATTTTTCAATCATTCATACTTACTGAAAAGAGCATAAGTGATGGAATGACTGATCTGAGTTGGCTCCAGTGGAGAACAGGAAGGTGATCTGTGTAAGACTATTGAGTCATTCTTTCAATTTGGGCTTGAAGCCAAATTTCAGAATATTTTATCTTGGGGCTTATCCTGTCAGAAAATAAAAGCAGTGTGATCATGAACAGAACAGAAGAGATGACTTTACTTACATTACCTAAACTCTCTCCTGTTAGCTGTATCATTTTCCCAATCAATTCAATAAAGACGGAAGAAGTTTGAAGAACTTTTGAATAAGTATTTAATTTAACTAATCCAAATAAAAATATTTTCAGAGTATCTGCTTCATTATAAAATGAGAAGCCAGCTACTGAACCCAAATGACAATCTTTTTTTCATTTACAATGCTGTTGATAGTTACTGCAATAAAATAAACTGTGTGCATTAAAATAAGATCAAGTCTTCTGACCCCAGGTGAGGCCAAGCAATCAATTTATTTCTTCTCTGTACAACTGTCTATGAACTCTATGAATTTTATGAAATTTGTCTAATTCTAGATTTGCTGCAGAATTGAACATTGTCTAAATATTTTTTTTTTAATCTGCAAGCACAGAAAGACTCACAATGCTTAAATTCTTGCTCTTGGTGGCAGAGAACAGAGGGAAAGAAACAATTTTGTCTCTTTCTTTAGACTGTTTGTTATATTAGATTTTATTTTACTGGTTAGAATTAAAGGTGAAGGATTTTTGTAACCTTATTTTTGTGTATACAATCTATAGAATCTAATCGTCTACATGTATGTGCATGATGATTATTATTACTTTTATATATAATATATATAGCAGTGTATAAGGTGACAGATTCCCTAGGAGTACATTAAGTTAACAACATTCTACAATGTCATTACAATTACTGTCAAAATAACAGCTTCACATTTCTGTTCTGTTCTCATTACAACTTTCATTGAGAATTTGGAATTTTAAAGCCTCATATATTCAAAGAATTAAGGGAATATAGTACACACTGTGACCTTTTCAGTATTCTAAAAACAGAGTGCTGAAAATTTTACTTGCCTTCCTTGTTTACTGCTCTTCTCTTTCCCTTACTGTTAATTGTGTGGGGAAGGGTTGAAATGGATTACCTTTCCAGTGTTTTGTATTTCCAGTGGCCAAAAGATGTATCAAACTTTCATAGTGTTGTGTACTCAACAAGACAGTTCTAGGGTATTCTTTTATTAAGCCAGGTAATAATTTTACATTTTTGCAGTTATATGAAATTGAAGGGCGTGCACAGAATGGCTTTTTGTTTCACAAATATTCCCATTGATGATAAAAAGAAGAATATCTGTGATGCATAACTTTCAGATGGCCCAGCTTCCTGAATCATAGGTATTTATAGCCATTTCTGACACTTATATTGGAAAATTTTAGACACCAAAACTCTTGAATTCAAATATATATTGCTGCCTCATAACACTTTTATTTAGTAGTACTTGTGGTAATGTCTTTCTTTTGTTTTTTACATTGACATGAGAATGGAGAACCATCTTCAAAGCCTGTCTCTTATTCAGCAAGGCAGTACTGGAAGTAGAAGGGGGATATTTTCCTTTCCAGTAATCCTTCAGATTAGTGACTTGTAAGCATTCTGTAAATGCTGAAGATCCATGAGCCTTAAACTTGTGAAAGACTTGCCTGAATCTGTTGTGCACAGTGACTGCTGCGGAGTGTGTGGAGCCTCAGCCCACACTGATGGTTTGTGCCTGTTGTGCCTTCAGTTTAATTTTTCAGCATCAAAAGATGGAGGGGGAAGGGTGTGGAGGAAAAAGGCACTTTCAGAAAAGGGGCCAGGGGAGGCCTTAAAATGTCTGCATAGTCTTGAAAGGTACTGGTAGTGTCTCTGTCTACGCCCTCAAGACTGATGGCAGATGGAGTGCACTGCCCTGCGCCTCCACCATGGCAACCTGCTGTGGTGACAGAGTCTGGTAAAAATATAATAGCACTGGTGCAAAGAAATGCTGGGTTTAGGATGGATTACTACACTTGGGACACTCCAGCTGGAGCCCTGAGCACAGCCCTGATGTCCCCAGTGTAAGAAGGAAATGGAGCTGCTGGAGCAAGTCCACAAAGTTGGTAAGAGGACTGGAGCACCTCCCCTGTGGAGACAGGCTGGAAGAGCTGGGGCTGTTCAGCCTGGAGAAGTAAAGGTTGTGTGGAGACCTCAGAGTACCTTCCAGTGTGTGAAGGGGCTGCATGGAAGCTGGAGAGGGGCTGTTCCTCAGGAACTGGAGTGACAGGAGAGGGGGGAATGGGTTCACACTGACAGAGAGTAGATTTGGATTGGCTATTTTGAAGGAATTCTTGGCTGTGAGGGTAGGCAGGCCCTGGCACGGGGTGTCCAGGGAAGCTGTGTCTGCCCCATCCCTGGAAGTGTCCAAGGCCAGGTTGGATGGGGATTGGAGCAACCTGAGCTACTGGGAGGTGTCCCTGCTCAGGGCAGGGAGATTGTAACCAAACGATCCTTAAAGTCCCTTCCAACCCAAACCATTCTGTATTTCTATGCAGACATCATTGGTATGTCTCACTACCCCAAAAATCTTAATTTATTTCTGATTTGTGTCTGGCTTCTAACACCAGTGGCCTGGTACAAAAATGTCCTTGAATTCAGATGCATCAGTGTCAAGTAACAGTAATCAGAAGAAAAGACATTAAGAATTTGTTTTACACTTTGATTCTTTCTCTTTGGTATTTTATATGCAAAAAAATCACAGAATCATAGATTTGTTTGAGTTGGAAGGGATGTTAAAGGTCATCCAGTTGCAACTGCCTGCTATGGTCAGGAATGCCACAAATAATGACATGGAATCAGGAACTTCAAATTACTGCATTGCTGTCCTGAGAGTCACGACACAATATCTGGGAGCTGCATTTGGTGTAACAGCAAGGGAGACAGTGATGAAAAGATAAGCTAAGGCTAATATCTGAGACTCCCTCCAGGTTTGATGGAATGAGTGGCACACGTGGCTGTTGTGTTCAGTCACAACAAGCAAGGACGCGGGTAAACCAGCATGTTGGAAATTCTGTTTGTTCTTTTAAAAAGTTGGTTCTACATGACTCATAACAATTAAAAGATTTTATTTTATGGAATAAACCCAGATAATGGAAAAACATGTTTGCCAATTGAGTATAATGAGTAAAAAATAAAGAAGTCTAGATAACATGTTTGCTTCTTACAACCTTCACTCCTTGTCTGTATTCCAAGCAGCACCTGCAGCCCTTGTGTGTGTAACATCAATAGAGAGAGCATTTAAGAATGGGCAGTGTTTGTGGGAATCCATTCAGACAAGAGATTCCTGCCCTATGGCAATGATGAAAACCATATTTGAACTTTTAGAAATCATTCTTTAGAGCCAAATTCCAGCTCCTTTTGTTAGAATGTTGATACATTTATTTTCAAACATCACCTGAGATACACATATGTGTATACTACAAAAAGTCACAGAGGTTCTGTATTTTAATACTGATTTTAAAGGACTGTAATTTCATGCATCATCTTTGTGATTCTTTGAGGGCTTAATTGTTATGTCATGGTAATGCTTATCAGAAAGCACTGAAAAGCTTTAATTACTTTGTACTTTGGTTAGTTATGAATGCATGCAAAATTTAACTATTTCCCCAGAAGCAAATAAAGTCCACATTTATTATGTTACATAAAAGTTATGGAATGATTTAGAATAATTAAGCTAAGGCTGTCTTGCCTGGGATTTAGCTCATCTAAATGAGGCATGAAATTAATTTCAGAGAAATATTTCATATTAGACTGCTACATGTGAGAGAAACATTAGTATCTTTTGAGAAAGATTTTTTTATGGAAAATGCATCTTATGGCAATAAACTACAGGTGTTTTTTGTAAAGCAACAGAGTTGTAGTGAGTTCTTAATTTCTCAAATGAAACTAATCAAACAAAATCATCAAGAAGAAGAACAAGAAATTCAGATGTAAAAGAAAACAAAATTTAAAAGCAGAAGAAGAGAGTGTGATGGAAGTATTAGGCAATATTAGGTATTATTCTACATATTGAAGGTCCATTAGGAATTCCACAGCTTAAATGTTTAAACAAAACCAGACTGTAAATACTTGGATCAGTTTTATGAACAAGAACATGGAAGTTGATGAATGAAGAACACAGGAAATGAACAGGATTATGGATTCAGGATTATGTGGAATGAATGAATGAATGAATGAATGAATGAATGAATGAATGAATGACAGCCATAAGCACTTCATTGTCTCCATGGTTCTATCTATATTTTATATATTGATGTAATTATCATAGAAAGACAGAATCATGAAGGTGGCAGTGACAGGCACACTGGAAGCTCTCAAACTGGCTAATATTTTATGGAGCCTTAGGAATGTGACTGTGCCAAGGAATAGATAGGGACCCTGCATGTAAGGAATAAATTTGTATTCCAAGTTTTTCTAAAGATAGGTTTAGATGTGGGATGCTGAAACTTCCCATTTGAACTGTAGTTTCAGTCTAAAATCAGCTCAGGATTATAAAGTAGTTGAGGAGACTATCAAAAATCAAAAGGGAAGGGAGTCATGAAGAAACAGAAGAGTTGCTCTTGTGGGGGTCGCTCTTTCTGACACTGTCTGACAGGTAGCAAACAGTTTCTAATCTGAAGAGGACATTCTTCTCTCAATTACTAGAAGAAATGAGCTTTGCCATCTGTGATACAGCTTCATATAAACCACAAGTGTGCAGAGATGCAAAACTTCCATCTAGCACTTTCCTGACCATACTAATGCCAGGGGAAGTCAGTGAGGTATAATGAGCTCGAACTGACTTGGCACTCCCACAGGCTGCTTCATTCTTCCTCTGAAGCTGCAATTCAAATTCTATTCCTGCCTTTGCAAATTCAAAAAAGAGCATTTTCTACTAGTTCTAATAGGAGAGAGATTGCCTGACAGTATAAAACACAGAAAACAACTATATTAACAAAAATAGGCCAATTTAAATGATTGAGGCAGACTGTATGCACGGCTAACCATCGAGCTGAGAGGGACAAAGCTTTATGGAGTTTCACAAAATAGCAGCTGAAGACTTGATAAACTACACAAAGCAAAAGGATTCTTAATATATGCAATTCCATGTTCACATGACATTTGCTATCTATTCTCATTTATCTGAAGGAGTTATAAAAAAAGAGCTCTTGGTAAATCAAGAGAACCCACAGACAATGTTACAGCTTTAGGTGAGATGACTTTGTGCTGCAGTGGGTTAATGGGAAGACAGTGGCTCATTGTACTATCTCATTAGCTTCCTGAATTCCTTGTTGCCAAGGTGGTGTGGCACATGAAAAGAGACAAAGTCTACCACAGCCTAAAAAGGAGAAGTTCCCAGTCAAAGGGAAAATGATACCTCAAGCCACAAAACCTACCAGCATAGAAGTAAAAGTTATTTATAGCTTTCTCTCTCCTTTCAATTAAAGGAGATGTCACATCTTCACTTTGGCTGAAATAAGAACTACAGATTTTTAAATCCAGGTCCCATGAATAAATCTTACTTTTATGACAAATGAAGAGGGGTTGGATTTTAAGTAGCCTTCTGTTTCAGAATTCTGCCAAAATTTGGACATTTCAGAAATACCTTCTTATATCCTACCACAACAGATTTTGAAGGCTTGGGAAAAATTATACACTTTTTATTTAAAACTTAAATGGGCTAGTGGCCAACTCTGAAAATTTGCTCCATAGTGTGGTATAAAAATTAATTTCAGAAAGTTCAGAGAATTTTGTGGAGGAAATTTCTAGTAGCACAGTATGTGCTCTTACTTGATGTAAATGACAATGCTGTATGAAAATAAGGAAATATTAGTGTAATTAGGCACTCTGATTTTATCTAAGCTTTATTACTAGTTTCAAAAAGGCAATATTAAATGATAACATTATTTAGTTAATGAAAACTCCATAAAGAAACTGCAGTTCTCTATTGTACCATCAATATATTGGCAGTGAGGAAACTTCTGCTTTCTCAGTTGTATGTTAGTAATTAATATCTTGCTGTCTAATTAGATCTTTCCTTCTTGTTGGAATGTTGATTTCTGAAACAAATGTCCATGTTGCCAGCATGCGCTGTTTTCCAGCAGAGCACAACATCTGGCTGCCCACCAATTAATACAATATAGAGAGAAACTCTGCTGTGTATACTGTGAGCAGCAGAAACTGTGAGCTGCTAGTAAATAGATGCTGCTACATCACTGTCTTCCAAATGCAAAGAGATCAAGGTTGCCCTCTCTGTGGATGTCAGTGGGACAATGGCTTATTTCAACATTTTTTAAAAATTGTGATAATGTTAAACATATTTTCTAGGAAACTTTGAAGTAAAAATATTGTCATCTCAGAAATTGGTATCTACAGTCAAAAGAAAATTCTTAGGAATACACTGAAAACAATTCTTTGCTGAAATATAGTTGAGTTTTAGGAGACTTTTTTTCTTATGGGGCACATGTAATCCCAAAACATCTTCAAAAAGGCTGAAATATATTTGAGGAAAGGGAATATGGAGTTTATATACATACTGCAGTTCTTTAGAAATTTCTGAAGGTGATCGAGTATCTCTTCTTGCACTTGGCTTCTTCTAGTCCTCAAGGCAGCTGTGTCTGAGGACACCTTTGTTCCTGTAGTCCTTGGTCCACACAGGAGTGGAGAGAGGTGCAGAGAAACACCAGCTCTCTATGTAGGAATCTGCTTTACAAACTTTTCCATTTGGTTTCTCTCCTTTTTAACTTGGCTGGCTTGAAAGGAAGCAGCTGGAAGATGACCAGCCAATCTGTGGAAGTTATATCTGGTTGCCACAAATACAGGTGTGAGTGTCATTTCTAGCTCTGAAGGTTGTCAGTGATTGAGAGTATCACTCATCTCAGTATCTGGGAATTGGTAACAATGCTGGGCAACCTTTTTTTGTGGACATAAACAAATAAGAGGTCCCATAAAACCCTGCAATCTCTTGTTTCACTAATGCCAAGCTCATTTTATATATTAAGATCATCTCTTATGTTAAGTTCTCTCCAGTCTGAGAAGGCAGCGATGGGAAGCCTTCAGTTTAGCCCAAAAATTGAGGGTTGCACTGTAAGAAGCACAGAATGGTTTGGGTTGGAAGGGACATTAAAACCCATCCAGTCCCACCCCCTGCCATGGGCAGGGACACCTTCCACCAGCCCAGGTTGCTCCAAGACCTGTCCAACTTGGCCTTGGACACTTCCAGGAATGGGGCAGCCACAACTTCTCTGCCCAACCTGTGCCAGGGCCTGCCCACCTTCAGAGCCAAGAATTCCTTCCCAGTATCCCATCTAACCCTGCCCTCTGTCGGTGTGAACCCATTCCCCTTTGTCCTGTCGCTCCAGGTCCTCAGGACAGTCTCTCTAAGAAACCTGCCCAAGGAACTGATCTTGGATGAAACCTGCCAGTGCCTCTGAGGATGCTGTGCAGAACACAGAGGTGCAGAGTACCAGAAGTTATTAAAGCTGCTTTTCTTTTCTTTTTTTTTTCCCCAAGGAAATTGCCTGGTTCTCAAAATACTGTTGTAAATATCACTTTACATAAGCACATTAATGATCAAATATTAGATTACTCTTTTGTGATATTTTCTCAGCTTTAATTTTTATTTAATTGAAACTATTAGTAGGGCTGTAACATTTAGAAGAATGGCTGCTGTAAGGTCAGGTGCTGTTTATCCAAAAGTACATATTTGTCCAGCAAGCTAATATTTTTAAGACATTGTAATATTAGCTGTTTTATACACATTTTCTGAGAGATTGTGCTGGGGTGGGGCTGTAAGCTTTTAAAAAAATATTGCAAAGAATTATTACAAATAGTTCTTTAATATTGAAATTTGCAAGGCCATAATGTTCACTGATTACATTTTGTCAGCCTTCCAGCTGGAAGACAAGACTTGAATAACATTTAATATAAAGTTAGTGAATTTTTTTCTAAGTATTTTGTGCCTCAGTTTTCCTCTCCTCATCAAGTGCGAAGCTCTTATGTAGTTATTTTATTTGCTTTCTTTTCTGACTATAGACTTTTTTATTCAAATGATATAGAGTACAGTGCTGTTAAAGCATTTCGTTCTAGTCCTCCACATGTAACAAAATATATACGTGAAATGCAGTTTTGAATTGTTAACCTTGAAATTTTCTGCAGAGAATAGACTTTGTAAGTGTCGGGTTTTTTTCTTTTAAATGAAGCTCCTCGTTGAGGTCCTACAGGATGACTTTTCTTCTGCCACATTGAGAACTCTATGAACAATTTTTTTTCTAAGAAATAATTTTGTACTAATATATCATAGCTGGAAAGGGATTTATTACATAATTTTGACTTCATCCTGACATTAGATGATTATTCTCTCAAATTTATCATCTAGTGTAGTCCATTAATCTTATCCATTTTCTAATTTATTTCTTTTCTTTTTGATGTCAGATCTTTCAAATTCTGTTTATTTTTCTGTAGGCCATAAACCATTAACCTCAGAGTTTTATAAAGAGTACATTAGATGATATCAGGAGGGAAACAGAGTGTGGTAAGGTCCATGTCAAACTGAAAGATGCTCTCAGCGTTGTTTCCATTATTGGTAATGCTGAGTGAACTGTGAATGTGTCTTTTGTATTCTCTTTGATTATTTTTGTGGGAATATAAAGCATCTTCTGCCCACCCAGCAACTCAGAAGTTCACTGTTGATGGAAACAGCCTTTAGGATCCTTTTCTGAAGAGTCAGTCTGAACTATTTTACTAAGGACAGGAGTGCTTCTTTTTCCAGCCTTCCCAGTTGAAGCTCTTCAACATTCAATTCACTGGCATTCTGCAGTAAACACCTCTGTGGGTTTCCTTCCCTTTCCTAGACTTTCCCAGGCAGTGGAACGGTGCCTGGATTACACTCTGTGCTGGTCCAACAGTGTGTACATGGCACCTTTTGTCCAAGAAGACCCTGAGGGGACTCTTGGAGGTTTCCACAGACCCCTTGGTTTTGGCTGCAATGGCACATAGGAACATCTGATTCACCAACCCTGGGTGAAGTAGCTTCCTTCCAATTTTATCATTTCCTCTGTAATCTCAGTCACTTCTCCCTTGAGGACATCTCATGCTATCTCATTTTCCTCTCCCCACTGAATCAGACAGACTTCCTTACAATACATATTGTCTAAATGCATATATGGACATATTTATAGCTTTTCTCCCTCTAATTGCTCCCATTATAGTAGAAAAAACCTGTTGCTTCTAAAGTAGCAGACTTGGGAAACAATATAAATTCAGTTAAAAGAGACAGAATTTTAAAAGTCCTTTCAAAATAGTTTTTATGTCATTTTTGTCTCTTCAATTATTAAGGGAATCTTGCAGACATGAATCTTGGAGCTCCATTAGCTGTAGGTTGTCTGCTTTTGGTTTCTCCTCCCTGAGGGATATTTTGTTCTGGGATTTCAGTGGAGAATCTAACATAAATGTAGCTTTTAGGAGGACTGTCTTACACTTATTTTCCTTAATTTAAATATTCCTACCATAAGAAGATGGGTCTCTTGAGTAAAGTCTTCATACTGTCAGCAGTAGGTACTTCTGCTTCCTGCTGAAATGAGCTGTTGCATTTTCTTTTAAGCATGTACCAATAATTTGAGTAGAATTACCTCCTACAGGCACATACTTTATGTATCATAATAATGTTTCTTCTGCCTCTCCGTTCATTTATGCAAAATGAGATACCAGATTTTCTTTTTTCTTTTTTACTCTGTCTGGTAGTTGACTTATC
>JAOXXN010000162.1:20930727-20943874 GCA_026770055.1 Myrmophylax atrothorax | reverse complement strand
TTCTTTTTCTTCCTTTCTTTTGTTTTGTTTTTGTTTTTTTTTAATTGCAGAGACATTTCTAAAATGCCTGTTACATCCCTTTCTGGAGCAGCTGACCTGCCGCCAGGTACCACTTTCTGCCTCATGCCTGTTAACCTCAGTAACCAGCTGAAGTTTCTGTGTGCAGATAATATGCCTTCTGTCAACCCTGTTTGTGTGCAGCTAGCAGTAAAGGAAACAGAAAATTTCCAAGGAGATATAAACTGGTGGAAGATTACAATCACATTTCATTTTACTTACCTTCTATCTTTAGGTACTAATCCATTAGTTACTAATATCCTTCTCGAGACATTGAAACATGGAAAAACAGTGACCTGTGCAGGTAAAAATGCTGCAGGTGCATTACTGGCAGCAGTGTAAAGTTGAGTGTTGTCAATACAGCAGTAACAAAATAACCATCCTGATTTTGACACAAAATTTTGTCTTGTAAAATTCCACAAGTCCTAAATTCTGGATTTGATTTTAAGTCCTTCCTACAGTCACAGGGACAGACTCTCCTTGCAGCTTCAAAATTACAAAAGGGTAACGATGCAGTAAACAACCTTGAATCTCTCTCTGTACAACCTTTTAATGACTGTCATTGCTTCAGCTTCAAGAGGTTGTGTGATCTAATTAGGGCAAATTGAATAAGACTGCTTTTATGCTAAAGTGTGAGAAAGTTAATTGAAATCAATCCATGTTCAGTGAAAATGCTGGAGACAACACTGGTAATTTAAAGCAATTAAAAGATGTTGTCCTGAAGCAAGGCAGAAACATTGAGTCTGTTAAAGAAAACTACCTAAAATATTTAAATGATATTATTCTGCTAAGATAGACTAGAGGTAGATGAATCAACTAGAAATTGTGAGACATAAAATCAGCAATGTAGTCTTCTTTGAGCTATTTCAAGGCATTTGATTTTTCAAAAATCACAGATCATTTTAAAAATCCCATTTGTGACATTTGGTGAACAAAGGTGTGCTAATGACATGAGGCCATACTTGCAAACCTCCAGTTCTCACTGATGGGCCACTGTGCTTTGAGGAAATTGGAACTGAAAAACATTTTCCACGTAAGCTGTAAATTTCTTGTTCATAGGATGCAAAACATTACATTTGGTAGATGTGAAAGTCAAAATCCAGTCTCTTGGCTTTACAAATTCATAAATATGACAGGGTAATTATGATGATTTTCTTATCTCAAGCCCCTATATTCATCATGAAATCATAGAATCATTCAGGTCGGAAAAGGCCTCCAAGATCATCCAGTCCAACCTGCTGAGAGGATGAGCATTCAGAGGTGCACAGTTCTGTGGCAACCTCATTTAGAAGTTTTGTCTAACCTGAGTAATAAGACAGAAGGTAAAGAATAGAATCCCCCAACCACTTGAAATATTAACTGTAAAATTCATGTTGTTGATCTTGTCTACATTGGAACAGACATGATGGACCTGCCTCTCTTACCTCCCATCTCTAGCAGGAATTGTTCAGCTCATTAAGAAGGTTTAATGCAATGACAAAAGCCGGTAACACTACAGACATGGAGCTGTATGAAAGATTAATTCTATAAAACATACCATAGGCATAGACTGAAGACAGCTAAAATTAATCTGTCAAATACTAGTAATTATCTTTTATGGTCTGTCACAGCTCGTACTTGCAGATTTGTATAAATCTTTGTACTGGCAGTTTCTTCCTTAGCCACAGTCAAGGATATGAAGGTTTAAAAGGACTCATCTTGAGGCAACAGCAGAATGGATGTGTCTTGCCAAGGCTTCTTAGAATAAGCATTTAAGATAATTTTAATTGTTATGTGTGTGTTTTACTCCCAAAGCCTGGACTCTCCAGTCCAGTCCTGGTTCCTGAGCAGGGTTTGTAGCATGTCTAGTGATCATCAATGGCAGCTTCCCTCCCATGAAGGCCATGGTGCACACTAGGTTTTCATCCAAACATGGGTTAGGTATGGCCAGCACCTGGCAGAGCTGGTGCTGGAAAGAATTCCTTCTCCTCAGTGCACCTGTGGGAGATGGAGGAAGATGTGGAGTCCGGATCCTTCAGAACAGGAGGATCTGAATGACTTTGCACTCTTATAGAGAAATACAGCTTTGGGGTATGCCTCAGATAATTTCTATTAATTATGTTTTTAATTGTGTTTGATTTAAGAGCTGTTCCTTCTCTGCACACACACTAGAGCCCTACAACAATAGCAGAGGTTCTCACTCTGCCCTGTTGGAGCGAATGGTACTGATAATATTGATAGTAGCAGTGTTTGTCTTTTTTCCTTCACAGGTCTTCACCTTGTAGTCTTGTACAAGATAAGAATCTTGGGTGGAAGCCATTTTTTGCTTTTTTCCACCTTTTAAAGCTTTTATTTTAAGAGATAGCATACTTACATTCTCACTACTGTAGAAAAAAAGAAGCATTAGACACCTCAAAACTCTCAAACCAGAGCACAATTTATTACTTTTGAACCAATTTAAGGACTTTAATTTTTTTCTTGAATAGTAAGTGCTTTGACTGTACAATACTGACAGATACTCTTCTTTCCTTTGTTTACCTGTGTTCAAGTGGAGGTGGAAGAAATAACGTTCTTAGTCAAAAATTGAAAGAAAGTTATTTTCTTTAACGTCATTTGTCGATCTTGCAAGAACTGTGAGCTGTGTTATAGTAGATGAATGTGCCAGCCTTTTGGTCACTCTTTTTTTAAATTTTCTGTGTTTATTCATCAGAAAAACCTCCACATTGTTCTCCTACATACTATGAATATTGTGTTATCTCAGAGGACGTGTCTGCTATTGGTCTGTACTACTGTGGTGCCTACTGATTCTAACTGTGCTTGACATTTTATGTGCAAGAAGTGATGATGAGAGACAAAAAAAGTATTTTATGAACAGGGTAGGAAGAAGGTAGAAGCAAATAAATATTTTACCCCAAGAAATGCATTTTTTGTTTGGGTCATTCAGAAATTATGAATATTGTCAGGAAAGAAGACAGGAAAACATCTGGTACTTGGTGCCTTAATCATAAAATCTTCCCCCCTCTCAAAATAGTTCTGGTAAAAAAGAAGTACAGAAAGCTGAAGAACCAACTCTACCCACAAAATATCCTCAGGGCTTCTGTGCACAAAGAAGGTATAGAATATTAAAGTTCCTGTATTTTTAAATGTGCACCTTCTAGTAGCTCCAGAAACAGATAAGAAAAAAAAAGTTCTCTTTCTAGACCTAAACGGAACATGGAATGTGAGGCTAAACTAGCTTTCTCCAGGAGGCTTAGCTCAGCTCTCTGGATGGAGGGTCCTTTATGAAGTTTGAACAGTAGTTCATGAAGTCTCAGTTTTGCTGTACTGGTTTGCCCCTATCGCTTCCTCTTAGTTATATATTTAACTTCTAACAAGTTTAGTTTTCATGCACTTTCATATTATACCACAAACTCTCTCTGAAAATTCCAGGCCTTATTTCCTCTGCACAATGTTTAATCAAAAATGACCCACAATTTCAAGCATGAATGCCCAGCATCTCATTATTAAGCACTACCTGGGACGTTTTAGAGTACTCTAACCTCAGCTGGGATGTGGTGACAGGATTCACGAGGCCACTGATACTTTACAGTTTAGATAATCATTGAACTACCCTTAGTATTTAGGATGAAAAAGCATGGGGGGAAATAGCTGGGTAGATTTTTGTATCAGCAGGGAAAGTCTTGATCTATATGACCTTGGTGTAATTGGAAACCTCCAGGAATCAAGTAAGAGCCAGCCCAGGGAAAGGGCTCGGGAGTTCATTCGCCTTCCGTCTTCTTGGCTTCTCAAGGGGTTACTACAAGGACATTTGGCAGTTAGTTCATGAATTTTTAGACACCTTCTATCACTGACCTTTCACTTCAATTTGAAGAGAATAGCAAGGGCTGGGAAAAATGACATTGTTACTATTGCCTTTTAATTGGTCTCATTTCAACCAAACATCCAGACTTTGTAATTGTGTTTATCTAGAAGTCTTGCTACTCTGAGAAGAACATTTCTTCACATTTTAATCTTTAAAAATGTCCTGTTTCTTTGTGAAATAAAGCTTAAAAAATGGGTTGGGAAAAACAATGAATATGGCTGAAAGTTACTTTTTTCCCCATAGCTCAACTGTCTCAAAGTCATTCAGGAATTGTTTGATTTCCTTTTTTGTAAGACAGCTTTGGAGATCCATTAATTTTTTGGAAGATTGCAGATTATAACTGGGTGTTATCCAGCTACCAATGATACTCAGGCTAAGACAATGGAATTTTCATAGGGGGCCTCCGGCTTGGGCTCAAAACCAGAAGGTGTTTAGGTCTTATGGGACAAGCTGTTGATGTGAACATTGTGTGAGTAAAAGCTTGGGCTTGTGGAAGTATTTCTCTGGCTCAGCAACAGTGATGACTTTCCTGAGGGTTTTTGCAGGCATAGCTGTGGCTGCCCCATCCCTGGAAGTGTCCTGGGCTGGTGGAAGGTGTCCCTGCCCATGTCAGGGTGTGGAACAAGGTGGGATTTAAGGTCCCTTCCAACCCCAGCAATTACATGATTCTATAAAGTGCACCTTTTTTAGATGCTTTGTTCATAATAAAACCAGAGATAATCCTTCCACTTGATGGTAGCATGGGCTGAACTGATAAATTGGTGGAAAACTATTATGGGTTTGCTTGTCCTTTTCTGCTGGATGAGGGAAGGAGGGATGTTGCACAGGTAAACCACAAAGCCAGAAATGTGTGGCCATTCCTGTGAGCTGCAATTTTTTTACCCTATTATTTAGTACTGGGGCTTTGCAATATTGCTGCTAACGAAGTGAGGCTGCAGTTTCCATCATCTGCTACAGCAATAATCATGCTCATTTAAAGGTCATATTAAATCATTTGGGTCTTAGCTCCATAATAGCTAATTCTAACAAAACTATTTCAAGACAGTGATATTGTTTGAAATTTGTAATGCACTTATATTCTGTCAAGGAAGCATTTGTGCCTCTATATCAAGCAGTTTATTTCTGGAAGATAATTATTATTTTTCTACAGATCCCTTCTTCTGTGTTTGCAGAAAAAGTGCTGTTGGCTGTTGTAAATTCTGAGTCATCATTTGCAGGTTGTAAAGTTGAATAGTTTGGTAATATACACACAAAAGCCTGTAATGAAGTAATTAAATTAAAAAAGGAAAGGAAAAAAGCCAAAGGAACCTGATCTGGCTATTGGCTGTGATGCTGTTGCAATGTTTTGTTTCTCCTTTTATTGTATCCATAAAACTTGGACATGCAAACTAAAGCTGGTTTGCTGAAACTAAAGAAAAGTTCATTAGATATTTTTATCAATTCTGAGTTTTCAGATCTGTCCCATTCTGCGAAATGATTAAACAAAAGAAAATAACCCACAGGTGACATCAGAATCTCCTTTTCGGTTATATTTGTGTTACTTTACCAATATTTTAAGTGCATGATGAGCATTTTGCAATGCTTGCTGCATTTTAAATTGTTCAGATTTTCTCTTTTTCCCATTGTCAGTCAAGTAGATATCACCTCATTATTTTATACCTATTTAGTGCATTTTCTGAATCTATATTTTAGTAGTATGACATACTATTAAAATAATAGTGAAATAAAAGTTGTTGGACACAACCCTTGGGGTTGCAGCCAACTCCTCAGCCATCAACACAAATCCTGAGATAACAATCATCCTACTTGGTGTTCCAGCTCTGTCCTGTCCTGTAGGGCTGCCTCAGGGAGTTCTGAGGTCAGCTTTCTCTTAGGAGTAGAAAATGACATATCTATATTCAGGTTGAGGAAAATATTAGCAGAATGTTCTTACACATTGTAAACTCATTTTCTCAACTTTGGGAAGTCAAATCTCTAATTCTGTTACACCGTATCCTGAATATTTTGAAAAGCAAGTTATTTTTTCCCTTTGTAAATAGACTAATTGAAGATTTATTTTGAGTTTCAATCACTGTTTAAATAGAGCAAAATTTATCTTTTAAGTATTTTCATAGCGGACAAGGGTTTGAGTTTTGAGTCTGGATTTGATGCTAAATTTGCACTTTTCTGAATGATGGGAGCCAAGGAGCTGGGGGTGGTGGGGACTGCACTTCAACAAACTGGCAGAGCATCAGAGAACAGTTAACACAGATTTCCCATGCATTTGTTATGGAATTTAGAACAGCTTAGCAGTATTTTTCTTCTGAACTGTATGATGTGAGAAGAGTAAAAAAAAATCTTTGTGCAGTATCTTTCTTTTAAAAAGTTGTCTTGGGTTAAGCTGGCAAAATGCCAACTGCCCAATACAGAGTGTCAGAGCCTCCCTCCCCCTGCCGAGAAAAGGGAGGGCAAACCCCCCAACCTCTGGAAACTCAAAGTAGGTTTATACTTAAACTGATTATATGTATTTACACAGAAATGAGAAAATGAAAACTACTATATTACACACACTTACACAAGTTAGAAATAACTTCCCACTCCCCATCAAACACAAATCCCACTATTTTAGCCGCAAATCACTCCAGAGAACTGATGGTGGTGAGCTGGTGCTGGGCCTGGGCCTCCCGTCCCTCCTGGGATGGCACAGCGCATCCTGCTGGGACTAAGGCAAAGACCAAATGAGGCAGAAGCTCCACCTCCCTCTCTTTTTATACTTTTTGACACTTTTTGGTGATGTCAGATAATCTGAAATACCTCTTTGGTTGCTTAAGTCAGATGATGCTTGTCTCTATTCTAATCTATGTCACATCCTTTGGGCCTAGCTAAGTGTCTTGGGTTGAGCTGGCAAAATACCAACTGCCCAACACAGAGAGAAAGAACTTTCCTCCCCCCACTGAGAAAAGGGAGGAAAGAAAAAAGAACTTCAAACTAGGTTTGTGCTTAAACTAACTATATATATATATACAGAAAAGAGAAAATTAAGAGTAAACTACAATAAAAAGAAATAATAAGAAATAATTTCCCACTCCCCAGTGAACACAAATCTCACTATTCTAACTACAAATCACTCTAGAGAAGTCAATTCCCCAGAGACAGACTTAAGCAGAGAGAAAAACTAAGAGCAAACATTTTACTTCCCTAAGATAACACGGTGGTGAGCCGGTGCTGGGCCTGGGCCTCCCCGTCCCTCCTGGGACAGCACAGGGTGTCCTTCTGAGACAACAGCTACGAAGGAACAGACCAAGCCACTCCCACACTGGTTCTTACCCTTTGAGATGATGTCAGAATGTGGTATAGAATACTATTGGCTAGAAGAAGTCAGCTGTCAGCTCAGCCCAGCTCAAGTCAGCCGACAGCCCCAGGCCTACCCTGAAATGTAAAGCCTAAATTTAGGCCTACCTGGCTCAACCCATAACACTAAGGCCTAGCTGAAACTAAAGCCAAAACTACCAAAGAAGTGGAATCATGAAAGTTTCAAGCCACGTAACATGAATGGTGCATTACTCTTTAAAATAGAAGACAAGACTAAGGAGAATAAAGAATAAGAAAATAATATAAATAATAATATAATACTAACAACAAGTAGTGTTTGCTGACTACCTGATACGGTTTCAATGGCATTTTGCTTTGCTTTTAATATTGCTTCTGTTTTGCATTATACTGCTTGCCCACCTAGCGAATTTTCATGGATTTTCTACGTTTCACAATCCAATTTTTCTCTATTAGGTTTAAACAAGATCAAACCATTCTCCATGTAGGTCTCTTGGGGAAAAGCTGCATAGAAATGGTGATGGCAATTATGGCAAAGGCTGAACCAGCGTGTCCAAGTACTTGCTGCAAAAATTATATATAAAGTATTTCATGATAATGTTAATTCCATGGACTGTATTGTTTACCTGGAGCTCTTCCTGGGAAGACAGAGCCATGCAGAACTGAAAACGAAAAAAGTAGCCAGAGTCTCTACCCTTAAAAATGTTGCTTCACTTCTGTTATATTAAGAACTACAAAGTCACTCATTTCTTTAAAAGGAACTACAACATGGTGTTTCATTGTAGGAGACAATGTAGGGCAGAAAAATAATTTGAATCAGTTTTAGACTAATTTTAAAATTTAGTCTTTTTCACTAAATATAAATTCCAGTTGACTTAAATATGCCGATTTGCACATCAGACTGTGTGTGAACATTCTGAAGAATATTGATTGACGATGCATGTGTAGCTTTGGTATATCATTACACACAATCATTCAGTCCCTCCTGCCACAATAATGCCAGTTTTATATATACAAATAGCTTGCTCTTTTCTCCTGGGATCATTGTTCTAAGGATACCAAGCATTTTGATTTGTCCTGTTATGAAGTGGCTTCTTTTCAGGCAATGGTTACCTGTTGCCAGTAGTTCAGTAATAGAGTATTAACCTCAACTTCATTGAGAGTTGTCTTTCCCCAGTGTCTTGGGGATCATGCTGAGATGAAAATGAAACAGACTCTGATTTAGCCTGGAACTTATTAATGAACAAAATAATTGCTTGTGTGTTCTTGTGGAATCTTTAACTTGTGAAGTCAAATCTGTTACACACTGATCAAGCAACCAAAACCTGAAGGGCAGGCAGCTCCTTTAATATGAAAAGTTCAAGGAGCTTATTCTTGCTTTCTGATGGAGAAAAATCTGAAGTCCTGCTTCTCTAGATTAGCGAAAGGCCTTTGCTATCAGTCTGTACTGCTTTAGAGTTCATTCCTAACAAGCCTTTGTCCTTGCAGTTTGTAGCTACCAGCTGTCAGAAACCATTTCTGCAGCTTGGGAATTTAATCAATTTGGTGTGTCTGCTGAAAGTAATAAAACATCATTGAAATTCTGTTTTAAGAAAGTTAATGCACTAAGTGCTTCCCATGTGACTGCAGAAAGCTAAACTGTGAGAGATGGACTTTCTATTGTAAAGCTTTAAAAAAATTTCACTGATATCCTTGATTGCACTTTAACTTTTGGATTAATAGATCTTTAAATTTGAAGCCAGCTCATCATCCTGCATTAAATGAAACAAGGCTATTTTGGACAGTTTTTAATAAAGGATCAAGATAATCTTAATGGTGGATAAATTCAGCAAATTTCAAAACTTATGTGCATGGACAGCCCAAGGCCTCCATCTCTAGGATTTCCTGTTCTACCATCCTGTTCCTCTCTTGGGCTGCAAAGTTTCCATCCTGATGTTCCGTAGCAGTTCTGGACAATGTCTTCTCTGTTTCAAGTCTGTGTGTGCGGTAACCTGAACCCCGAAAGGGTGTCTCAGAGGGCAGAGCACTGTACTGTTTTCTTACTGCATCATCTTTGCTTTCCTGTTGTTACTCTGATTTCTAGTTCCACTGTACCGCTCACATCATGACATACACTGGCAAACATAGTGACCTAAAGAGAGGTCAGATCATGTTTGTGAGCTGGTAAATAGGAGTGGCTTTACTCAACAGCATTAATCAATGTAGGCTGGAAGAACCAGAAGAGGAAATTAGATAATACTTAAGGCAAGAGGAAATTTTTAATTACTTTAAGCTCATGCCAAAGTCGAAACAATATCTCCAAAAGAAAATGATTGTTAACAAGCACTTGATAGTGAAAACCAGCTATGAAACAAATGGGTAAATTCCGGCAGAATGTACTCTCCAAAGAGCAGTAATTTATAAAAATCTGGCAGGAATTGGGGACAGTAGTTCTTTGGCAATTGGTTGAAATAAACTGCATTGCAAGGATTTAGTTTGGGAGATGTGAAAATAAATCATTGAGGCAGTGTCCAGCCAGGTGTACTGACCCTCACACATTGCAAAAAGCAACAGTATCAGTGGAAAGAGAAGAAATAGAGGCTGAAACACAAAAGGAATGCAAATGTGGGCATTGGAAAGCCATCCACTACAAAGTGTTAGTGGCAATCAACAACTTCTTGACTAGGCAAGGGAGAAAAAGAAACTGCACATGGTGTATTGTCAGAAGGTACAGGACTTATGGCACTTTCAGAAGGTGAGAACAGTTGCAGTGTGGTGGGGATTTGCTAATAATGAGGCAGGGCATTTAAAACCTCTGTGAGATGAATTTCTGAGAGCAAAGACAGTAAGAAACATGGGTGGTGGAACTCAGAGATCAGATTCCACCTTCCTTCATGTCCGACTGCCTGGAGTGCAGGGTCAGAATAAGGGGCAGAACACCTGACTGCTTTCAAATCTCTCAGACAAGCCCTTAAGAGCAGTGCCAGCATGGGAAAGGAAACCCTGCAGAGTGGGTGTGAAAGGAGTGCTGTGGCACTGCACTCATCACAGGCAGGTTTCTCACTTTTTGAGGGGTTTTAGTTCTTCCCCACCCCTCCCTGTTCCTCCTTCCCCCCTGAGGTTTTTCAAATATGGTAGGAAAGAGGTAACGCTTCATGTAATGCATTGCAGCAGACTTGTGGCTCTGCTCATCCGGTCTGTTATGGGTTTAGCTAGGTGTGGGCCTAAATTTAGGTTTTAGATTTCATGGTAGGCCTGAGGCTGTCAGCTGACTTGAGCTGGGCTGAGCTTACAGCTGACTTCTTCTAGCCAATAGTATTGTATTCCATACCATATTACAACATCATCTCAAAAGAGATGAGCCAGTGTGGGAGTGGCTTGGGTCAGTTTCTTCACAGCTGTGGTCCCAGCAGGACATGCTGTGCTGTCCCAGGAGGGACGGGGAGGCCCAGGCCCAGCACCGGCTCACCACCATGTTATCTTAGGGAAGTAAAATGTTTGTTCTTAGTTTTTCTCTCTGCTTAAGTCTGTCTCTAGGGAATTAATTTCTCTAGAATAATTTGTACCTGAATAGTGAAATTTCTGTGTTTACCGGGGAGTGGGAAGTTATTTCTTGTTATTTCTAACTTGTGTAAGTGTGTGTTATATTGTAGTATTACTTTTCTCTTTTCTGTAAAAATATATATAGTTAGTTCAGCATAAACCTAGTTTTGAGAGGGTTTTTTTTCCCCTTTCCTCCCTTTTTTCGGTGAGGGAAAGAAGCTCTAACTCTGTACTTGTTCAGTTGGCCAGCTCAACCCAAGACATGGTCCAGCCCCTGCTAAAGCAGGGACACCTACAGCAGGCGGCACAGGACCATGTCCCGGTGGGATTTAGCATCTTCAGGGAAGTAGACTCTGCACCTTTGTACGTCTTATGCTACCTCTGTCTCAGAGGTACAAACCCTGAAATATTTTGATATACTGAAACTGTCAGTGCCTAGAATTAAAGGAATAATAATAATGGAAGAACCCCCACCTTTTCGACTTCTCACTAATCTCACAGCTATGTGCAATTCAGGCTTCTCAGAAGTTTTAGTTTTTAGCTAGTGTCAAGTCTGCAGTTTACCTTGTGTTCCTTTGGCATAAGGGGATATTCAGAACAGCTGCAGGGTATATTTATCTCAAAGCCAGACCTCTTATATATATTTTTTCCAAGAAATTGAAGTGCAAAAGATTGTAAGGAACTTTGTAATTCTGGCTTTTTTTTTCTATTTTCACTGTCTTTGTTTTATCTAACATGATATATCAAACAAAATAAAGATCCTTCATACAGAATTAAAACACAGGATGAGATCAGGATCTCCTTATGTAGTAGGACCTTCTTCATCAGAGAATAATCCCTTTTGGCCTGTTCTTTAATGCAGAGAGCACAGTCAGACATGAAAGTGAGGAAAATAAAAATGGTTTCATATAGAATCTTACTCTTTTCCTTTCTTTGTGTTCCAAGTTTTCCTTACAGAAAACAGAGCTGACAGGGCATCAAGGATCATTGCACTTACACAAAACAGGATAAACTTTTTGCTACCTAAAGGTGGAGAGAAGTTTGCAGATTGGACAAGTCTTGGGTACATTGAAATGCATACTGAAAATATAGTATTGTCCATAGTCTTAGGAGTTTATTGAGGCTGCAGTTCTCTGGAGTTCTCACCTTGAGGCCTTGCACTAAAATGTTTAGAAAATAACATTAAAAAGGGTAAACAGAAAAACTGATTTTTATTTTTTCTTCCAGCACAAAAATACTGGGTTTAAGGTAAGCCTTGCTATAAGAACCTCTGAGTGTACTGCCTGTAACTCAGCCCATTATCTTACTTTTCATCCTCATCTGTGCTGTACATTATATACAGACATGTCAGAAGGAGAGTCGTAGGTTTGCAGCCTTTAGCTCTAAGATACATTACACTATACATGGCTTTATATCCACCTATATATTTGGCTTACTTACACATTCATACAGACCTGAAAATGTACTAAGTTTTTAAGATACTTAGTTTCCTTTTATGTTGTGATCACTCATAGTGAAACATCCCTTACTGAGGGCTAGGACAGTTCCAACTAAACTTCTTGACCCACTGTGCAAGGTGGCAGCTTTTCCCTGTGGCTGACACACATTGTGATCATCAGGCTATTGCCTTTGCTTTCAGGTAGAACTGGCAGTACGATTGTAGAATCTCAGAATGGTTTGGTCTTGTTCCATGGGCAGGGACACCTCCCACCAGCCCAGGTGGCTCCAAGCCCAGTCCAGCCCAGCCCTGGACACTCCCAGGAATGGGGCAGCCACAGCTTCTCTGGGTAACCTGTGCCAGGGCCTGCCCACCCTCAAGGAAGAAACAGTTTACCATAAAATCGTTCCCATTGCTGTTTGAGTTGGGCTGTTTGTACCTCTCACATAGTGAGTGCTTAATTAAAGTATCTTTAATTTTGTTTCTTTCAAAAGTATCTCACTAGATAAAGTAGTCAGTTCTGAAGACAGAATTAGGACTCCTCCTCAGACACTAATGTAGCTAATTAAACCAAGCTAAACATCACTTAATTAGACTTGTATCTGGAATGGAGGTAAGAGAGAGAGAGTGATATAAGCAAATGCATTCAGACTGTGATAGAGTTGCTGTAAGTTTGAGAATTTGGTAAGGTCCTAGTTTCAAGTCCCTGGGAACACTGTCTTCTTTAAAGAGGCCTTGATGTAAGAAGCCTAAAAATCAAGTGTCCTGGACAATAGGTAGTTTGGAAGACAGTGGCAGTTATTTTTCATCCTAATCTTTAGGCTCTGCAGAATCTTTCTCTTTGCTGCCTGATCCATTGTTTGCAGGAGTCATTAGTACCCAACACTCTGATGTAGCAAAATGAACAGCTCCAAATGATTTATGGGCAGATTTCATTGCAAGTGTTGGGAAAGATCCAAACTTCACAAAATATCTGAGGA
>JAOXXN010000162.1:20894269-20908405 GCA_026770055.1 Myrmophylax atrothorax | reverse complement strand
TCATTGGTTAGAAGAAGTCAGCTGTCAGCTAGCCCAGCCCAGCTCAAGTCACCTGACAATTCCAGGCCTGGTCCAAAGCTCAGAACCCAAATCCAGGCCTGCCAAGGTGAACCCACAACAGATGTAAACTTAAACTAATATATATTTATACTGAAAAGAGAAAATTAAAGAAGACTGCAGCATAACACACACCTACACAAGTTAGAAATAACAAACAATAACTCCCCACTCTTCACTGAACACAAATCCCACAATTTAACTACAAATCACTCTAGAGATCTCAATTCCCCAGAGACAGACCCAAGCAGAGAGAAAGATTAAGAACAGGCATTTTACTTCCCTGGGATGACACGGTGGTGAGCCAGTGCTGGGCCTGGGCCTCCTGGGACAGCACAGAACGTCTTTCTCAGATGAGAATCCATGAAGGAACTGAGAAACTCCTCCTACTCTGCTGTATTTATATCTCAGGTATGAAATATTTGTTTGCTTAAGTCAGGTGATGTTTGTCCCCTCTAATCTACGTAGACTCTCTGGGCCTGCTGAAACTGAGGCCTGGCTAAAACTACAGTCAAAACTACCATAGCTTGCAAAGGATGTTTGGTTTATGTTGATTTTTTCTGTCTCAGAGTTGCTCTGTGAGTAAAAGGCGGCTCCCTGTGCATTCAGGCTTCTTACACCGAGTTTTGAAACTTAATAGCGAAATTTGCACAAAATAAATGCTTTAAATTGAATTTTCTGAGATCAGTTTTCAAAGACTTGGAAACATTAATTTTAGTGCTGTTTGCAACTGACTAAAATGTATTGCACTTAGGGATTATAATGGCTTTGGAAAGTGGAAAGCCTTTAAGAAACACAACCAAGTTAAAGTCAGAATACTTTTGTAATAGGATTTTTCAATTATTTAGAGGAAATAATGAAACCCCCAAATTGTATTGAATAAAAATTCTGAAGGAAATATCAAAAATCCTTCCTGTTTATATTTTTTTGATCACAAGGAAAATTTCAGTGCTCTTCAGACTCTACTGTCTTGTTTCCATATATTTATTTCTATTGCTTTTACAGTGTTCAACCTTAAGTTGCTTATCCCTGTGATCCTTTCCTAACTGCAGTAGTGGTTCAGCTGCATTTAAAAAAATTTCTGTCACATGATGGGAGATCCTGTTCCTCAAAGACAGATGCTCATATAAGGTAAAGAGAAATGAAGGTATAAAACACATCCATCTGGCAAGGCTTTTCATTTCAGAATATTGTACAAAACTAGGGAGAAATTAAGACTTCTACAATGTCTAAATAACGCACAAGTTACTTGATATTCTCCTGGTGACTATTTTATGATCTAATGTATATGAAAACTGCTTTAGAACTACCAGGCCATTGCTACTCTACATATGAAATATTTACACAGAATATTGACAACTTGAGTAATATTTAAAACCAGAATTTTAAACTGTTATAATTGGAGAAACTTTCCAGAAATTTTTATTTTTCTAGGTCATTTTAAGCTGTCTAACATATCCATCAAGTTGTAATTATAAAGTTCAACTTTAATTCTGTAGAGGGGTCAGTGGTCAATTCTACATCTTCATCTCCATCAGGCAGTCTGTTCTGATTTTGCTTTTGCAGCATTTGTTTCACCAGAACACATTTTCTGTGAAAGTGAAGAAGTTTTAACTCTTTTATCTCCTACAAGCCATTGCACAGTCAAGAGACTTCAGATGATGTAGCTTCTGCTCTGGTTTTTTCCAGGAAGGCAAAGCTAATTACATTTCCTAAAACACACACACACACAACAAGGCAGAAGTTTTAACTGGAAAAGAGCCAGAATAGGCTTGCTGAGGCATATTTAGTCATTGAGGGAAGATTGGAATTTTTTCAAATGTAATTAATATCTCAGTTGTTTGTTACATTTCATAGGAATGTACTTTTACTGCTGCATATCTTCTGTTTTCTTTCATTCTCTCTCTGTGGAAACCCCTACATGGGGTTCTCAGTTAAAACTATTATAAAAATAATAATTGATATACATTAAATGATATTAAAAAGTAGCAAAGCAGTAGCTTTCCTTCTTCCCATTAAACTGATTTTGGCAAAAGAGGTCTGGTCATTATTAACCAAATTATAAGATGACTTCCTGAGATGTGATAGGTTCATGTGGAAGTACAGGGTATTTCTGCAGTGTCCCTGCTTTCCCAGGTTCCAAAATGCTTTTCAATAACTGAGTTTGAGTTATCCCAACACTGCCATCTGTGAGAATAGAACAGATTTTACTCTTTTGCATTTACCTTGTAATGGCTCATTTTTGCTTTGAGAAGTGTCAAAATATTCTGACAGGTGAGGAGTCCAGTTCCAGGGGGTTCTAGAGTTCATAGAAGGAAACTACTGAGCTGTTCTTGTCAGAGCATGTCCCTTTCTTTACTTTCAGCTCAGTATTCTTTGCTATAGTAGATGGAGAAATATATCCTTTGTTATATTATTATTAATTTCAAAGGAATCCGTATTCTATTTCATTTCTTTTTATTCTGAGTCACTTCTAAGTCAAAGAAAAATACCACCTGGTTTTCTATTTTTATACCACTTTATAAACATTAATCTAAGCAAACTTCAGTGACTTTGCTTTCTTTCTGTAATTAGGGACTGTATTCAGGGCAGTTCAATTGCAATTAAAACCCAGAATGGTTGGTTTGAAGGGCCTGCTTTCAGGCACAATAGAAAGTATCAGTGAGGAGTCTGAAAGGAATCCACCTGGCTGTGTTTCACTCCCATCTGGGATTATTTCTTTGCACATGACTGTCATCCCAGCCAGGCTGTGAAGGATGTGAAAGTGCCAGGGGGAAGCTGCAATGCTTCCTGATGTTATCAAAACCAAATTGTAGATTTATGAAAAGGCAATTAATTGTCTGTTAGAGTTGAAGAAAATCAATGTGAACGCTGCAGTATAGGGAAGGACATTAATAATTATAAAATTAGTTGAGTTGAAAGGGACCTTAAATCTCATCTCATCCACCCCTGCCATGGGCAGAGACACCTTTCACCAGCCCAGGCTGCTCCAAGCCCTGTCCAACCTGGCCTTTGGGCACTCCCAGGGAAGGGGCAGCCACAGCTTCTCTGGGCACCTTGTTCCAAGGAATAAGAGTAACTTTAGGCCAAGTCACCCAATACAAGGTTTTCATATGCATAAATTCCTGTTTCCTTTATTTGCATCATTTTTCTAAGCAGGAAACAGCTAATTAGGATCACCTTAAGGAGAAAGAGAACCAGCACAGCCAATTAAAAGCCCATCTATCTCATCATTGGCCCTTGAAATCATAAAGCAAACCAGCTTTTTTAAATTATGAAAACAGATTATGAGCATGAGTTTTGTAATTCTCAAGAGGACACTGGGGAGTAACATCAGGTAAGCAGTAGGACAAATTTATGAGCACTTTCAAGGTAAAGTGTACCATCATTAATGTGATTTGAGAATGCGCATGAGGGTCTGATAATGTGAAGACTGTGGGTTTATTATCTCTGTATGTGTAGTACTGGTTCCTATGAAAAGCAGAGTACCTCAGTACTATTGTTATTTGAGGACCTTGAAAGGTTCTACAGAAATCATATAATAATTATTATTAGGGGATGCATTTTGCAGATTACTTGAAGAGAGCTGATCTTAAACAGAGGAAAGTGCACCATGTTGTAACATAATACAAATATTTTCTATACAAATTCATTATCAGAAAGGCATTAACTCTAATATAGATTTGGTTGTAATGAGGTTCTTCCAGCTTTCTCAGTATGCCATATGTTGCTGGCTGGTGACATTTGCTGTACCATGGAGAAACTTGGCCAAGCCAATGCCACACCTAAAGGACACCCACTCCTCTGGTCCCTTTCCTACACCTGCTAAATGCAGAGGTTGGATGTTTGCACTCCTGCAGTTTTCTGGCTGTGTCTCCAAATGCTCCAGTGCTGCTCCTGAAAGAGTGCCAACATTCTTACTGTGCAATGTTGAGTAGATGTTTTGTTCAAGTACCAGCACGTTAAAAAGTCAGCACAGTCCATTTGAAATAATGAGGATTAATTTTCTCCAGCTCTCATGAAAACAAAAAGAAAATTGTTTGTAGTTACTTGCACAGTGGCAACTTAAGTATGATAGACTAAAGTCATAACAGGTAATTTAATTTAAACAAATATTAGCCAAGCTTTGTAATGTGGCACGTGTCTTTGAGTTCACTGTTTTTACAAGTCCAAATCAAAATGCATCTTTCTTCTGAGCACTTTTCCAAATGGATGATGCAGATAAAAAGAGCATTTTTCACCAGGAAAAACCTTGATCTGAGAAATTTACAAGTACTTTTGAGAGCAACACAAGCCAAATGCTATCCAAAACCCCCAGGTTTTAAAAACAAATGCTAATGTTTTCAGATATACCTAGGCTACTTATAACAAATTGGATGATTATTTAAGAATACCATGTAAGTAAATGAAATGCTGAGTTCAAAATTTAATGAAGTTCAATTGAAATAAGGAGGAATATCGGAATAAGGCATGAAGATTTTGATTCTTGGTTACTGGGGATCTATATAGTTCATATATTGTTTTCCTAATGTAATGCCTTTAGAATAAAAGTTTTAAGTAAAAGTTTATGATAAATAAAAATAAGAATTAGGAAAGAGTTGGAAACTTGAATGTGTGCATTAACATTTTTAAGCTTTAACATTTGGGGGTCCCCTCTTCCTTGTCCTGTACAATAGGAATAAACACCTAAGATAAGAAATGATATTCAGTGATCACAGGAGCTGATTAAATAAATATCCGTGTATTTTCCCAAACACTGAGAAAAAAATCCACATTTTTTTGGAAGAGCTAATAAAAAGCTTCCTGACCTTAGTATCCTAAATTTGAAAGTTGCTCACATTTCTGTCTTAGTGAGTTAGCAGGAATAGTTGGTGCCCACAAGCCCAAATTTGCTGTGAATTTCTGTGAGAAAAACATGAATGAGAAATGATGGTATAAATGAACTAGTTAAAAGTGCAAACTAGGCTAATTAATTAATAAACTGACAGCTTGAAGTTTGAGATGGCAGTTACAAAGATGAGAGGAAAAACTGTTCCCCATTGCTGTACCTGAGCAATATCTAATTGACAACAGCTAAAAATCATCCTTAAATGTTCTCATTCTCTTCAGAGCCTGCACACAGCACTGCTGTGTCATATTTAGGAGGTGCCACGATGCCAATTTTTTCTTGCGATTCTGTGATTTTTTTTTTTGTTATCACAATATAAACCCCTGATTTTATGTATTTTCTGAGCCTTTCTCAGTGGTGGGTCTGGTGCCACTCCCCACGACTGTGTTCCTGGAGAGCAGGGAGGGCTGTTTTCCTGCAGGTGCCTCTCCCCTTTGCCTCCCACCAGCCTGTTACTCCTCTCTACATCAGGAAACAAATCTCCCGTGGGTCACCAACCTTGAGTTCATCCAAACGGTGGTTCTTTTTGGCTGGTTTTGTGTCCTTTCCTGCTGCTTCCTTTATAATTTCTCAGTCATTCCTATTCCTCCCTAACTCAGTACTGTTGTGTCAGGAGACATGAGCTGGCCCTGTTGCTCAGAGTTCTACAAGAGTTTTCCATGTTCAGGTGAGATTTGATTTTTCCCAGAAAGGTTGAAATGCATTGTTAGTCTGCAAACTCGGGAGGACCGTGCAGAGAATTCTTCTCCACCTTAATGTCTCTTATCACAATCAGCTCTCAGGGGAAGAATCAATTCTTACTGAGAATGAGGCTTTTATTGATGCAGAAAGATATTTTTGGGATGGAAGGAGCCAGGCAGGTATCTGCTGTAAATTATTTATTTATATTCTAGGCTTGATACATGTTTGTAAATAAAACAAGCCGGTTTTGCCTTAGCTCTCTGCATTTGCCATGGAGCTTGTGTGATGCATGTACTTCCTCTGTGCCTAAAATGTGTCAGTTCTGCTCAGCTGTCACAGCAGGTGAGTGAGTCAAGTGCATTGGATCCCTCTGACAACGCAGCTCCCACGGAACCAAAATAATTTTCAGGGTAACGCTGTTAATTGCTGATCTGTGTGTTGATTAAACCAGAACTGCTTTTTCTGCAGCTGTTCCACAGAAAGGAGGAGCTCAAGCAATGTTGCTGTTGGCAGCTTTGTAAAACACTCCTGGCAATCACAGGAGGTTATGTTGAAGGGTGGATAAATAACCACTGTCAGATTCTGAGCACACGTTCTCTGGTGTTCACTGTTTTTTCCATGACACACATGTGATATACCCTCATGTTTATTGCTATAGCCAAGACACACACACAAAGTTTCAGGGCACAAGTGGCCTGTTCGTGGCACAGGTAACAGTAGTGAAGATAGCACATTTCAGCTGTCCTGTGCATTCAGCATCCAGTGCATTATCCCCACTGGGGCAAAGCATTCCCTAAACCACAGGTTTCATACTCAAAAAAATTGCTCCTAAAGCTGAATTCACACTTCATCTTTCCTGAAAAAGTTTTGTTTTCAATCTCTTTTTCAACTCCCACCTGTTGCATAGCACTGACTCGTGCCCAGTGAGCAGTAAAAGCTTGACTTCAGGACATTTGTATGAACTTGTGCCACTCTCTGGTTATACCTTCTGCTGGAAGTATCAATACTATGATAAAAGAGATTATGCAGATTTCCTGTGTGAAATCCATCAGCCTGGAGAAAAGGAGGCTCAGGGGGGTTCTTCTGGCTCTCTGCAATCCCTGCCAGGAGGGAGGAGCCGAGGGGGGAGGGGAGGTTGGTCTCTGCCTCAGGGCACAGGAACAGGAGCAGAGGGCACGGCCTCAGACTGGGCCAGGGCAGGGACAGGTGGGACAGCAGCAGGAATTTCTCCATGGAAAGAGTGGGCAGGCAGGAAGGGGCTGCCCAGGAAGGTTTGGAGTGACCAGCCCTGAAGGTGCCCAAGACAGGACTGGCCGTGGCACTCTGTGCTCTGGGCTGGGGGACAAGGTGGGCATTGGGCACAGGGAGGGCTTTACCAACATCAATTATTCTATGTGACCTGAGAAAGGCAAATATATCCTTCTGGATGCCCTAAGCACTGGCAGCTCTAATCAGGCAGGCTCAGTACACACCTTTGTGTGCTGTGGGCTTGCTCTTTGTGTTGGGGGTGCCTAATATTGCCATCTCAGCATGGTGGGAGAGGAGGGGAACTCAGGACTTCACTTAGACAACCCTGAAAGTTGGGGGGGAGTGGGGGAGGGAGGGGCAGGGATGGACCACCTGCCCAGGACCAGAATCATAGACTATTCTGAGTTGGAAGGAACCCACAAGGATCCTCGAGTCCAACTCTTAAGTCAATGGCCCACATAGGGGATTGAACCCATGACCTTGGCATTGTTACAACCAAGTTTAAACCAACCGAGCTAATCTCAGTGGTCAGAAGCCAAGCACTTGAAGCTGAGTCCATTATTCAACCTTGCATTCGCCTTTCCCCTTGTGGGGACACTGAGTCTCACCTGCACTGTGTGCCTGGGAGTGTGGGGCTCACCTTGCACTTTGGCCCAAATTCACAGGAGAAAGCAAATTTACTCACTGATACAGAGCAAGTCTCAGAGCATGGTAGGGAGGGAACGTGTGGTTTGGATGGATGGGGCATGTGCCCGCCAATATTCCCAGATCCTTGTGCCCTTGCAGAACCTCCTCCAGGATTTTCCTGTCCTTTGGGGAACAACACTAATATAAGCCATTTTAGCACCAAGTATTGGATGTTCTTCATTTGGACAAACCAGCTGTAGTCTGTGGTCTCCTCTCCATTCTCTGGGCTTTAGGTAACATGGAAAATTATTCTGACTCCCATCTTATAGTGCCTTTCTTTTAATGCTGCACAGTAACCTGTACAACAATCAATGTCCAGGCCTGTTGTCTAACATTTTTCTTTCCTTTTGGAGAGTGGTATAAATATTAATGGCAGTAACCATGGATATTCTCTTTTATCTGACATGGTACAAAAGAAGAAAGCTTCTCTTCATCAAATTGACTATTGATCTTGATGTGTCTATTTGTGCAACTACTGTCACTGTAATTTCAACACTATAATTAAAAAAATATTGAAGCAAGGTAACCTTATTCAAACTCAGGAACAGTAAAAAATAGATAAAACATGATGGATAGACTTATTCTTCTATCTCATGGAACAAGGGTTAAGTAGGAGCCAGAGACAAGACTACAGGGTAAAATCAGTGTTAAAATAGTGTCAGCCCTTGAATTTGTTGAAGTGAAGAAATCGATCTATTGTGAGAGGAATTACAATTCTTTTAGGAGCAGGAGCCTCAGATGAAGAGACCTGAAGCATGAAAATGATTTGGAAATGAGTACAGGCTTAAACCAGACCTAACTTTAGTAATTTTCTCTCTACATCCATCAAGTTTAGTGATTATGCTTTGTTTGATAACAAGGACAAACAGTGCTTTAGCACAGCTGTTCTCTTGCTTTCATTTTTCTGCAAATAAAACCATTAAACAGGCTTTTTTTTCTGGCTACCAGCTCTTTCCGTGGTAAGAAGAAATGATTGCCCCCCATACATTCTATTTGCATTCCAAAGCATAATGATCTCCCTTGGCTCCTGAATGGATGAAAGATTGAACAAAATGATTTTTATGTAGCTCTGATTGACCTTTATGTTCACCACACTGTCTGGCTTGAATTCTTCTTAGAATGGCATTAACATTTGTTGAATACATATACAATTATATTTGTTGCAAATGTTGCATACAAAGAATGCTTTCCTACGGACTCTTCTTCAATAGAACTGCAATGTCTTTATGCCAACCATGAGGATTGCAAATCTCTGATTATGGGATTACATTTGCTGCAATCAGGAGGTTTTTGTGGCAGAATATTTTTAGTTTTCCTGCATGTTTTGTCTCCCTGTTCTTCATCACCTCTAGATTTCCTTTTTTACTGGGTTTACTGCACAAAGAACTTATGAATGCCTGAGACATCCATTCATATGTTTTAACAGTATGTATTCAGACTGTGACTATTCTCATTCTTTGGAAGGAGAGACTCATTTTCCACTATTGTGAAAGTGGAATTAATTCTTAGATTTATGATTTTTAAACATTTGTTTCTGAGAGCATAAGCACATAAAACAGTTGTTGTGCAAACTGAGCACATCTGGCTGAGTCTTTGTCTTCAGTCTCCCTCAAAGGGGCTTCTTGTTCATAAAGTTCACCCTATATTGATTAGAGACATAACAGAGAATGGGGCAGGATTTCATTTTCCAGCAACATGAACTATTGTAATTTTAATAGTTTATATTTTTGTTCTAAGATTAAATGGGGGAAAAGATACAAGAATTACAAAGCTCTGTGAGGTAGGACTGAAAGTGTGCAAACAGAGAGAAGATATTAAGATATCTGAGTTCATCTTGTGTTGTGAATTAAGTCACCTGCTGAATCAATTAGGGAACTGCTGTAACGGTTGGGCTTGATGGTGAAGAGACAGTGCCCTGACACTGCCTCCTGAAAGGCAGGGAAGGGCCATACAGTGCCTGTGATGTTGGGTGTGAGATTTTTCTTGCTTTTCTTCATCTTGGAGGTTGTTGGGTTTTTATAATGAGGAAATTAATGTGAAGTTCCTGCAGAAAGGGAAGGTCAGAAATCTGGAAAATATTGTCAATAGGTGAATGAATGGTCATTATGAGATCAGAAAATATAAGAAAGTTAAAAACGCATATTATTCCAGTTCCTAGAAATTCTTAACCTTAGATAATCAAAGTAAAATTATCCCAGGAAACAGCCCAGCCTTAAAGGTCTTGAAAGGGAGAGAGTTTTTTCTCTTCTAAACTGTCTAAGAGAATTACACAGTTTTGGAGAGCACCTGCAGCTTTCTCTGTAGCACTCAAAACTTGTTCATATGACATTTCTGGTGTCAAACAGTGCAGCTGGCAGTGGGACTTGCAGCTCAGACCCGGTTTACACTTTAATTACTCATGGTCTGCCCTTCCCAGGCTGGGAATTTACTCAATGGCCATAATCACTTCCAGAATTTTATTTCTTTTTGTGAACACTGAATCCCAAGTACAGCCAAAGGCCATACAGAATCTCAACGTTCTTTGCACCCAGAAAATTGGACTTTTATTTTGACTCCAGTCTTGTCTCACTTGTCACTTGAATATTGTATAAAGGTGCTCTTTCATACTCACACCTCCACCTCTGACATCCAACAGAGTAGAACAACTGTTTCAGTGGGAAGGGCTGTGCAATAATCACTTAGTCCAACTGCCTGACCAGTTCAGGGCTAACCAAGCTAAACCATGTTGTTAAGGGCATTGTCCAAATGCCTCTTCAGCACTGTTAGACTTGAGGCATTGACACCTCTCTAGGAAGCCAATTCCTGTGCTTGAGACCCGCTCTGTGAAGAAATGCTTCCTAATGTCCAGTATAAAGCTCCTCTGGAATAACTTTGAGCTCCTTCCATGAGTCACACCACTAGACACCATATCCTCTCCCCTGTAGAGAGCAATGAGGTCACCCTCATCTTCCTTTGCTCCAAATTTGACTAGCTCAGAGTCCTCAGCTGCTCCTCACAGGACATTCCTTCCAGCACTTTCATCAGCTCTGGGTGCATTCAAGGGCATTTACGTTCTTCTTAAATTGTGGGACCCACTTTGCTTGGGTGTGATGGCATTAATGTGGTTCTTCCTTGACCTTTGGTGCCCAAATGTGGTTGCCATGAGTGTTCTCAGTCGTCCCTCCTCGGCAGTTGTGAGCACCATGAAGGCAGGCTGATGATCCATGAACTCAGGGCCCATAATGACCACAGTCCCTGAGAGATACAAGATGTCCCTGAGATTTGATCAGACCCATTAACTTCACGTCTTCTTGTGTTTGCATGTAGAAAAGGAAAATAATTTTAAATTTTTTTTGTGCTTAGTCTTCACACTCAACAATGTTCTGCTGAAAATGGAAACAGCGAAGGGGTGTCTTCGGTGACAGAAATGTGGTGTGGGGGCAGCAACAGTGACAGCTCTGCAGCAAATCCCTCACACAAATGACTTAAATGTAGGTCAGAATGGAAGAGATACTAGACAAGGTCCAGACAGCATCTAAAAAGCCTTTATTTTTCATAAATTTTTTGTTTGTTTTTTTTTTCTTTTCCCATCACTACCTCTCATTCTGTTGTGTTAAGGACTCCTGATGAGTCAGTACCTGAGTATCTCAAGGACCAATCACTCTGCCTGATTTTCTTTCTTTTTCTGGTGGGTTATGACTTGTATGAGTGTCAAGATAATCTTTGCTGTTCTTGATGACACCTCATCTCAGTATGCTTATTGCTGGAGTTACTGGAATGAACCTGATGCTGATAGAATCACAATAAATTAAGTATTTTAAAACACTATCCTAAACAGGACTTCTGACTAGTACTTCTGGACTTATTTTTCTGGAGAAGACAGTTACATATATAGTTCAAGTACCCTGATTCAAACATGATTATATTTCATAGAGAGAGGTTTTCCAATTTAGAATATACTGAGGAAGATTTATAAGAAACAGCAGACTTGAATGATTCAAAACTGTGACAGTGACCTCTAGTGACTAGAGAACTCAGCAGGTCTTCCAGAACAAACATAAATTTGCTGTAACCCTAGTATTTGATAAAAGTTTAGAATGGCATCATATTATTCATAAGTGGGAATTTTTGCTTTTATGCCTTTTTCAGCTTTTTTGTGATTTGCAGCTAAAACTGGTATGTGTTTAGGTGTTCCTTTCACAGTAATCCTTGAACATATCATAATACCTTTATTCTAGTCTGAAAGTAATTAAAACTTATTTGAAGTACATCTGAACTTCTTTGCTGTGTGTTCTCTGGCACAGAGGAGAGAAGATGAGAATACTCCAAATAACTTCACACCTGATCTTAAACTCTATACAGATTTAATTTTACAGAATTCTGTCTCCTGTGGTCCTAGTCCTCAGGTAGCTTTTATTGAAAACTGCTCACAGGACTATTTTATTAATGAGATAACGTTCATTAAAAACACAAAATATTGTCCTTTTGATGGCATGTTTCTATAAGAATTTAACTTTGTTTAAAGCAAAGGGTTGGAGACAATAAAAGGTTGTAAAGAGAGGAAAAGAAATGCAGCTTCTATTTAAAGTTCTCCACCAAAAAAAACCCCCTGCAGTAAAACGCAACCCAAATCAAAACAGTAACTTTTGCACTTGTCATTCTCAAAGTTTCATTTAGGTATTACTGAAATGGAAATGTTTAGATTTGGGTTGGGGGGGGTGGTGGTGGTGGTGGTGTTGGGGTTTGTTTTGTTTTGTTTTTTCTGCTTGTAGGAAATCATCCAGTGGAATGATACAAGGAGATAAAAATAAAAGAATTCAGAAAGAAACGGTGCCAGAACACCACATGAGACAAACAGCCAGGGAGTAATTTCCATTTGATTTCGAGGAGGTTTTGCAGACTGAAAAATCTGCCCAAGGATGATGACAACTTTGTTATGTAATTAAAGGCATTTGCCTTGCTGGTAGAAGCTGAGGATGCAAATATAACCTCAGTGAGGTTACAGCAGATACACCTTTTATAAATCCTACAAATCCATACACTGAATGTAAGTGCAGCTCCTGTTTGCAGGGATTTTAATGTTTTCCTGTGTTTTATTAGTAGGTTTGTTCATTACTAAGCCAGACTTTATCTAGAGGAGATACAGTTTGGGAAGTATGTTAAGATCAGATTTAAAATCACTGATAATCTGAGTGTCTCTGACATACATACAACATGGCTCAAAACACAGATCCATGGTTTGCTGTTCCTTTCATGTTTGGTGACAGATCCAGCATTTTCCTAGTTTGCTGAATAAGAGAATTGTTGGTGATGAGTTTTTTCAGATAATTTCTGTGCCTTGATGTTGAAAACTCTGAAGAGATACTGATTCTTGATGATTTCAGTCTCTGGTAGGACAGAAATTCAGATTTATTTACTGTTAGATTCTGTACCGTTATGTCACTGCTGAACTGAGAACAGCTTATTTGGGCAGTAAGGAATGAGAAGAGGTGGTTACTTGCTTTAGTATTTTGGTTTGGGATTATTTTGCAGGAGATGTTGTTTTGTTTGCCTGGTAAAGAGATTTACTGATTGGTCTTTAAGGTTATGGAGCAGAATGTACTGTCATCAGCAATTTATTTATTTATTTATTTTAATTTGAGTGTTATACCAACAGCAACATCATATTTTCCAGATAATGACTCTTTAACATAAATTATGCTGCTGCCATGGAGAAAAACTATGGAATAGCATATAATTTTGAACTTGCTTGCATCTATTGAAAATTTTAGATATGAATTTCAAGAGCTTCATTCTCATTTAGTAAACAAACACTTCAAAAGTGACCAAGGATGCCTAAAGCTTATGCTGTCAAGCACCTGGAAAACTCAGGTCCCCTGATAAGTTCCTTGCATGCTATGGAGCCCCATGGTGACATTGTGTGTTCTCACCTTCAGACACACCTCTCAGGTTGCTGAAAAGGTCTGTTTTCAAAGAATCCTTTAACTTTGTTAGCAGCTCTTAGATAATTTTATGGGGAATAAGATTTATTCCCATTTATTTATATCCATAGTATTATTCCTGCTATCATGTTGGATGCAGACTGGAGCAACCTGGTCTAGTGGAAGGTGTTCCTGCCTATGGAAGGGGATTGGAACCAGGTGATCTTTAAGGTCCCTTCCAATCCAAACCATTTTATGATCATAAAACATTGGCATAGTCTTTTTTAAAAAGTGTATCAGGGAAAAAATATGCCTGGAAAATTCTCATGAAATGAAAAAATGACTTAATGGAAGTGCATATCCTAGAATAAAATAATTTTGTAGATGGGAAATCATCAAATAAAATGTTATCAAAAGTTTGATTGCTTTTTTTTTGTTTTGTTTTGCTGTTTATTGGGGGTTTTTTACAAAATAGATATTAGCTGAAATTCAGCTCCCAGGTCTTATTTGCAACTTTTAACTCTAAAAACCATCAAAGAGATAATACAAGTTAAAAAATGGAATGGCAATAACCTAAATTGCAAACCTAGTATGAAGTATCTGCCTCTGTGTTGTGGGGGGCTTTTTGCATAACACACTTCCAAAGCCAGGCAGGGCTGATGGCAGAACTCCTCC
>JAOXXN010000162.1:20864618-20875559 GCA_026770055.1 Myrmophylax atrothorax | reverse complement strand
GGGAGAGAATCTTGGGGGTTTGGGGACTTGGGGAACCACTTGTTGGATCCAGAGGAGAAGACCACCAGTCTTGACCAGACTTTGACATCATCTGCACCAACAGGTTTCTCACTTCTTTTTACTTTGAGCTCAGGGGGAACCACGTGTGCCTCAGCACAGGGGCCAACAAACTCCATTGTGTTTGTGTCCCAGGGGGCTGTCTTATACTTCTGGGATTTGTGGGGCAGAGACAATTTCTCTTGGTATCAATGCATTTATTGTAATATTTATGTAAAATTGTAACTCTGACTTTTATGTCTTTTGTGTTTGGTTTGTTTCTCCTGCCGGTTTACTTGCAAACCAGCACACCTACTCAGAATGAATTGGAAATTATCTGCTAAAGTAGGTTCATGAAAAAAAAAATACCAATTTGTTGAGCCTATGTCTTTCAAAATATACAGGGTATGACAAATTTCTACCAAGCCACTGCAGATTTCCAAAGCAACTTGATTAAGCCACAACTACAAATTGTTGGAACTATATATTGCTGGAACAACTAAATATTGTAGGAAATGGACGATCTTGAGGGTCCCTTCCAATATAAAACAATCTATGATTACAAAACCAAAACCAAGTGTGCAAATCTATGACCAGCTGTATCTCTAAGGGCCTGTTGACTTCAACAACTCTATAAACTCACCCTCAGCACTTTTCAACTCTTCCTGATAGTGTTTTGTGGTTCTGTTTGAGGAAGATCCATATTATTTACTTCTCTGTAGCCTACATGGAAACTAAGAACTAATGGAAATGAAGATGTAACTTCCTCAACATTTGCTAGTTTATTTTCAATAGTAGTTTCAATTAATTGGTTTGATGTTTTTCCATGAAATTAACTGTGCCATTGGGAGGGGGGAAGTAGGAGCAAGCAGATTTAGGAAGCAGAGCCCTCAGCTGAGAGGAAGTATTGACCAGAGCTCCTTGGCCATTCCTGTGCAAAGCCAAGTGGGCAATTTTTAACCCATTGCAAAAAGTGGACTAAACTAACCCTACAAGTTTAACTTGAGAGAGGGTAGAGGTGCTGACAAAGACGCTTGGATTTGAGGGGATTCTAAAAGCTTTTCTCAGCTTCCCCATCTCCCTGCCAAGGTTCAGGATGTGCTATTTGAGCCATTTGAAGACAGAGCTGCAAAGATACCCTTAACAACCTCCAACTGCATTTTAAACTCCCAGGTTGGAGCCCATGCTCTCGTTTGAGAGGTGGTAATGAGCAGGTTATATGCTAGACTGTATTTCAGCAGGGGAGAAATGTATGCTACATTTCTCCCCAAGTGCTGTTCTGGGCATGGATGACTCCTGCAGTTCCACCCCAAGGAATCCAGGCAAGTCTCACTGCTGATGTGCAAAAACATTGGGGTGAGACTGAAGGCAGATGGGACGATCAATGCTCTCAATACACACAAGCAGAAACCATGAGATGATTAAAGCACATCTAGTTACTATCCAAAAGTTTTGCCCAGTTGTCTGTTCATTTTAGAAAATCATCTTGTAAGTGAAGTAAAGAAATGCAGAAGATGCTACTAACTGACAATAAAAGAGACCCTTCGCACAGAAAGGTAATCTTTCAGCATTGAATCAAGTAGTTTATTAACTCAAGCCAATCATTTAATTTCTTGGGCATCACATGTTTATTTATTACTGCTTTTCTCATCTTTCTACTAAATTTGCCACCTTGAATGGTCGTATTGTGGCTCTGTTTTAGTCATCTATACTGAATTAATTAATATTCTCACCAAGAAGCAGGAGCTTTGCCTGCTTAGGAGACAGAACAGTTCTTGGCAAACAGCTACTCCATGGCTAAATTCTGTCCTCAAAATCCCATTATCTTAAAATTACTCTTTAAATGTAAATGAAGGCTTATAAGGCAGAAATACTTCACACTTTTGTGTTTCCCTGAAAGCAAATCATATAGTGCAGCTTCCTAAAAAGCTGATGTATTCATTTCACATAAATATTTCAAATACAGAGCAATAAAACCTCCATTTAAAATTAGAAATAAAATGAAATTTAACTTCAGTTATATAGAGTGCTTTGCAACTTCTGAAATTTAGCAGAAATACTTACGGATATGGAAAGAAAGAGATTTAAATGTAAATTGGTTCTAGGTAACTCTTTCAAGGAATGATACAGCTGACAAATCATATGCTTCTTGCTGTATATTTCCAAAAAACACCCAGTCAAGAACTGAGGACAGTGTAAGAAGTTTCATCTTAAATGTTCAAAGTTGAGAAAAAATTTAAATCCACGGGTTTGGTTATAAATGGTGAAGACTCTTGATACAAAGGTAGCACCTGTCTGAATGTGGCAGTAAATGCACTTCCGCTCTCAGCCTGAACATACTGACTGGGATTAGATAATGGCCAGAGTTCCGCCCCAATTTCTCCACAGGGCTAAACATAAGAATATCTGGATGAGTAGATTGCAAAGAGTGGGTTCCACGTGGCTAGGCCCCAGCTCAGCGCAGTCCCTGTATCCCACTGTGGGGCTGAGGGCACTGCCCTGGGTCACCCACCTGTGTGCACCACTCAGGCTCAGCCTTGCCTGGCTGGAACTCACCCTGTGACCAAGTGGCACAAAGCAAATCACAGCCTGGGCTTGTGTCTTGGGTTGAGCTGGCAAAGTGTCAACTGCCCAATACAGGGTGGCAAAGCCTCCCTCACCCCCACTGAGAAAAGGGAGGAAAAAACCTGGAAACTCAAAGATTTAAACTTAAACTAATTATATATATATATTTATACAGAAAAGAGAAAATTAAAACTACAACATAACACACACTTACACAAATTAGATATAACAGGTTTCTACTTCCCACTGAAAACAGATCCCATCACTCTAGATCCATAAAGCACTCCAAGAGACACCCAGCAAGGAACAGAAAGAAAGAATAACAATAAAATGTTTACTTCCCCGAATTAAAACATATACGATGTAGTGGCAGCAGCAGCAAGGCCCAGCACAGCTGGAAGCAGTAGCATGTCCTGTTTCTACTGCAACCATGATGGGAACTGACAAACACCTTCTACTCTGCTGTATTTATATCTCAGGTTTGCACCATCTGGTATGAAATATTTCTTTGTTAAGTCAGGTGATGTTTGTCCCCTCTAATCTACGTGGACTCTCTGGGCCTGCTGAAACTGAGGCCTAGCTAAAACTAAAGCCAAAACGACCACAGCATGTTTTCTGGCATTTGGGTCCATTTGTGGTTTAAATCAGTGTTCTGACTTTGCAATGGAGCAGAAGAGTGAAGAGGAGAGGAGCTGTGATGGGCATTTGAAGCACAGAGCAGTGGGAAGCATCAGGAGGTGAGTTATTTTTTCCAATGGTAATAAAAACTCTTGCAGGAAAATGCCTAATATAAATGAGCTAATAAAAATATATGCCTAATTTCATAGAACATCACAGTAATGTTCATAGTAATTTCTTTTTCTGTGCCACAATTACTTTTTGAAATTAAATATTTCTACATGATGATTAGGTTTGATCAGAAGCAACTCTTGCTATTTCAGCCTTTTGAAGAGGGGATACTACGTGTAATTTTCTGCTCTTTCATGAGACTAGAAGCACATGATCTAAGTTTAATTTTTTGCAGGCTATGGACAACCTCTCCTTTATCCTTCAAAACAATTCAGTGAAGTATCTCAGGTACCTCATAATAGAAAACCTGTTTCTGCTTCTGTGTCCATTTGTGTTTAAAGTGTGTCTGAAAGTGAAGGGAAAATGCAGATTCTGCCATTCCTAATGCTGAAGTTGAGTGCCTGATGCTAAAACTCGTGCATCACCATTTCTCTTATCTTTAAACAGTTATTTACCAATTTGGGCAATCAAATGGTAAGATGATGTTTTTGTTGCCTTTGGGTTTTCTTTACTACAATCTCTTGTTGTCCTTTAAAGACTGTTATAAGGAATTATCTTAACAGGCCAATGAGAAGAAAGAGAAACATGGAGAGTGATTGGAGAAACTAAAATGAGTTCTCTGGAATGAAATGACAGTCATTTACAAGAAGCAATTACATATATTTGTAAAATAGCTTCACTGGGAGCAGTGCTTGCACACAACAGAAGAAAATTTGACAGTTCAGACATGGGTTCAAATGGAATAATGTCCTTTTTAATATTTTTTTAACCACAAAAGAAAAGCACTTGTGTAGGGCTACTATTTTGCCCTACAGCATTCTTGTGGTTGATTGTTCTACTATTTAGAACTTATAAATGTTTTTTTGTTGTCTGACAAACAAGTGAAGTGAGGGTGGACTTGCCCACATCATTAAGAAACACTTGGAGAAAAGGTACAATATTCCAGCTGCCCCTTGTGAGTAAAGGCAGACACACTCCCTGTTCAACCTCTTCCCTCTGCCCACAAGACCCAGACCATATGCTAGAAAAGAATTTTGATTTCATATAAATACCCCAGCAAGGGAAATAAAAGGTCCTGTAGCAGCTGCCCACACAAAGGTCACCGTTAAGATGCTTAGATTATGACTAAGGATTTAGAGATGAAAAAAAATCACTCTGCATCCTCGTTCCACATCCACACAGACAAAGCTCCATGAACACCTCCCTGAGAGGGAGACACCATCAAAGAAACTCATCTGAACGATGTTTGATGCAAAACTTTTGCCCACCAATCTCTGGGCTGCCTGTCAGCCTTGTCCCTGTGCACTCTGAGCAGCTTGTGGGCTTGATTATTTTTGTGAGTGAAGTCATGGCACAAATGGAGGATCTATGCTTCTACTTCTTCCAGGGTTTTCCCCCTTTTGTGAGCTAATTTGTTAAATCCTTTTCTGAACAGACCGTGAAATAAAACCCCTCCCTTCCTGCTACTAAAGTATCTCAGCTTGTTTCCAGCAAAGTAAATCAAAACAGTCAGTCAGCCACTGGACTACATTCAAAATGTTTTGATTAAAGTTAAAAAATGGAGTTTATTATAAAATTAAATAACATAAAACCAGTTTTAAAGATACTTATGACAACTGGAGTGATGGCAAGTGTAAACCATTTTGTAAGAGGGAAAAGCAAATATTCATGTTTGTCTGCAAGGTGCTATAAAATCTTTGAATTTAAGAGGCTTAAAAAGCACAGAGTGGTCAGTAAAGGACCACCAAATCTGACAGTTTTGGTTTACCACATGTGAAATAAACCAACAAAAATGTTATCAAATCCTGATTAGTGAGTCGTGTGTTCAGCTAGTTCCAAAAATAAAGGTAACACTCTTGATTCAGAGTATGTCATTTCCTTCAACTTTCTGATGTCTTTGAGTTCTGCTATGAGGGAAAGTTTCCACGGCATGATGTTGCAATAAAATAAGATGTCAACTGGTGCTGGATGCGTGGGCAGAAAGCAGACACAGCCCAGTGTTTGTTTTATGTTGCACATTTTTTTCACTGCTTATATTGTGAAACAAAAGTCTCTGAAAGTTAGACCTACTTAATAGGTACCTGGAAGAATGCTGAATGCACCATAGAGTTACAAAATGCCTTCAGAAAGTGGTATTAAATAACTCCAGGCAGTTTGTTTATACAGCTTCGGTCTTTTGCTTTACCACCTTCTGCTTTGGGTCCCCAAAGTCACTGCCAGGGGAGGGTACAGGTCACTGCCTGGTACCCTGGCAGGTGTGGAGAGAGAAGAGTGCTTCTGGAACCCTCACACTTTCATTTAATTTAGGGGAGGGTTGATCTCTGGCCCCTGTCCTGGCAGCTGTGGTGAGGAGGATGTCCAGCAAAACAGCACTTGGAGGAAGGTCATCCATTCCGTGGCTGCGTCAGAGGCAGATGTGCAGAGGAGCCACTGGGGACCTACCCTCCTCTTCCTCCCTGGCAGGGCCCCTGGGGGACCAGAGCTGCCTTCATTCCACCAAGCAGCAGAAGGCTCTGGTGTGCACAGTGGTTTGGGGGAAACACTCCTTTCTGGGAGAAGAAGGGGATTGAAGGAAGTAGCTCCAGTGGAAGATGCCCTTGTTAGTGCAGGAGGATAAGCCCCAACCTGACTCCACTCCCTGTCAGAGGTTTCCAATCCTCCCTGTCACCAAAACTGTAACACAGCCCAGTTCGTTGTGCCTGGTCCCAGCTCGGTGACCTTAATGCTTCTGTGGGTCCAATAAAATAGATGAAATCTGCACATTAACAGCATCACTCCTGGGGTTAATATCAAGCTCCTTCTTAAGTGAATGACTAAATCACACTCATTAGAGGGAAAAGCAGAAGTCATCAATAAAAGTTACATGTGCTGTAAACAACAGCATTTTATTACTCAGTCACTAGATCTGACTTTGGCTTTTTATATAAAGCCTCTGGTTTTGAGGAAATGAATAAAGAAGTGAGAAAATTGAAAGCTGCCTTAAGGTACTTTTTCCTAATTTGTACAGGTGTAAATAGAATTTATTGAAGGGATTCTTAAATGACAGAAAACCCAGTTTCTGGGGATATCATTCTATAGATGACAACAATGAGTTTATAAATAAGATCTAGGGAGTCAATTACCAGAAAGATAACAAATGATTAGCATGATAAATTATTCAGTGCTAGAAGTATTTTAAGTAATCCAAAGTGCAAGAGAAGAACTCTGCAGCCACTTTTGAAAATTAACATGGGATAGAAAATTATTCAATAAACAACATATGTTGCATGGGTATAAAAGCAAAACTTCTTATCACCTAAGGAAGATCAGCTCTTGGTTCTTTTTATTTTGCTTTTTTTTCATGTAAAATCATATAATAATCATGAACATTTTTATATTCCAAATATGTGAAGCAAATATAGGAATTTTTAATGATCTCATTATCTATTTAATTTCTTAGAACTCTATTTCAGCTTCTATGAAGGTGCTACTATTAAATAACATTATTTGTATTATGATTGCACCAAGATTTCAAGTCATAAACCAGGATCTCATTTTAATGTCTGGGATACATCTCATATCCGGAAGAAATAACCACACTTGTAACATACTTGTTCTCATACTTTAAGAAGTTTATAAGTAAAACTAAGATCTTGAATGTAGCACTCGGCTGTTCTGCAGTAATGATCGGGTTCTTTTCCTCCAAAGAACCAAACTCATGGATTCCAGCAGCTGTCCTTTAGCCCCAGCTTTTTTCTTACAGCAGCAATAATTCAGTTTGTACTCTGTGCCTCCTCTGTTGTGGTTTGTGCTCCATGAGGAGTTGTGTGTTCGACTTTCCTGGCCAGCTGATGCCATCTGCTGGGGTCTGGCTAAAGAACTGCGGTGACTCATCATATTTTTCCAGGGAAGTCACTCAGTGTCAGTTGACCTTAAAGCCAGTTTAAAATAAGATTTTTTTTCTCTGACTCTCAGTTTCTGTGGCAATGAGGTCATGCAAGACAAGAGCGTCACCCACGTCTTCACTGATCGGCTTCGTCTTCCAGTGATGCTCATGTAGCAAACTTTCAGGTCCCTAAAAATTGCAGACAGCAGCACCAGGGTGCAGAGTTTTTGAATACAAATTCTAGTTCCTGAGATTATTTAAGTACTTACTTAAAGAAACTTTACCTTTTATATTCAGTTTGAAATGTGTGATTTGTATTTGCATTTAGTATTTCATAAACATATGTATGTTAAGCGTTTGCTTAACTGATGTTGGTCTGCCAGGTATTACTGAGGACAGGGAAAGTTGGCCACAGCCTGGACTTGCCCATGAGTTTCAAGTTCAATATTTAATAATATAAATTTGCGGTGTTGAGCAATTAAACGAAAGTGTCTGGACTCTGTTGTTTGGAAGAGAAGGATTTCCACCAAAGTGGAGAAATCAAGGTGGGCAGTTCTATGTGTAAGGGAAGTAGAGCCCTCCTGGAAACCTCAGTGCCCTGTGACTTCCCTAGGGCAGCAGATATCAGATGGAAATTCAGAGCACAGAATGAGTCAGAGTGTGAAGTGATGTTATCCAGAGGTTCCAATAAAGACTGCAGCAAGGATCCGTTCCATTGGATGGGTTTGATGGGTCTTTTTTTCTTCTTTCAATTATTCAGTCGACTTTGCTAATCTGAGCCAGTAACAACAGAAACATAAAAGCTGTTGTTAAAAAAAAAAAAAATTAGGAAGTGAGAAAGGATGCAAATTTTCCTTTGCAACACCAAGTGATTTCTGAAACAATGGGTACAGGGCTGTTTCGGTTGGAGCATGGCAGAAATGTACAGAGCAAGAACAGGGAAAAGTCTTTATCATGTTAATATTATTACTTTTCTACAGTGACATCTGTTGCAAACCACAGCACTCGATCTGTTTGCACTTTGGTCTATTTTTTGTTCAGAGGAGGGAGAAGAGTTGTAAAAATGTCTTTTAAAAGCATTTATGTATTTCTTTTAGGAGATTCTCCATCTGCCAATGAAACATTGAATTACTACAGATAGAGCTAATGTATCAGAGGTCCAAGAGGCAACACTGCCCACAGTGCCACAGAAATCTCTCCTCCTGTGGTGGCTGGTGGGCCCCAGGGCTGGCACCACCAGAGCAGGCACACTGCAGGCTCAGGATGGATTCAGAGAAGAACAACCCACTTAAAAGAGTTCACCTGATCTTGCTGTTGTTTAGACAAGGATCTGTTCCTTTTATAAATCTCCACACATGATTTCTTTCAGATACTTCCCTTAAATAGGCTTTGACTCAGTCTGATGAGGCAATTGGAAACTCAGGATCCCTACCCAACCCTGTCCGCTTTGTTAGTCTGCACTGATTAAAATTACTTAGATTAGTGCAATTTGCTGATACACTACCAGGGTGAAATTCCTGTAATGGCTGCAACAGGAGACATTGCATGTGCTGTATTGAAACCCTGTGATTATTGTTAGGTCTGTGAAGCCCATTATGTAAATAATCTGGATTGTCCTTCTGAGTTCTACATCATGCAATAGCTATGTATTTTAAATGTCTTTAAGGGAAAGAAGGAACAATCATTGTGTGATTAGTAATTCTTTTTTTCAGATATATTATGATTTTTGTCCTAAACCTTCTGACCAGCAATTAATTTCTCTTCTCCATTACTGTTTCCATCATTCAGGGTTGCATTGAAAGGACAGATGCCTCCTGTATTATTCCAGAAGTATCATTTACAGAATTATATTTCTGTCACACTCCAACTCTTGTACTGGAGCTTATTTCAAAGTAGAGTTTCTTGATGTTTGAAGTTTGCTGGTGACATTTTTTAAAATTTAATTGAACAGTTAAGGTTTCTGGCTGCCTGCCTTGTGCTGAAAGAAAGAAAGAACAAGTTTTGCGTGTTTTTTTCCTACCAAACTTAGTATAGCTCTAATTGCTCTAATTCTTTTGTCTGATCTGAGAAGGCAGTGCACTTGCAAATAGTTCATTTAAAAATATGCTTGAATATGCCATTTCAATAATATTTTTGAGGATATTTAATTTGTAAACTTTATCCTTGGACCTCTCCAGATTTATCAAGCTATTAGCAGTGGATATGTCTTCCATCTATGCAATTTAGGAAAATACATCCCTTCCATTAATTGAAAAGAAGCTGGGATTGGACTGTAAATGTTTTTATAAAACTGAATTTCCTTTTCTCTGTCTTAGACAATCAAGTCATTAAGGTACACTGAGGTATACAAGAAGGAAAAATATATAGTAAACAATGCATACATTAATATAAAAATGTTTTTATATAGTTATAAAATAACTTTTGGACAAATAAAAACAATCACGGTAAATAAGCTGTCCATGCACAGCTCTGGAAGGATTTCTTTCCTCCTTTTAGTTCACTTGCAGATGCATCATAGGGATTTCTAGGCTTGAGTATTTGGTTTTCATCTGTTTTGCCTACTAATACAGACCTGATTGTGGCTTTTTATTTTCCTCATTTATTATTAAAACCCACTTTGGCTTATATATAAAATGCAAGTAATGTGAACATTGGAGTGGCTGGATGGAGATTCCTCTTGCAAGGATTACAAAAGGTAATTTAAGTCCTTTGTCGTTGTGACTCTATGAGATGGATTTGTTCAGCCTGCAGTTATTCCTATTTGTCAGTAAATAAATTTAACTACTTCATAGGAGCTCCAAGATTTTTTTTTTTAAAGAGAAGATTGCAGGACATCATTAATTGCATAGTATCATATTTGTTCTACCCGAGATAAAAAGTAAAATACTGTAGATGAAGCAGGAATATTTAGCCCTAATGATGGTACAATAGGTGAGTTGGGTTTGCAGGAAATGACAGTTAAATGTTACAAATTTGTTCATAAGTGAAAAAAAAAAAAAAGAATTTCTTCTACTTCCAAGTAATGGATGTTTGGTGGCAACAGAATGTAAGCACAAAGCAGCCACTAAGAATTTCATACATTAAAGGAGCAAGACAGTTTTCAGTTGTGTTTTAGTTCTTTAGGCAGCAGGGGAAGATCTACTGCTGTTTAGCTATAAAAGAAGCAGCAGTTTTGCTTCTGCCCAATTGTCTGAGTTTAAAAAAAAAAACCCATAGAAAAATGAAGAGGAAAATATGTTTGGATTGATAGACATAATATATATTAACATAAGGTTATCAGAAGGATAAGAATGAACTTACCACTTGGGATTATTCTCAAATGACAGTTATCTGAGTTGGTGACATACCAGGATGCAAACAATGTGCAGCTTTGGAGAATAAGGAATGAGGAAAGACAAATAGTCAAGGGGAAGTCTTAAATTGTATAAGGGGAATAAAACAGATGAGGAATTTACATTAATTAAGAGCAGGTTAAATCACTTCACAATGTTTTACTGCCCTACTTGCTCATAGTAACTTATTTCTTACCTACTTAACTGTGCTTATGATCTTACTGTTAGTGGTCTAACATATCATAACAATTTTTAAATAACTACTTTCCTTTTTTTTTTGTTAATGAAAAGCTGACCTTTTTTTTTTTTTTTTATCCCTTAGGGTAAAATAAAATAAAGTTTTTTCTATTAGAA
>JAOXXN010000162.1:20843527-20860360 GCA_026770055.1 Myrmophylax atrothorax | reverse complement strand
GCAATGGCACAAGAGGAACGGGCAGGAACTGATGCCCAGCAAGTTCCACCTGGGCAGGAGGAAGAACTTCTTTGCTGTGCAGTGACCCAGCACTGAACAGGCTGCTCAGAGAGGGGGTGGAGTCTCCTCCCTGGGGATATTCCAGACCCCTCTGGACATAATCCTGTGCCATGTGCTCTGGAATGGCCCTGCTGGAACAGGAGGTGGGACCAGATGAGCCACTGCGGTCCCTTCTAGCTTGACCCATCCTGTGTGTTCACACAGTTCAGTTTATGGTGTAGAGAGAAGAGCCAGGGAAAAGTTACACCTGATTTACCCCAGGATTTCATGTTTAAAAAGCACAGCCTGTTCTAGACAAAGATAGGAAAATGCACAAATCTCATTGTGTGCAATTTCTCCCAGACACAGGTATGAAAAGGGAAAAAACCTGTCAGTCCACATGGTGTACTAAGTGGATTTATTCCCCAAATATCCTGGCTTTGAAGCCTCTGCTCTGACCTGGGGAGGACTGGGCATCAGTGGAATGAGGAGCTTGGGGAAGGATCTGAAGCTGGGAATGGACTTTGGAAGTTACTGCTCTGTTCCCTGGAGACGTATGTATGTGTGTATATATGTACGTATGGCCAGACTTCATGAATGAAGATTTGGGAAGGGATCTCCCCACGTGGGTGAGCCCTTTGAGCCTGTGCAGTGGATTTTTTAGGTGAGGCTCAGCGTGCACAGAACTGGCCCCACCGTTTCAGTCCTAAGGTCCATCTGCCACGGCTGAGCGAGCTTGGACAGTGACAGGGAAGTCCTTGGGACTGCCACAGCCCCCGGTACCAACCAGGGCTGACCCTGCTGGGCATCCGAGATGTGATGGGATTGCATGGCAGGGAGGCTTGAACTGCCAGGGGACTGTCCCCACTGAGACTTGAACTCAGGTTCTTGGAATTCAGAGTCCAGGGTGCTCTCCTTTACTCCACGGGACCTCCCTGTCTTCCCTGGAGACAATGAGGGAAAAAATTGGGCAACTCACAGCTCTGTCCCTGAAAACTGCTCAGGGTGTTTTGCACACAGAGCTGGGTTTAGGGGTTAAGTCCAGAATGATACATTTTGAGACATATAACATATTGCCCGTTTGCTGTTTCTGGGCTTTGAAGTGTTTCAAGAGTCTTTCAGTGCTGGTAAAATGTCGTTCTCTGAAACATTAGAAATAAAAATATCTGCACTGCACTCATAGCGTTTTGTTTTCTGGCTGGTGTCATATGAGGAGAGTTGTAGTTACTCTGACTTCCAAAAAAAAAATTTCCAAAAAAAAAATCCAACCTAGAGAACCAATGGGAAACCTCAACACGGTTTCAGACTAAACCTTTCAGCCTTGACTATGACACGTGAGATGAGCCCCTGCAGCTGTGGTGTCCCTCCTGCTGCCCAGTAACCACCACTGGCCCTGCTCAGCCCTGGGGATGCCCAAGAGCATCAGAGGCTCAACGTCAGCCTGAAAAGAGGCATCTGAACTGCTCTTACGGGTCTTCAGAGGAAATTCATATTCTGATCTTTCACAGTTTTTTTATGTTCTATTTTTTTAAAAAAATTCTCCTTTTATTTTGAGCGGTAAGAGAGGTTACAAAATGAGGATTATTGGTTGTTTCAATCTGCAGTAGGGATAAGCATTTTGGATCAGCTCTAGCCCTCATCCTGCTATTCTTTTAGAGAACTTTGATGTCTGGAACGAAGTAGATTGTTTACAGGAAAATATCAAGTATGTAACTGCAGAATAATTAATCTTACTTCAATTATATTTATATTTCCTGTCAAGTCTACTCTGAGTTTATATCCAGGTGATGTGTGAAGTCAATTAACATGGCATAAAGTGCATTCATGTCTCTGCAGTGATTGCTGGGACACTTTTTCCTTAAGTTATTTATATATATTTTTAAATAATTGCCAAGCCCCAAAAGACCGTTGGCCTTAATTTCTCAAGAATAGATGAAAGTAATGATTTTTATTAATATCCTTTTTTTATCTGAACATCTACTGAAGCTATTTTAATAGCTTTTGGAATCTGTATCATAGGTTTGAAATACAACGTATTTTCGATCATTTCTGTAGACTATAGAAAATTACTTTTAAAATATTTGTAGCAATTCCAGTGTCATTAGGAATAAAAAAGTGCTGATTTTATATTTGTGGGCAAAATAATTGTTTTATATAAAACAAAAGCATAAAAAAAGACAAAAGTATTATTCTTTTTGTTAAGAGGGCATTTCCGAGGGATCTAGTAGGTCATAAATGAAATTTTCATGTCCTGTTTGAGAAGAATTAAGAAAAAGAAAAAAATGTCATTCATTTTCCATCAAGGTGAGAAAAAGCCATTTTTCAACAAATTCCAAAAAATTCTACATCTAAGGAATAGAAAATATATTTTGATCTTTGAAATCAAAGAGATACATCTCATCAAAGCAGCAGGTGAGTCTGTAAAGGCAGAAACGTTATTTCATCTGCTTATTTCCCATCTCAGCTGCACTGAGCTCTATGTTCACATGGACTCAGAGTAAGATGGGAAGGAATTATTTCAACTCTGAGTGAGAGAAAACTGAAGGAATGTGTCCTGTGTGGGGCACAGCACTTCAAGAAGGACATGTAGTTGTGGCCCATTTGAAGAAAGCTGACAAGAAAACTTCAAAAGCAATCAGAGCAGCTTTAAAATAAAAATATAAATGAATTAAGGTTGTTTAGCCTAAGGGAAAGGGCACTAAGCACAGGACAGTTTTAGTTTTATTCTTCAACAACTTTTATTTTAAAAGAGCAGGGGTTGTTGGTTACTTCATCCCTTCCATCATGGAAAGGGGAAGAATAATGGCAATAACGAGCATGGCTTGGGTTGGACATGACAAGGAAAAATACTCTACTGGCTGGAAGAAAGAGCTGGAAGGGATTATGGAGCCTCTAAATTTAGGAACAGTTTAGAGCAAAATTGACAACTATTTACTGGGAAAGATGTAATTGTTGTCTGTTGGGAGAATAGGAGAGGATCAATATCTGTATTGAGGTCCTGTCCAGCCTCCATTATGTTTTTTTAACTTATTCCATGAATTTTGATCTTGTTTGCAGCACCACATGTCTCTTTTTAATGCAGAACTCAAAATGCACTTTAGAGAAAGGAGGGATGAAATGAGAACCCGGATGTACTTCATTTATTTGTTAGAAATTACATCCACTAATGTTACAGGACACAATTTGCAAATAACCTGTCTGACAAACACAGGGTCAGCTTAATTCCATATTAATATTAATATTAATACTAATACTAATTATTATTATTATTATTATTATCATCATCATCATCATCATCATCATCATCACTATTTTTATTGCAGAAACCTCTTTGAAAAAATAAGAAATTAAACTATTCTGGAGTCCTGTTGACATGAATTTCATACTCTCTTAGACCTTGTAAGAGCAGGGGTATAATTACAAATAACTCAATTGTGCTCTTTTAAATAAAATAAACTTCAAAACTGTTTATGTGTGAGTAAAGTATTTTTCATAAACATATTATCCTTTTTGTATTACACAAATAAGGTCTCAAGAGAGATGGGAAGGGTTCACACAGAATGAGGCAATGGAGGGGCTGAAATACCACTGGATCTGAGGTAATGCAACAATTCCTTCTTTGAGCAAGAAAACCTCTACTTGTTTATGATGTAATGAAAAAATAACATATTCTGTCATTCAAAACCCAAGACAAAATCCAGCTGAGAACTCTGGACAAGTCTTCCTGTGGCAAAGTACGAATGCTTTCCTATAACATTATTTTTGCAAACGTCTGCAAGGTAACAGTATCACACTTCTTTTCAGGCAAAACCAAATCAGGTTTTATTAATGTGTATTTGTTTCCTAACAGTGTGGAGGTGTCTCTGCACCATTCTCCATGGCCTGAGCTCCTCAGCCTTTCCCCATGGTGTGTGGGCAGCTGTGGTGTACAGTCTGAGACAGGAGGTGTCACCTGAATTTCAGGGCACATTGCAGCCTTCTCTTAATTGATTTGCAGCTCTTGAAGGTGAAGGTTTCAATTTAGTGACAATGTAATGATTTGGCAAACTATTCCTGCATCTGTGAATTAAGATACTGAGAGAACAGTCTTTGGGTACTCTGTGGAAATGACACAAGAGGCAACGGGCAGCAGTTCTTCAGGCTACAATTCCTCACACAGCATGTCCCTCTCTTCGGGAAAAGAATTGGTTACAAACGCATTTCTCATTAAAGGACCAATTGTTTACTCAGTTTACGTGTATGATTGTTGAGGTCAAGGGGATACCTGTTCTCAGGAGGCCTGGACTAAGTGAAAAAACAAGTAATTCGGGAATTTCATATTAGACAGCACTGAGATTTCTCTGTGTTGATAGTGAAGTGCAATATCTTTCAGAATCCTCTGTCCATGAGGTAACTAATGTCCCTGGTGCTTGATGTGGTGGGTTATGGTTCTGGTATTGTTTTCCTGCATACTTTTTTACTGAGGACATGGATTTTTCCAGAGTTAACATTAATGCAGGTGCCCAAAAAGGGAGGTAACATGGCAAATATAGTTGGAACAATTTATCTGCTTGAAGGCTTGGGAAAGAGAGGAAGGGGGGGAACCACAGCTGAATATCAGTACAACAAAGAACTCCATACCCTGGGATAAAGCAGTCTAGGCTCTTGCCTACTGCTGTGCCTGTGGCAAAATAAAAACTGGAGAGGGTCATGGACTTTCTAGTCAGTTTGTATTTATAGGACACTGGGCAATAAAATATTCAGATTACACTTATTTATTGCTTATAATGAGGTAGTGGTCAGATCATCAGAGACTCTAGTATTGCTTTCTGTCCTGGAGCATTCAGATGTTCAGTTTTGTCGCTTTTGTGGGCAGAGAAATCAGAGTAAATGTTGAGTTCTCTGATATTTTGGGTTTCCTGTCCTGTGAGCCTTCTTTGTTAAAGAGTTGCAATTTTTTATCAAAATTTTATTGGACAAATTGTCTTATAGGTAAAATGTGAAATGTATTATGCAAAGAGTTAATTATTCCACTCAGATTCTTATAATAATTGTGGATATAAAGCTTAAATATTTGCTTCTTTCTTCTAATTCAGGGATTTGGGAAGGGCTCTTGCCATATTATTCATCTAATAATCTGGATTTATAACTATATCCAAATTTTTATGAGCAATCAGAACCTGCTGTCTTTACAATGCAGTGAAGGAAATAGTTGAAGCCTCATGTTACTCAGGAAGTATTGGATTTTAATTAATAACCACGTGGAACAGCTGTTCAGATAAGAACACTATCTCTGCTAATGAAATAACTAAAATAAAGTGAACTGTGTGAATAATCATAAAGATTTTCTCCTGGACTATGCAAGATAAATATTTATTGAGATCAACAGTTGCAAGCAGAAGATAAGTTTTATTGATATGGAAGGGTTTTGTGATAGCAAAGGGTTGTATTGGTAGTTTGATGTGACAGCTGAGAGCACAGTCCTGCTGTAAGGAATGGCTGAGGCAGGGCAGCTGCCAGGTGGGTTCACTTTGGTTTGCCTCAATTTATCAGAGCTAAAACGAGGGGATTTGGCTGTTGTTAATCATGCAGAAGGCAGACAGGGCTGGCAGACAGAACCAGAGTTCCCCTCTGACTCAGCTTATTTATGTAATGGCTGATGAAGTTCCACTCACAGAACTTTTCTGTGCCCTCTCACCCCCCGTCAGCACAATGGCTGAGAACGTCTGGAGGAAACCCTGGGATTACTGGGGAAAAATCTCATGCATAATTTGCCAAGGAAGCAACAAGAAGTAAACTTCTTTAAGAGTTACATTTACAGGACTAGAGAAAGTGTTTGGATCGTGGATTATGAACTTTTTTCCCTTAGAGCTCAAGGTAAGGAGTAATGATTTTTAAATAATATGTGTAATATAAGAAAGGAGCAAACACTTTCCCTTCCAAGATGTCACCCATATGGACAGGCAGTGACAGATGTGGGAGGGAACAACTGGGACCTTTTAATTTCTCATTTTAGTTCTATCCTAAAAGGCAGAACATGATCTGAATCTCACCTGCAGAGCTGTACTCCAGGATGAGCCAGGGACAGGTAAGCCACACTTACCATTCTCAGATAGATGAAGAACCTGAGGTGTTGCTTTAGGACTTGAATTTTTCTCCATAATCACTCAGAAAAGTAAGCACACGGATAACATTGCACTATTCTTCATTTCTGTAAGGACATAATATATATTTTAATGGATAATTTAGACTCCAAGTGATCAAAATAAGATATTGGTGACATATTTTCTTACTAAATTGACTGATATCTTTGACCTTGATTGCAAATAGGAAGGAAGGCAGATGCCTTGTTTGATGTACAAACTTTGCCACATTCCTTAACTAATTACATCATTTCATGGTAACTACATCTCCTATTATTGAATCTCTCTTTTATGTGGAATTTCTCATCATAGTGCATCACTCCAGTAGAGTGAACCCATCTTGTTCCAAAGTATAAGCCAATTTATACTAAAATGTTCTGGTTGTCTCATTTTTATTAAACTGAGCATGTAGGTGTAAAAGCTTTGTGGCATCTTTGGGGAGGAATGGGTCGGGATGAGTCTAAAATCTCTTTTTCAGTGCTCTGGTGGCTCAAATCCCATCGTGTCTGGTGAGACGTCTGTTATTTTTAGCTTTGATACTAAATTAATTCTATCTATCTATCTATCTATCATCTATCTATCTACTTACTTACTGTTTGTGACATGTTAATATTGTTGAATTAGAATTAAAGTAGGCACATCACTGCAGTGCATTTTCTTGCTATTGCAGAGATCTCCTGCAGAAAGGCTGTGACAGTACTCAGAGCTGAGGTCTCCATTAAATGCAACTTAAAAATTAGTTTTAAGTGAACTTCACATCAGTTCACTCACAGTGAGAAGTATTTACTTGGTTTCCAATGCTGGAAAAGGAACAATGGTCAGACTTTTCATTTATGGGACACATTCTTAACGTGGAGCTCTGATTGCTTTTAGCTTCAGTGCTTCTTAAAGTGTGTTTTCCTTATTAGTGGGAAATACAGAATTTTAGCCCAGTTTTCCAGCAGACTGGAACAATATGCACAACAAGGAACAAAACCTTTTCCTACTTCCCAAGTAACTGGGATCAGCAAACAACTTTGGCAGTTCTTTCACCATTTAAACTCATTTAAAATAATGATTTTGAAGACTCTGTGGCTGCCCCATCCCTGGGAGTGTCCAAGGTCAGGTTGGACAGCACTTGGAGCAACCTGGGCTGGTGGGAGCTGTCCCTGTCCATGGCAAGGGGTGGCACTGGATGGGCTTTAATGTCCCTTCCAACCCAGACATTTCTGGGATTCCAGGATTCTATGCCCAGAATTAGATTTGACTACTGTGCTTCAGAAACTGCTTAAAAATGTTATTTTGGAACTGAGCCATGAAGGAATGAGGGTCTGCAAAGGAAAACCTTGAATAAATTGTCTCAGGTGAACAAAGGAAAAGTAACTTTTCTTTAATTTTATTACTTCTCATCAAAATATAGTGGAAATCAAGTACAGTTTGAATTGGAAAATACTTGTTTAGGAGGGACCCTCAAAATTAAATTCCCTAGTTTCAGTCCTTGTTTTGTTTTTATGAAATAAGATTTTCTTACAAAATTTCAAAGGTTGATAGAATCGGTCTGTTGAGTATATCAAGTAACATATGAGAAATTATCTCCAAATACACATTTGGGGGACTCAGAAGAAACCATAGGAGAAAAATGGTTAAAGATAGCAACAAAATCCCAATAAACTATTTAATATAAGATCAAGGCAAAAGAAAAGAAGGATCAAACAAAAAATTATGGTGGCGTTTGGCTTTTTTTTTTAAGTTTAAGTAGACTTAGATATACAATTAATTCTTTTTAAGTTTGAGAAACTGATAGAATTATAAAGGGAAGGACTGATATAATTCAGAACTTTCAGAAGAATATAGAAGCACTTTGGAAAGTGAAGACCAAAATTATTTCTTATATAATTTCACTTATTTGTGATTGTGTTAAATATTCATAATGAGAATGAAGATGTTTGCTCTAAATTAACAAAATCTGTCATAAGAGTGGCTACTTATAAATAAAACATTTTAAAAGATGCTGCTTTAAAAGCAAATAAAACATAAGATGTTATTGGGATCAGGCACAAATAAAAGAGGGAGTTTGAAATTACATCACTGCCCATATTTTATATATTATGACATATTATATATGCTGTATATATTATGATTCCTTTACCTTGAACACAATTCCTCTTGCAGGGGAACAAAGATGGAGTTTCTCAGAAAAAGATTACATTCAACCCTCTTCCTTCCTCATCTTGAAGTAGTTTCCAGGTTCTTGAATAAGGACTCCATGTCATTGCTAAATTTTTTTAAATTACATTTTGATTTAACCTTCTAATGCACCTGAAGTCATTAGTTTTGTCCTCCTCTCCCACAAATGATGGCAGGAGTATAATTCTTGGCACCTCCTGTAATAAAACCAGGAGCAAAGGTCTGTCCACTTGGCATGTTGGGATGAATCAGCAGAGCAGTCCAAACTGACATCTGGGAATTGGATTAACGTTTTCTCCTAAAATACAGACAGAGTTGAACCTGCCTTGGGGCAGCCTTCCTTCCTTTCCTGGACAGGAAAAACCTGCTCATCCTGCACCACCTTTGAACTGAGACTGGGGGAAGAACTTGGGTTCTGTGTGATGGAAAGGCAGGAGAATCTGACCTCGGTGTCTCTTCAGCCATAATGAGACCATAGGAATTCAATGGACTAAACCATAAATAAATAAAAGGCTTATAAACTCCACATATTAGATGTTCATCCTTACATTTCACTTTGGCTGGGTCTGGCTGGGGCCCTCAATCTAAGACTCTTTTACAGTCAATGGGCAAAAGAGAAGTTTGCAGAAATTGACAGAATATGCCCATAATAACCAACTTCCCACAAGACTTCCAACATTCAATTTGGATGATATACTACAAGATCAACTGCTTTCTAACTTCATTTTTCCATTATTTGCAGTAGAAATGTTATTAGATATGGATTTCAGTAATGTGATTACCAGTGAGTGGTAATTTTGAAATATCTGTGTGGGAACAGCTTGAGGAATTAGTGTGTTACTGAAATAAAACCATGATGCAGATTTAAACCTTATCTTACCCTAAGCTATTCTGAACATTATCAGCACCTTTCCATCCCTTCTCAAAATAAATGGAGAAGGAAAATACTCAAATAATAGTATGTTTCCTGTGTGTTGTGTCCTGACAAACTAAAACAAAATAATTCAATTAGAAACAAAAGAGTCAAAATGCATTTTGAAGTACAAAACAAGGCTATTGACCAAAGTTCAGAAACTATTATTATGATGGTCAGGTTTTAGTTGATATTTAGAATATTATGCAAATCAGGACTTCCTGTGGGGAATATCTATCAGCTTTATATTCCTTCTACCCCTTCTCTGAGGTGGTGCCTCCCCAACTGCTGCTGTTCTGAGGTAGATGAATTGATGTCTTTGGTGACTTTTCTGTAGTAGACATTGGAGTTTGTCTTTGGTTGTTGAGCTGTTTCGTTCCATTTAACCCTGCCCTCTAACAGTTGCTTAACAACAATTTATTTAGGGTTCAATTGGGAAATCCACCCCCAGGCTCAGAGTGAGATCCTCTGTAAGGGCAGCGGAGCCCCAGAAGGGGAACACTGGTGCTCTTGAGATCTTCCACTTACAGGCAGTGGAGAAGAGTTTCCAGACCACTGGTCACTGCCATCGCTGGCTGCTTTCTCCTCTGTTCTCTGTGCTTTGGGGTTCCCTCACTTCTTGCCCCCACTGCTGGTGCAGTTCCTGCAGTGCCACCCTCCCTCTGTAACCTGGGGCTTGCAGTGCTCTGTCTATGGCTGGAATTTTGTCATGTCCAGGAGAACCAATAATTTTGCTGTTTCTTCATTGATTTGTGGTTCTGGGATTGTCCCCGAGTGCCTCCAGCTCCTCCTTCCCCAATCCCATAATGTAGTATACACTGGGGGTCCTGCCTTGGTGCATCACTAGGCCTGGGAAAAGGAGTCCAGGAACAAGCTGATGCTGTTCAATTTCAATACTGAGACTTGATTTCAGTCCTCAAGGGGAACAAATGTTGTGTTTGCCTCCATTTGTCTCTGTTGCCTGATCTTCTGCTAGGACAAGAAATAATTCCTGAGGGATTGGAATGTGCTCCTCTTCTAGAGAGTTTTAGAACTTGGCCTTGCAGAAAATTATCCCCTTCCTTCAAATCTTTCTCAGGTTGCTATTGCTCACTGAATTACTAGAATTTATCATAAAAATGAGCCTTTTGGAGTGAGAGTTCTGCAATTCTTGAGGTTTAATTTTTTTTTTTCTGAGTTAGTGCCAGATTTTTCTCTATTTCCAAATGTAGTCAAATACCAAACTGACAGTAGAAAACTTCTAGAATATCTGCATCAACACAGCCACACCTCAGAAAGAGCATTGTTCTGACATTTGGTAGATTTACTTCAAATATGGATTGAATTAAAATTTCTGCAGTTATTTCTTTCTGACTAGAAACTTGAAAACTTCTTTGATTTTGTTGCAGCTCCTTGCAAGGAAAAAAATCCCATATTTCTCTTGTTTGGGTGACAGGCTTTGGAAGACAATGGCATTGTGTTAATAAGAGCAGATGACTGAGTTTATAAAGATACTGCTGTACAATGTGCCTACTGTGTTTTTTTTAAAAAAAATTAGTAAGTTAATGAATGAAATTTTAAAAACATATTGATTACTTGAATGTTTTGGAGAGTTGTGTTTTTTAGTTTTGGGGGAATTTTCTGGTTGGAGTTTTTTTCTATAGCATGAAATATAGCTTTTAAATAACAAAAAATGAGGGGAGTTTTGTGATCTTGGGAATGTATTTGCTCTAACAAATAGTTTTATTAACCTCATAATTGTTTATTTTGAAAGTTTCATCCTGACCTGAGCAGTAAAGAAAAGCCCTGATTTATGCTGCCCCATAATGATCTGAAAGGTTGGCTGCAGGGTTTGGGTTGTTTCAGAGGGTTATGTATAGATAATATGTATCAGTTCTTTCTGCAATGCTGGATTCTAATTGCTGGAATCCCTCAATAAATGTTTTCTCCTACCTAAATTGTACAAAAACATGCTGAGGGCAAAATGATTTGGACTCTTTATAAAATGAGAATGGAGGTGCTACTTTTGCTGTGATTCATGAGCTGAGAACACTCGGGTGTAATCTTGGCTCTGAGATAATTTGGGTGGAGCAGAATATCCTCAGCTGGGATGGGAAGTCTTGCAGTTCCAGAGATGCTCCTGAACAATCTCCCACAATCTGACAAGTTCTGAGTCATTCCTGGGGGAAAAAAAAATCCCAAAGCTGTAGTCCTTGAACTAGAGGATGAGCAAGGCAGTCTAAACATTAGAAGCTTAGTGTTGCTGTGCCTCAGATGAACTCTGTGCACAACTTGAGGAAAGCAGAACTACCCTCATGGTTGAGATATTTTTAAATTATAATAATTAAAACTGTTGTATTAACAGGAGCCACTGAAACATCTGAGGGAGAAGCACTGAAATTACAAACAAGCAAAAATATGAAATATTATTTGATGTTTACAAGTACAGTGAGGTGAGTGTTGTTCCCAACCTGAGTGGAAGGGCATAGAGTAGCACTGAGAGCAGGGGAACAGGGTGGGAATCTGCTGTGAAATAAAATACCTGAATAGCAAAAGGCATCTTCTTAAATAGTAACAGCTCCTGTGGTATCTTGGGCATCCATTTACTACCATTGGCAGTCAAAGTCCTGAGGGTGAGCTTTTAATTTAATGCTTTACATTAAAGAACTGTTCTCGTATAGCACATTTGCCTTCAAGCCTCTGCAAATAAATAACTATTGCGCTGTGAATCACAGTGCAGTGAGTGCCACTGCCAAATGGAGACACCGGCCCGACCATTTCTTGTAGCACTGGAATGGGGAACATTTATTACAGCCATTACAGACAGCAGAGTGATTTGAGAGCCAAAGAGGTGTCATTTATATAATGTTACAATTCTCTTAACTCTGAGAAATAAAACAAGCAAGGATCTAAACAGGCTCTACACCTGCACTGCTGCCCCACATTCTTGGACATTGCTATAAACCCAGACCATCAGCTGCAGCTGAATTTTACAGCCAGACATTTCAATGCTCTATCTTGTTGCCTGCCTTCGATATCCTCAAACTTTATGCTGCTTGAAGCACCAGTATAGATAAAATTTTTCTTGCACCTTCCCTCCTTGGAAAATGAGAAAAAAACTTGGTTACTTTCAGAAACTCTTTACTGTATCTCTGCAAAACTGTTTGTTGTAGAAATGGTAATACTGATATCTGCCCACAACTGCTTCAGTGGGTATTTGCTGTTGCACCACACATGTTGTTGCACCACTCATTGTTGCAGCCATGCTGATGTCTGTCCATGCTCATGCTGAGGCCAGAGAACACGTTCTAACATGTAAGCAAAGATGGATTACTGATAGTGCTCATTTTTCTGTTGTCACAGAATCTCTGCGATCTGCTCACTGAACTGGGGTCCACAGAAAGAAAGCCACTGATTAATTTTAAAGCAAGAAATAACTGAGAGAATAAATGTTCCAAATGGAAAAGTGTGTTCTTGTAAGCACTTGGGAGACCAGTCATTGCAGGAGACTGGAACAGGGTTCATGGCTGGAACAGAGATTGCACTGAGAGTGGGAAATAATTGCTCAAGGTGTTCATGTATTTTCTGCACGTACTCGAACATCACCAGTTACAAGGAAATGGTTTGAGTCTCTTGTCTTCCAGACATTTGGCAGAAATCACCAGGGCGTGTGGGGGTGTGACATCTGTTCATGGCTAAGGATGGCCTTCAGAAGTACATTTCTGCTTCCTTTCTCAGAGGCATTTAGAGTGATATCTGCTTATTCGCAAGGTATGAAGTTGGAAATCTTACCACAAACTGCCTCGTGGTTTTTAACATTGCCAAGTTTTCACTTTGAATTTCACTGTCGGTTTAGAAAATTACATCCTATTCTTCGTGTGCTCTGTACAGGGGCCTGTTAAGTCTCTGAACACAAGAAACTTGCTGAATTTCCCTGGGGCTGGTGATCTTATTACTCGCTATTCGTTGAAATAATCCTCCTGGGAACCATTCAATATTTTTTTAGCCCATAAAACTTTCAGAGCTTCCTATTATTATGAAAGGTCTAACTGAGCTAAAGTTGTTAGGACAGGGTTTAATTTTGCAGACCCTATCTTTACAGCCTCATGAGAGCACCTGGTTAGCTCTTCAGTGCATAAAATTTGAGTCTCTGCACCACACACCTCCAAGAGGCTCCTTTTTCAAATCTGGGGGGAAAATTGCATAGCAACAGTATGTGAATTTATGTGTCATTTAACACCTCTCCCTCCTTACCTGTTGCATTATCTCTTTCCAGACCCCTTTCAAAGGGTTCCAGGACCTGCTGCTTTCACTGTACCCATCAGAGATGGTTGTATTCCACTTTTCAGCTGTTATTGTGTCACTCTTTGTCCTGCAGCTTGAGCAGGATCCTTTTCAACTTGTGGATGGGTAGGAAGGAAATTACGTTTTCCCATTGCCAAGTGAGGTCTCTCATCTCTCATCCACAGCTTGCAGCACTTCTGCTTCATAAATCTTTATTGTGAAAGAGTATTTTGGTTTAATCCGTCTTGCCCTTCTTCCCAGTGCCAGTCATGTGCCTGTGTGACAGCACAGGACCACAGCATAGATCCCTTCATGAATGGTTCTAGTTTCTCCAGGGATATCTTGCACAGAGCTGCCTTTATCCAGGGAAGACTCTGGGCTGTCTGGTGGGCTCTGCCTGCATTAGTTGTAGTGCCAAGGTGTAAATCAGATTAAGACAATTGACTGCAGTGGGAGGTTTGATATGACAAGGAATGAAAGCTCAGGGTTGAAACAGAATAGCAGTGTCTGTTTGTTTGTGTATTCAGGACTTTATCTCAAAATGTACCTATTCTGACAAGGAATTTTAGTGTAGAATATGTTATGTATCTCTACTACATTGGAATTCTATTTCTAATACTGACTTGGAAAGTAGATTAATGACATAGTCAGTATAGATTTCTGTGTACATTTATTATGCATCTCTTAATTTTCTACAGGAGCAGAAGTCTCTGCCATAATTCCAGCTCAAGGAAGCTGACAGAACTCAGAAGAGCTAATCAGATTGCTGCAGTTGCAAAGTATCTCTCTATTCCAAGACCAAACCCAAGGACAACAAAAAATGCCAAAGGAATAACTCCAAAGTACATCTCCTTCATACTATACACTTTGAGGGATAGCATTTGTCATTCAGTTGTGATCTCTAATCACTCAGTGATTATGCTTGTCCTGCAAACACTTGAATCTTAGCAGGACTCTAAGAAATACTCCCAGTCAAGAACACAATGGATGCCATCAATTCCTAGACTGAAATCACTTTGGATTTCCCAAATAATTTTTGACAGGCTGACAACATTGGGGCTGTTCATCCTGGAGAAGAGAAGGTTGAGACCTCAGAGCACCTTCCAGTGTCTGAAGGGCCTGCAGAGAAGGTGGAGAGGGGCTGTTCCTCAGGAACTGGGGTGACAGGTCAGGGGGGAATGGGTTCACACTGACTGAGAGAAGGTTTGGATCAGATATTGGGAAAAAATTCTTGGCTGTGAGGGAGGTGGTGAGGCCCTGGCACAGGTTGGGCAGAGAAGCTGTGGCTGTCCCATCCCTGGAAGTGTCCAAGGTCAGGTTGGATGGGGCTTGGAGCAGCCTGGGCTGGTGGAAGGTGCCCCTGCCCATGGCAGGGGGTGGACTGGGATGAGCTTTAAGGTCCCTTCAACTCAAGTCATTCTGTGATTCTACAGGGATTCTTTTACCTTGGCCTATTTGGGTAGTCCTGCTGTTTTCCAGTGATAGCTCTAACTCAAATAGTCATGTTTTTGGAACTGGGGGCATGATATATCTGGATACAAAAGTGGGCAATGCTTGTTAGTTCTTTGTCATCCTGGGAATGTAAATTTTCCCTCTATTGAACCTCTGCTGTCATTATGTGAAGAACAACCCTCTGGAGAAGGTGGTTGAGAGCTAATAAATTTCTTCTTCCTAAGCTTTCCTTTTTAATATTGAAACCAGTGTGACTATGTAGAGGTTTCTGGGTGATCCGGGCAGAGGAAGACATGGATCAGCTGGGGCTGCTGAAGTCAAATTTGTGGTGCTGCTCTGGAACACGCCTGTACCCTTTGCAGGTGTCACCCAGTGGGTGATGTTGTCACCAGCAGCTGGAGCTCTCAAACCTTGGCTCTCTGAAGCCTGTGATAAGCTGAGTAGAATTTTAGCATGTGACTGGCAGAGTTATGATTCCACACTGTCACTGTATAGCCTTGTGATCTCCAAGGCCCAGACCTGTCTGCTCTGCTGTACTTTCTTTGACTTAGAACTCTCTTTTTTTTGCTGGAGAAATCGATAGAAAATGCATGATTTTTTTTATTCAGAGCACACCCCTGTGCTGAAGGGGAGAAAATGCAGGTTTTAGAGTTAAGTATTTGTACTGGGGTGCTGGAATTGCTATTTGTTAGTCATCAAAGAATTGAATTCTGTCCTTCATTTAGAGAAAATACTGTTCTTCTGACATATTCTAAAGCTATTGATAACCTGTAATTTAAAGACAGAAAAACTCTAGACAATCCAAAATACAGCTTCTGGCTTAAAGCAGATAAAAGGAACTACTTTTTCCACAGCATGCTGTTAAGTTGCAAAATTTATTGCCATAAGAGACTGTGGAGCCTGAAAGTGTAAATGGGTTCTAAAAAGGGTTTAGCTAAATCTGTTGGTTGCTACTAAACAGGGTGGTCTACAAGCAAGTGCCAGCTCTGAGTTCCTAAAGTTGTCATCGAAGCTGAGAAATACACTGTGGAAGGATTGGTTTCCGGGTGGTGAGGAGGAAAGTGTGTTCCCTCACACAGAAGGATGTCCCACACATGGGTCCTGTTTTACTTGGATATGGCAAGAACTGAGTGAAACTCAGTGTGTGAGAGTAGTGTGACACTGGGAGGAAAGCCGCACCCCTAAAGTGAAAAGGGGAAAAGAAGTGAAATGGGAAGTGAAACCATTTCATTTTTACCAAAGCATTTTTACAACTTGAAGGGCTCCAAAGGCAGTTTCCTGATGATACTAAATTGGAAGGAGCTGCTGACTCTCTTGAAGGCAGGGAGGCCCTGCAAAGGTACCTCAACAGAGCAGAGGTCTGGGAATCACCAACTATGGGAAGTGCCGGATTCTGCCCCTGGGATGGGGCAACCCAGGATGGACAAACAGACTGGGAATGAGAGGCTGGAAAGCAGTGCCAGCAGAGAGTCCTGGGGGTCCTGGTCAGTGGCCAGTTGGGCACGAGCCAGCAGTGCCCTGGAGCCAGGAGGGACATCCCTGTCCTGGGGGACAGCAGGCTCAGCATGGCCAGGCCAGGGAGGGGATTGTCCCACTCTGCTCTCTCTGGGGCAGCCTCACCTGCAATGCTGGGGCAGTTTGGGGGGACACCGTGGAAGGAAGTGATTGAGCCATTGCAGAGTAAAGTAAACAATTATGTCACAGAGGAAAAGGACTTCACACACAAGCCATTATGATTTATAGTGAAAGACCCTTTATTACACACTGTACACGGTTTATGTAGGGTGAAGGCTACATTCGATTGGCTAAATTGAACCTCACACCATCAAACTACAAATTCTAATTGGTTATAATCCATATCTCACAAGTCCAGTGTTT
>JAOXXN010000162.1:20811892-20827015 GCA_026770055.1 Myrmophylax atrothorax | reverse complement strand
AAAAATATAAAATGCTGGCAGAAATAAAAAATTACTGAAAAATGTAATTTTGCAATGTCTCAGTTCAAAAAAGATTCATTGCTAAAGATGTATTTCCTTTGTATTCACAACATAGGCATAAAATTGTTTCATAGCAGCATAAAGGAATTTTGATACAGAAAACTAGATTTAGGCAGTAAAAAAGTGCACCAATTTTTGTAATACAATTAAAAATCCCTAATCTGTTGTGGCTATGATGGTATTGACATTTTGATATAAAATCTAGAATTAATGGATTTTCCTCACTGGTTGTATTTATGAAAATTGGAGCATATGTCGGGGTGGAGGATTTTTTTTTCTTTTTAAACATTGAAACTTCATACAAAATGCAAAATTTCTATGTTGACAGACCTTTTTCTCCATTAGTCTTTCAAAAGTATATTATTGTTTTGGTAGTCCTTTAAATTTCATTTAACATCTTCACATTACGGGTAGGATAATTTAGTAATCAAAGCTTTTGGATGTGACCTGAATCCAATTCTTGACTTTAATTAGAGTCTGTCATCAGAAAAGTCTAATAAACACAATGCTTATTCTGTAACCAGCCACTCCATTTACTGAATCAGCTGAATGTTTAAACCTATTCACTGGTGAGTAGAAGTTATTCTGATGGTGTCAGCAGTATAACTAGTATTCCAGATTTAAATCTGGATGTATAAAGTAACAATATGTGGAAATATATTGTGCTTAAACTTTCATTGAGGCCAGCAGTCTCTGGCTGTCAGAGGGACTTTGTTTTTAAGAGAATTGAGCTTTTCCAGCTCTCATGGAGGTTTGAGAGCTGGATGGAAATGGAATTACCCACACTCTGGGATGGAAATGTAGGCTCTGGAAATCTCAGGTGTGTTTAGTTTGGTGTGTTTGGCTTGGTCAGTGTTGCTGGCACAGCCCAGAACTTCTCTGTGGTGGAAATGGAGGCTCTGGGAATCTCAGGTGTCTTGGTTTGGTGTGTTGGGCTTGGTTGGTGTTGCTGCTGGCACAGCCCAGAACTTCTCCCTGGGGAAATAGGAAGGGGAGAATGGAATGTGGTTGCTTTTGCCCACACCATCTGTGTGTTTTTACCCTCTCCCCATGGCAGGTTGTGGGTGCCACAGACAGTGCCCAGCCCAGCAGCTTCCTGGGCATGGACAGCCCCTGTTTTCCTGGAGCAAAGGCTGTAGTGGTGCCTGGCAAGGCTGGAGGCTCAATCCACAGCTCTGGGAATCTCTTTGCTGTCAAATCAACTTTCTTAGCTTCTGTTGTCAGCTCCAGGAAAAAAGAGCTAATCTACATAAAAGAAGCCCTTATTAAAATAAAAAATAAAGTTTGGGGCAGAGGGGAAAAAAGAATCTTGAACACATGTCCATTTGTATCTATTGAAGTAGCTTTCCTTGCAGCTCATTCCAGGCATAATGTTGTACAAATTTTTTCAATAGACATTATTTGTGAAAAATAAGTTCAGAATTATGTGCAGGTGGTACAGGCTCTTCTTGTTTCCAGAAGAAAAGTCTGTGTTTTTGCCACAGGTCTCTCAGTGCCTCAGCCCAGTAACACCCCATGGACATCATGGGCTCTCTGTGCTAAATGAGGTACAAACCCTGAGTGGAAAGGAGAAAAAGCAAAGCATGCAGATCCCTAAAGATTGACAAGAAAAGATCCTGGAGCCAGGCATGCAGAGGCAGGAGGGCACAAACCCATCCCATAGCAGTGGATTGCAGGGTATGTGTGTATGGCCAAGCTTCACAAATGCAGATTTGGGCAGGGCTCTCCCCACGTGCCCGGGCCCTTCCAGCCTGCACAAGGGATGTTTTAGGTGAGGCACAGCATGCGCAGAACTGGCCCCACCGTTTCAGTCCTGAGGTCCATCTGCCACGGCCAAGAGAGCTCGGACAGTGACAGTGAAGTCCTCGGGACTGTCACAGCCCCCGGTACCAACAGGGGCTGACCCTGCTGAGCGTCCAAGATCTGACAGGATCAGACGGCAGGGAGGGATTGAACTGCCAGGGGATGGTCCCCACTGAGACTCAAACTCAGGTCCTTGGGATTCGGAGTCCAGAGTGCTCACCATTACACCACCAACCTGCCCTGGATTGCAGGGTAGGTCAGCTGGAATGAAGCTCCAGCCTCCTGCTCTCCAGGCTGGGGACCTGCTGCCTCTGGAATTGCTTCCCCCTGAACAGCTCTGGAAGTCAGAGCTGTGCACACATGAATTAAAAATCAGAGTGTACAAGGGGGCATGAGACAGGTCTGACTATTGGGGGTTTTTTAATATGAAGATATAAAAACTAAAAATATCAGGGAAAAGAATTTCAGTGAACAAAAATAGGAAGAGAAACAGTTGGACAAGCAAGATACAGTGGAAGGAAATGAACACAGGCCTGGAAAATATCTGTACGGTCAGCCCAGTTTCCAGTACTCATGGGGGAGCTGAGATTAAAATGTCTAAAACAGAAACAGAATTTTCAGTTTATGATACAGAAAACCACAGGCTGGAGCAATCAGACTGGAACATATCCTTTGGAAGTTAAATTCAAGGCATGGCTCCAGAGCATTCCAGGGGAGCTGTAGACTTCTCCAACAGATTTTTAATAGCTCTTTTGACAAAGCATGAGGGATTGAAGGAATAGGGTTGCAACCTTTTTTTAAGTGCCTTTTTTTGAAATAACCTTAGCAAATCAGGAATAGAGTCCAGAAATGTTTAACTCTTCTGTAGCACAGATGTTAGGGATGATAAATAATATCACCAAGCATCAGGACAGAGAGAGTGTATGATAATAAAACCTACCTTGAAATTCAGCCAGAAGCAATCTGGGGGTGTCAGGAAACTTCTGGAATTACAGACAATGCCAAACCTAAGGTTTCACACCTGCTGAAGGAGGTGTGTGGAAGGAGGTGTTCAGCTCTGATGTTCAGCTGCTCAGGGAGAAGGCTGAAGATTTTTATAAAAGCTGACTAAAAATGTTTAGAAGTGTAACATGATACATAATTCTGTGCCTGAAACACAGGCCAAAAATCAAATGTAGCAGCCTATACAACTGGATTTCATAAATTACGAGAGAAGCTAAAGATCTTTAAAAGATAGAAAGGACTTTGAACATCTTTGTGTGTATACTTGAGACTACCTGTGAAAAATTTGAATTTCTAGGAGCTAGAATTCTACCTGATGAGGTCTTTTGAGATGTCTCAAAGTTAAACAGGTGGGAATTAAACTGCCATTAAAGCAATTGTGAACGACATGCATCCCTATAACCCCAGCTTGGGGCGAACACTGATGATTTATTTTTTAGTGATTCTTATATTAATCAATGCAGCCACTACTTGCCAGGTTTTGTCAGGAGGCAACGATGTTTATTTTTTTGTTGACATAATCAGGATTTATTTGAACTCCTGTCTCTAAAGATATGATTAATAGATGTGCACATGGAGTCCTCAAAGAGATTGTTCTTAAAAATAAAGGCAGGTGATGATTGGCCAAGTATTTTAAAAATCCAGATGAATAATTTCATTTAACTGAAGGTGAAGGTGAGTAGGGCATAAGTTTGGGCTTGTATCTTTACATCTACTATGTCCTGCACTGAGTGGCTTTCTCTTTTTATGGTTTTGGATAAATTAAACAATAAATGGATTGCATTTTTTTTCTCGTCTTTGAATTCAGTAGGGTCACAAGTAGGATAAAATTAAGGTGCTGATATTTGTTTATCTTCATAATGCCTTTAATAGTACATGTGAAAGGTAAAACTCCTTACTATGTACTGACAGCACATTTGGGTTAATACACTCACATCTTCACTTGTAGCCAGATCTTTTGTTTTAAATGATTAAATGTTAGATCTGGTATTTACACTTGGACTGCGCAAAAGTCAAAGGCAACAATTTGTCAGCTCATTCATATTTTGCTTCTGAAGGCAGTTAACTAATCAGCCCAACAAAGAAGGAAGTAAGATAAATGGAAGCCATTCTCTTATGTAGAAAAGTGTACATGAAGATAAATTTTTCACATTTTGCTTCATTTCGTCTGCAGTTATCACTGTCATAATTGTTTCTGAGCACTCAAGGTGCTCTTCAAGTTGCTTCTGTGATCTGAGTGGTTCAGGCTCTTTTGGTAGCTACTGCCTTGCAGCACTGAGGCTCTCTGTAGTCTTTTTTTTCTGTATTCTAATTTAGAAAAAATCCTCCATGCTTTTATATACAGGGAATTTGCCAAATAAACAATAAAGAGCCAAGAGCTGTGTAAGTCACCAGTTTCTGCTAGAAACAGGCTTGCATATAGGAAATCCTGAGCAAATTCAGTCTTACTGCAATTGCTAATAGTCCAATTAGTTTATACTAAAAATATGCAATAATCTAGGCTGAAATACCTTGTAGTAATTTCTTCGTCTGCTGTGGATTCTACTGATTTAAGGAGCAATGGGATCATCAGCCTTTTCCTCAAAGAAAATCTGCGACAGGTCTGTCACCATTTTCAGTTTGTGATAGTCATCAGGGGTTTCTCATTGCAACTCATGAGCTAAATTATGATATGAAACCCCCTAAAAAATCTAATTATTTTGAAATATGATCTTGATAATTTTTTCATTGCTTCATTGTTGCTGCATCATTGTGACATTGCCCAGGTGGGCAGGAAGGGCAGTGGACCCTGGTATCTGTCAAACAATGGTGTGGCAGCAGGACCAGGGCAGGGACTGTCCCCTGAGCTGGCACTGCTGGGGCACCTCCAGTGCTGTGCCCAGTTCTGGTCTCTCAGACAGGAGGGACACTGAGGGGCTGGAGCTGTGCAGGGCAGGAACAGAGCTGGGAAGGGGCTGGAGCAGCAGGAGCAGCTCAGGGAGCTGGGGGGGCTCAGTCTGGAGAAAAGGAGGCTCAGGGGGGACCTTCTGGCTCTCTGCAATCCCTGCCAGGAGGGGGAGCTGGGGGGGGATGTCAGGCTCTATTCCAGGGCACAGGGACAGGAGGAGAGGGAACGGCCTCAGGCTGGGCCAGGGCAGGTTTAGATTGGATGTCAGGAGGAATTTCTCCATGGTCAGGCATTGGAAGGGGCTGCCCCGGGAGGGTTGGAGTGCCCAGCCCTGGAGGTGCCCAAGGCAGGACTGGCTGTGGCACTCAGTGCTCTGTGTGGGGGACAAGGTGGGCATTGGGCACAGAGTGGGCTCCATGGGCTGGGAGGGCTTTTCCAGCCTCTGGGATTCTGTGGTTCTGTGATCATATTGTGTTTCTTTATTGAGAACTCTTTAAAGCCTAAAGGAAAATGCCAGGATTTCTAAAAGAATCTTTCCCTCTGTTAACACAGAATGATTTTTCTGACCAAATTAATTATAATGGCACAATTAGCCACCAATGTAGAATTCTCATTCAGGTTTGTAATCTGACTCTTTGCCATGTGACTTTATGATGGAAAAGCATCTGAACAGATAAGGAGACCCAAGGTGGCCTTACTAAAATTGCTCAAAGAGGTACACCAGTTGTCTCAGCCAGATTTCTGTGGTGGTACACTGAAAGATTCCAAAGTTCCTTTTGGCACCCTGTGCACTTTATAAATAATTTCATTATAAAACCCCCTCAGCTTTGTGCCAAAGGAATAGAGGGGTGGGACTGGATTTCTTTGTTTTATGGTTTGTCAGAAATTTCATCTAGTTTTAAGGCATTACATTTTCAACTCCTCCAGCTGCTGCTGGAAATACATAGCTAAACAATAAGCTCAGAAAGGTAAATGCATGATGTTCTTAAAATACTAATGCAAACTGGGCTTAGCTCAGAATTTCCAAACCCATGTTATTTTTGAGTTTTAAGGCTCTGAAGGCCTTTTAAAAAAAAACCCTCAGAGTTTAAATCAATATGTGCTGCTGGCAGTAGATTTCATGTTATTAGCCAAAAATATGTGGGTCATCACATACTTTTATAGCCACAGAGTGAATTTAATTAATCATTTATTATAAAAATAAGATTTTTTTTCTTAAATAGAAAATTTAATTCAATTACCTGGAGTTTCATTCCTTCTTTCATGTAATAACTTTGAGTGACTTTAAAGATATACCTTTTTTCCCCATGAGAAATCCAACTTGGATTCTGCCATCTTGTCCTTTCTACTACTGTAATTACAATATTCAGTCAAGTTAGCAAAGTATTCTTCTGGAAATTTTGTCAAGATAAGGAAAGAAGTTTCCATAGAAAATACTCTGTAATTTGAAGTCCTCGCTCCTGGACATTCCCCTGCTCCAGTACATCAGTGGAAGTATCTCCAATGATGTCTAATGGAAGGTCAGAATTGACAAATTACTCCTGGATTCCTTTTTCTTTCTAGATTTTTCAATATTTTGCTCAACATTTTTTGCTTGTTCATATTAAAGGAAAAAAAGTCAGCTTTTCCTCTCCACATCTGATTTTGTGGGAGTGTTGCTGTTTTCCCTTGCCTTGATGGCAAGCAGAAATCAATGTTTTTCTAACATTAATTCTGAAATTAATACCCACTTCTGCTACAGATTTTAGAAGATTAAAAATAACATATATGCAATAGCAATCAGAGGAACCTTTATATCTGATTTGACCTGAAGATATAAAAACTGATCTTCTATCTTTTGGATATTAAATATTCATAGAGAATATATGGCATGCTTTCAAAAGCAGCTTGCTTTTTGGACTGACAAAACATCTCCCAGTGTTCCTAATATACATCCCAGTGTTCCTAATACACTTGGATTCATCTTCCTTTAGTATGCAGCTCTTACTGGACCCCAAATTTCAGCAGCTGACCTAATGAGTTGTCATTTATTGCCCAAGGTAAAACAAAATAGTGTGTGAATGCAGAGAGATTGTGCTAACTTTTCAATATCCCACTGCTCTGTCCTCGCAGAGCAATATTACATTAATTACAGTTTCTAAGTATGTCTCACTTCTAGGAAAATGGAAAAAAAGAGAAATTTAAATTGGGGAATTTGCTCTTATTGAAGTTGAGGAATGCAGGAAAATATGATCTGCTTTTCAATTCCTAAAAAATATGGTCCTTTTCAAATAACATTTCTCTTTTGTGTCCTTTAGCCTTCCCCAAGTGGTTTACAGTATTTATCAACTTTAATCAATGTGACTGACAGGAAACCTGATAATAGAGAATAGCTGTTTCCACTGGTGGGGCAAAATCCTTTGAAATATCAGTAGTGAATACATTGTATTTACATTTCTTTGGGACTCTCGCTTTTAAAAGATTTTCATCTTTTACACTGGGGGGATGAAAGCAAAGGTTATTTAGCTATACATCAGGAATTGTATCTGATGACAATGTGACAAACTATTCCTGCTTCCAGAAGGGCAGGATGCCTATAAGACTGCCTCTCATTGTTGGTGCTGCTCCAGTGGTGGAGCAAGCTCAGAGCTACCATTTGTTCTCTATTATTGCATGCTGTTCATCATCCAATTAGTGCAAGTCCTAGAGCTTTCTTTTCAAAATCCACTTTGGGTTTGGCCACTTTATTAACTCTGTGCAGATATTTATATTGTATGAAATTTAAACAAATAAAATTAGTAATCAGTTACTTCTGGACAGTCATGAGACATATTGCTCTGTCCATACCCAGGCCAAAACCTCTAAGAAAGGCTCAGTCCTCTGGCTGGATCAGAGGGTCTTTGTCAGACATGCTCAAGAGCAAAAACATGTTCCAGCCATGCTGGTCCCTGTGCTTTGAGTCTGTGAGGCCTGAGAATTTGGAGAACTTTGGCTTAGTAGTCTCTGAAGTGATCAATGAATTTCCTGGGGCTCGGGCCAGTGGTTCCTCTCCTTCATGTACTCTGTTCTGAGCGTGGGGCTGCTAAAACTTGGGCTTGTGTTACTTGCAGCAGTTCCAGTCTCTTCTGCACATCCCCCTTCTCTAGCATCGCCCTGAGGCAGAGCTTCTGATGCTCTGCTTCTGAGTGCACCTGATTTTGTGTTGGACATCACATGGTGCAACTGCTGAGATTGGGAAAGCTGAGCTCTGAATCACAAGACCTTCTCTTTTCATCCTATTGCAGATTTGAGGAGAGTACCAAGTGAACTTTCAAAATAATCACAGAATCCCAGAATGGACCAGGCTGGGAGGGACCATAGTGGCTCATCTGGTCCCACCTCCTGCCCCAGCAGGGCCATCCCAGAGCACATGGCACAGGATTGTGTCCAGAGGGGTCTGGAATAGCCCCAGGGAGGAGACTCCACCCCCTCTCTGGGCAGCCAGTTCAGTGCTGGGTCACTGCCCAGCAAAGAAGTTCTTCCTCCTGTCCAGGTGGAACTTGCTGGGCATCAGTTCCTGCCTGTTCCTCTTGTGCCATTGCTGGGCCCCCGAGCAGAGCCTGGTCCGTGCTCTGCCCCCTCCCAGATACTTATGTGACTATCCATATAAGATACTATTTACATAAGATATCTATAAAAGATGCTAATAAGACTCTGCTTTCTGGTATTTTATACCTCTGCACCTTTTTTTTTTTAAATGTTTCCTTTGCATTAAACCTCCTTTTTGATATTAAGAAATGTTGGATTGTCAGCTGTAACTGTGCAAACCTCAGAAGGCTTTAGAAGCAGAAAAGTCTGCATAAGAAGAACTAGAACAATGAGGAATAGCTGGAAGCATCTTGTTCCTCAGAGAAGTTTTGCTGATCCCTGTAGGTCCCTTTTGATAAGTCCATTATCCTACAGAGCTACTGACATCCTTACGGAAACATTTCTGCTAGCATTTCAGAAACTCAGAATATAGGCAGTTTTGGTTTTGACCCCTGTAATGGGTGTTGGTAAAGGAAATATTTTTAAATTATTTTAGAAAAAAATCTGTAAAATATTTGTGAAAATTTCAGGAAAAATTATATTGTAATGTTAAAAATGCCTTTAAAAGAGATGAGAAATTACCACACTATTTCCCCAGGAGAAAGTTCATATTCTCTGGCTTTTCTCTGAGCTTCAAACATTGTAAATTAGTTTTAATGAATTAAAAACACAATAACTTTAGCAGGAGAATAATCAAGCTGTACAGATCCTATCATGGCAGACACATTTTTGTGAACAACTAGAAACACCTACAATGTACCAACAGTGGTGTTTTCCCTCACTTTTCCTCTGTGCAATCTATCAGTTTTAGATGGATGTGTTGTGCCCAGAAGCCAAGTCACCAAGGCTGGTACGTTCCTCTGCTGTCATTGCCATCAGTGCCCAGAGAGAGCAGCACAGGAGACATGAAGCATCTTTCACTTGCTGCTGGGAATGTCCCCCAGGCAGCACAGGGCATCTGGGACTGGCTGAGGGGCACCGTGGGCCTGCAGGGGGTCACCCTGAGCTCACCCAGTCAGTGACAGCTCCCATGAGGGCTGAGGCTGTGGGGGAAACCAAGGCAGGGAATGTGCTTTCACTACAAGCAGTTCTCTGAGTTTGTTGTGGCAAAAGCCTTTGGGCATTTTAAACATTGGAATTCCGTCTCTTACTTCCTTATGTACCATAATTCCTTCCCCTCCTTTAAGATACCCTGTACCCAGCCAGCCCCCAGCACCTGAGTGACAAGCCTCTGAGAAGGAACAAGGGCCAATACCCTTGGCCAATGCCCAAGTTTTAGGCCTGTTTGCTCTGTCTTTATCACTGAGCATGTTCTGTTCTCTTTACCAGAACTTGGCCATCGCTGAGTTTGTTGTACCATAGCCTAGAGCCGATCAATCAGGTAGTGGTAGACATATGAATAGAGCAAAATGGTAGCTAGCCAAGATTTTTTCTACTAGTTTTGGCTGGGTCACCTATGAAAAGAAGCAAGCTGGGTCAAAGCGAGGAAGACCTACTGAGACCCTTCTTTTGGGGATGAAGAACAGAAGGACCCCTCCCCAAAACTGATGCCAGAAGAAAACACCCCCCCAACTCTGCCCAGACCCCGCCTGTAATCAATATGTAATGGGATGTTGTAATCTTTTGCATAATGAATGAAAGATGTTGTAATCTCATGTTCAAACGTACAAATTAGCCTGCTTTGACACCTGTTGGGTAAGCAAGCTTACACGGCGTTTTCACTGCCTTGCTTCCTGCGCAGAAATAAATACCTGCTGCTAACGGAACAGAAAAGCTTTCTCTTAGCAGTTCTTTTGTGGCATTTTTGCTTATCAGCCTCCCATGTTCAGGATCTGCTCTGCCTCCCAAAATGTACATGGGTGCTTCTGGAGAGACACTGAGAGATGATTTTTCAGGCAAAAGGAAAATATGGATTTGCAACATGTCAGGGAAGGACTGTGACCCCCTGAACTGCTCTGCAGAAAGGAGTCTGGGGTAGTTTGCAGTGGAGGGGAGTTGCTGCCCTGGTTGTGCAAACCAGCACCAGGAAGATTCAGCAACTTCAGAGCACAAGCTCAGCTCTTTGTCATTTAATCTTCATCAGTGCTTCTGTATTCTCAATGTCTTCCAACACGTTACAATTAAAAAACCAAACATGAAGAACTACTAAAGAACTACATAAAGCACAAAGAACTACTCCTGAAGACTACTGAAAGCATTTTGAAGTAGTGCATCAGGTATGTTTGGGTTATTGTATTTTGACATGTGCCACTCACCTCTGAAAGCTCTCACCATCTAAAAGTACCAAGAATCCACAAGAAATACCTGGATGATCTTCCCACAAGAAAAGGCAGAAAGGGAGAATTGCTGTAATTAAAAAAATTGGAACAAGGAGGCAGGCTCTTGGGAATTCCTCCATGGATGTGCAGCCTGTGCTGATGCTGAATAGCATTTGCTAATAGCCCAGGGATTAGACACATAAATGCAGTAAATGGGGAGCACTTCCAAGTGCTACAGTGAGTTCTCTGACTGCAGTTGCATGTTCTTTCTCACTGAGCAATCAGAACTGCCCATTTGCAGCCCTGGTTGTTTCTGGTTTTAATTCTGCACCCTGTACAATGCGACCCTGTATGGAGTAGCTTTCAATTAGCCTTTTTTAAATTGTAGCAGAGGGTTGGATATCTGGATTTATTTACAAGTAATGGACTTACTGAGGGCCGTGTGGTAGGAGCCAAAGGAGGCAGCCTTGCTCCTGCACAGGAGTTTGGGGTTGTTCCAGTTGTCACTCCATGCAGGAAGGAGTGATGACTTGATGTGCACTGACATCAACATTTCATGCTTCACTCTTGTGAGAGCAAGAAAAAAGTGTAGGTCACACTCCTTGGTGTGGACACTGTCCTTCTGTAGGTGACAGTAAGGGACACTGGAGGGACTTGGGGCGGTTGAAGTGAGTCCAGAAGAGGCCACGGCATTGCTGAGGAGGCTGGAGCAGCTCCCCTGTGGAGGCAGATGGGGAGAGCTGGGGTTGCTCAGCCTGGAGAAGAGCAGGTTGTGTGGAGACCTTGCAACATGTCCAGTGTGTGAAGCTGGAGAGGGACAGTTCATCAAGAACTGCAGTGGCAGTTCAGGGAGTAGTTTAGGTTAGATACTGGGAAGGTTGCCCAAAGAAGCTGTGGCTGCCCCATCCCTGGGAGTGTCCAAGACCAGGTTGGACAGGGCTTGGATCAACACGGGCTATGGAATGTGTCCCTGCCCATGGCAGGGCTGGAACAGGATGAGTTTTAAGGACCCTCCCAGTGCACACCATTCTGTGATCCCACGATTCCATGGCACAGCCAGGGCTCTCTGTGTGGAAGCCAAGTGTCACGCTGCTGCTCTCCAGGAGTAACAAATCAGCGGCCACTTGTCCTCCCTTAAGAACAAGCTTTGGTAGCAAAAATAAACCTCATTAGAGAAGTCCTTCTGCCTTGCTTAGTTGACATGCAGGCACACAGGAAAGCTCATAAATCAGCCAGGAAGTATTGACTGATTTGGAAGTTTCTGTGCCAAAGAGCTGAATGGCCCCATATATGATTCACTCTTAAAAACAGCCTGTGCTGTCCAGAGGGTTCACATTATGAGCAGTACAAGGTGCCCTTGCAAGGAGTCTGACAAACCCAAAAAAGCAAAAGTGATGCTAACTGGTGACTGGGACTGTCCACACTCTCAGCACTGAATGGAAGAAATAAGGCTTCAAAATTCTCTTTGGACACTGCACCCCTGGGCCTCTTACAGCTATTTGCTCACACACACACTTCTTGCATGCAGCACCAACTCCCATGTTAGAAGGCAGAACTCAGAACACTGGTATAGACAAAAACACATTCTGAACTGAAAACAAAATTAGTTTAAAACAAGTATTTTGATGTAATGTGAGAGATACACTGGAAATATATTTACACAACATAGTTTGGATATTTGGAAATGCCAGAGAGTTTCCCAGAGTGCCCTGGATATTTGGAAATGCCAGAGAGTTTCCCAGAGTGCCCTGACACATGACAGCGAGTCGAGTGGCAGCATCTTTCCCCTGGGTCACTGCCTCTCACCCAGGGCAGAGTGTTTCAGTTCAGAAGGAGCAAGCCAGGGGGTATTGATGGCCAAAAAAATGGGAATACATGGAAACATCAGGGACCACAACAATGTGAACAAATGCATCTGAAGGCTGATGACTACAGAGATTGTGGCTCTGCATTACACATTACTCATGTCTGCAGAGCCTTGGAAGTGCTCGGTGAAAAACAATCCTCAGAACTGTGAATTCCTCACCCAGGAGAGTGGCAAGGGAAGGAGAGTGACTTGTTCAGACCCGAAAGAGCCTCATGTCAGAGCTGGGTTAGGGTGATTCACTCTGTGACTACTGCCTGTGTCTTCAAAAGAATATGGCAATACATATTCAGCTGATGAAAAAGAGAGAAATGGGCTTATTTTAAAGTAGATTTTAGAAGTGTTTGATCTACAAATAAGGCCAGCATTCTCTTACAGAAAGGCATATGGATTTCCAAGGAATGACTTCAGGTTGAAGGAGCAAATATTGCAAATTAAAAAAACAGTTCAGGAAGGAGTTGAAAGGAAAGTCAGAAAGTGCAGCATTAGTGCCATTTTTGTTTGCTTTATAAATTACTGACCTAAATTTGCCAATGACATAGAAATGGGAAAGGAAAATAAAGTAAATACAGAGGAACAGAGCAAATAAATTCAAAATGATCTGGATAGATTCAGCTTAGAGGGTGGATAAGTAGCTTATTCAGCTCAGTTGTACAGAAGTGTGAAGTAATAAGATTAAGAACTAAAAATAACCAAAGAGGATAGAGCCAAAAAGAAAATACAACCAATAACACAATCCCAGAAGAAAACTAGACTAAGTACTTTTCCCTTGTTTATGGGGGAGAAGATAAAAGTTGCTGTGGGCAGAGACTTTGCCCCAGACTGGTTTTGACTGGCGCAGTGTTTGTGTTCTCATTTCAGTTCAAGTGTGTGGTGCATCTTTTTTCCCCCAGACCACATTTGGGTGCCTAAAACAGAGTGATCACTGTAAACAAACAGAAATTTCTGAGTTATCTGCTCACAAAAATTGTGATAATTTTCTATTTTGCCTTAGGGAACTTATAAAGAAGTTTTATTAAACACAAAACTTGAGGAAGGGAGTGCTTAATCATTTATTTTTTTGATACAAACTTTATTTTGCCCTCATACTGTTAGAAATCTAGACCCGCATAACCAAAAGTAGATTCTATTAAGGAATTACCCAAAGCCTTAGGTGTTTTTTCTCACAAATGATCCTCTACCAAATAATTAAAGACACCACTAGCAGCCACCTTCTGCTCCAAATCAGGTCACTACTTTTTCTATAAGAGGTCCTTTTATTGTGTTGGAGAAATTATATTGGGTATCCTCTGTCTAAAGAAGCAAAACAACTCCATAATTGCATTCGTTCAGAGTAATGATAACAAGATTTAAAACACAGCTGCAACAGAGGAAAACTTAGTGTAAAAAGACTATTCTGTGTCTTCAGCTGTCAACTAAAAGTATATTGAATTTTGTAGAGCAAATTCAAATAAAAGTATTGAGATTAAAAGTGATAAAGCAGCAACAGTGAGATCAGAATCCCTCCAAAAATTAGATTAAATCCTCCTCAGGACCATAAAAACCTCATTATCTTGACATGACTAGATCAATCATTGCAAGACAATTATCTTAACAAGTTAAAGTTGTTTTGATACTGGAATTTAAGACTTTTTTTCTTCTCCTTGGTACATAAGTAGGCTGTGTATGGTCTGGGCATTCCTGAGCAGAAACTGAGACACACATAGTGAGACTCCCAGGGTGACAAATAAGCCATAAAGTCTGTACACATCAATAAAGTCCTGCTTTGAGCAACAAACACTTCCATTATATTGAACTGTGAAACACTGACTCTTGTCATTATATTGTTTATTGGCTTTAGGATGAACTTACTTGAGGATGGGTTTGTCTCTCCACTTCTTCAGCCCCAAAGTTGTTCTTGCAGCAGAAGCTCAGTGTGACACTTGCACTGAGGCTGCTCTTAGAGGGCTCAGTGCCTTATCCTGGGAGTTGGTGCTCCTCCATGTCCCTAAGGATGACTGGTGCTCCTGCTGAGAAATGAGTAACTGAAGGGAGGTGTGAAAATGGACCCAAAATAATCACAGTCAGAGCCCAGAAGAGGGAATTCTGACCCTTTTAGGCTCATGAATGACAGAAACAGAACTTCAGCCTGGTCAGGGTTATGATCAGTATTCCAGGAGAAAACATGCACTGCTGATTGCATAGTTTCTCAGCTTCCTTTGAATATTTTGTTTGTATTTTTTTATTGGGAATTTCATGGGCATTTCCTGTTTCTGCTTGAATATTCAAAGTGTATTTGGCCCACTGTGCAATAGTTTTGTGGGCGTTCTTGATACTCTGGAATGTCATTGACCTGGTATTGGATTGAAAACTCGCTGCCTGCCTACATATTTAATTCTAAGGTAAATTAATATGGTTTTGTGCCACGACGCAGGAGGAAGGAGACACTCAATGTGAGAATCAACCAGCTCCATTTATTGACTACAACAGTTCATTTTTATACTCAGCAATACTTATATGATAATTAGGTCATAGTGCAAAGCTAAGCTCAGGATTGATTAGCTAAAATATGTGTGCTTGGAATTTTTGTGATTAATCTCTGGCCTTGCTTATCTTCTACAAGATCCTGGTTATTGCTTCAAGATACTGCTTTCTCAGACTTCTAGTCAGTTTAGCTTACTAATGCTGACCTAAATGCTGTCCTTCACATTACTGTGGTACGT
>JAOXXN010000162.1:20793271-20805648 GCA_026770055.1 Myrmophylax atrothorax | reverse complement strand
CCTTCCAGCTCAGCACATTCTGGGATTCTCCGATTTGAAAATGCTACACAGTCATTTTGCTGAATCAATGAATCATTTTGTTTTACAGTAGCATGTAAAATGTGTCTGGCAACATCCAATAAATCCTGATATTTTCAGTCTAGATATGAAAAGAGAGGAGCAGGATAAAATGGCACCTCTATTTCAGTGGGTTTTTATTGGCTGTATTGGAGAGAAACTTAGAGGAACAGAATTAGCCAATTCCATGGAGCTGACTCCTTGTACCAAGAAATTTTACAAAGGAAAAAATAAATGAGAGGAGCTGCAGCTGGAGGCAGATCTGATTTTGAAATTAAAAGAGGCAGAAAACGTAAGTATCAAAGTGCAAATTTATGAAGATTGCTGAGGAAAGAACTTCAATTTTGACTTGGATAGAGGCAGAGACACCCAACATCTCAGGTGATACAGGTCAGATGATGAGCAGTTTAGCAACTGTGGGTTTGCTCTGAGAAAGAGAGAAAGGTCAGTATGCTGGAATGGAGAGGAAAGGAAGTTCCAGCATTCAATGTCTGCAATACCTGATGAAGAATTTTGGTTAAAATTTCATTTAAAAATAAATTTAATTTCGTGCAGACCAGAGGATTGCATTCTAATTTGGGAAGTCACAGCATTTCATACTGGAGTGTATAGTCCACTGCTCTAAGTCTGTAAGCCGCTATTAACAGAGCAAGTAATTAAAATATTTAGATTAGTGTCAGACAGGGATTACAATAGGAAACTTTGTACTTGGACCAACTTAGAGAGTTAGTTGAAGGAGCTTTTTTTTTTTTAAAGTTCAAGGTGGAAATCAAAATAAGTAATGTTATTACTCAAGGTGTTAGTATACAATTAAAGCTGGAACCCAGACATGAAACACAAAGAAAAGCAAAACCAGGAAACTCTTGATCATGTGTTTGCAGTTAGTGTTTAGTGCACATGGGACTTCTGCACTATTCTGTGCAAAGGGCAGATAAACCTGACCCTCAGAGCCTGTGTTGACTTCAACACCTTCCCAGACTCTTTGGGCCTTGGCTGTCTGGGATGTTCCATTTATGATTTTAACCCATTTTCACTAAAATAACCTTTATACTGCTCATCATATGCAAAACACCAATATTGAAACATAGTCCCAGCAAAACTGTTCTGTTTTACCTCTGAAATGAAGAAAACTTCTATTTTATTTTCACTATTTTAGTGGGAAATACTAAGTTCAAGATCTTGTTCTTAAAATACTTTAGAAAACATAAATAAATCTGTGCACTGTTTGATGAATCACAGTTTGAGGGAGATGTCACATCAAAAGCTACACTTAGATAATATGCCTCATTAAGTTTCTTCTAAAAAGAGACACGAATATTCAAAATTAATGTGGAAAACCCATATAAAGAATGATGTCAGATTTATTATAGATTTTTAGGCCATTCTTTGAATTAGAACTTTAATGTAATGTAATAGCTTGCATATGAATGTATGCCTTGTATTTCATTCCAGTTGTAATTTCCATTAAAGTGTGTAATTAATTCAGTTTTAAAAATTCTCTGTGGGTCATGTATATACATATGTGGGATTGGTGAAATACATACTGAGTACTCCTGGGTTTACAAATTGCAGGTCTAGATACAAGGTGGTATAGGAATGACATGTATCAGTTATTTCCCCTGATAGTACATGAGCATAACACTATGCAGGATATTTGTTTGTTCACAGTACATTAAATAACAAGTTATGTAAAGCAAATGCTTACATTTATTAATTTGAAGTAGTGTGGTTTTACTACACACATTTTTATTCTGAAAATACTGTTATGATTAGAAGGATTGTGTACTCTAGTCTCACAGTTTAATAGTTCATGAGTAGTAAATCAAATATAATCATATCTCAGAGAGAATGGAGAACTGTCTGTCATTGATTTAGCCTCAAAACATGTATTGGATGAGTGTGACACACCAAAACACGTCAGTTCTGCCCCGGTGCTGCCTGGGCCCTGCCTTCAGAGAGGTTTGTCTGGCCAGGCAGCTCTGGAAATAAAACCTATGCATGAGCCTGCTCAACCACACACTCCTTTATCCTCAATAAACATGTCATGAGACTTCTTTAGAGCAATACAAATGGGAATAAAACTGAGACTAGCACATCAGAGAGAACTGCACATCCTCAAAATCCTTCCTGCATTTCATATCCCACTTATAAGAACTGAGGGGTTCTTGTCAAAGTATTGGCAACTGGGAGGCCCTGCTGTGGGGGATTAATTCCTAATACCTAATTTGGTTATAAAAGGAGAAGGTGCTGCCTTGTTAAATCATATGGAACAAAGAAAACCTGTAGGGAGAAAAAAAGGCCAGTGGCATGGAATGTGATATACACAAAAAGTGCCTAATTACAAGCAGGTTATTCAGAGAAAGAGCCAACCCTAACAACCCTGTGGACTGTGGGGGATGCCTGGGGGCTCTGCTGGCAGCAGCTCTGGCTGCAGCAGGGCAGCCCTAGGGGGGCTTTGTCACCCTCTGCATTTTGTTAGATCAGTGATTTTACTGGGTTTGTCCCTGCTTCTTTCTGGGCTGAACACTGTCTTACACATTTTTATTATACTTTTCCCTTTCCATGTTCTGCAGGAAGTTAAGAAGGCAAAAAGCCTGTGTGTGCTCCTGAGATCCTGAGGTTTCTAGAGGGTGACTTGCTTTGGTATCTGGAGTTTGATATAAGAAACCTGTCAGGGGTCTGCCCTTGATAGACAAGAAATGCTGGCGAGAAGCACTTAAATAAATAATGCAGATAAAAAACAAGATCACGACATCAGTGAAGTGGCAAAATACTCATTAGAAATCTGACTTCAGGCTTTTTAGTTGGTGATCCCTGGTGGAACAGAGCATAGATAGAATGGATGCTCTAGCCTTTAGAATCATGGAATTAAAAAGGTTAGAAAAGATCTGTAAAATCATCAATTCCAACCATTTGGGCTGCAAAACCTGCTAAAAGACAGCTCCTGACCTGGGCTTAGAAGCTCACTCGGCACCAACGAGATGTTACAGCTGCTTTGGGGTCAGACCTCACACAGAGAATGATTATTGAGATTTTAGGTTGGACACTGATTTCATGCTTGTCACCTTATTTCCACCTCAACAGGACAAAAGAGAACAGCCTCAGGTTGTGTCAGGGAAGTTTAGATTAGATATTGGGAAAATTTCATCACCCAAATGGTTGTCAAGCTTTGGAGCAGGCTGCCCAGGGAGTGGTGGAGTCACCATTCTTGGCCATGGTCAAACATGTGGACATGGCACTTAGGGACATAGTTTAGTGGTGAACATGGTGGTGGTGCTGGGTTGGCAGCTGGACTTGGGCGACTTTAGAGGCCTTTCCCAACAATAATTCTATGATTCTATCATTTAAAGCAGATACAGGGAAGAAGAGCTTGTGAGCTGGTGGAGAAATCCAGGGCCCTGCTCTGTCCAAAATCACTGCAGTTCTTCACTGTGGATTTGCAGGTGGCTGTTACCTGTTCCTCCCAATGTCAGGGGACTTGCTTCTCATTTACTTAGCAAAATAAATTATGATTTTACTGTGCGTCTTTCTGTAGACTCTCAAGAAAGAAGCTGGCACCACAACCTAAGGAAAAGCAAACTGCATGTGCCCAGCAGCTCTCAGTGGGAGAGGATTCCACCAGCTCCAAACCTTCCCACCCTTCAAGCAGCCACTCTGTTTCCTGGGTAGGTTTCATAGATGGCACAGAAGTTGGGCTGATGTAATTGTTGGAATAAAGAGACCAGAAAATTCACTCTTGACTGAACTTCTGAGCTTCCCTATTTTTCTCATAACTTATGGAAATATTTAAGAAATATTTACATTGGCCTCCCATGAAGTCCTTCTGTTTGCTTTTGATGAAACACCATTGCAATGCAGAGAATACTAAAAATTCTCATTTATTGGTCTGCTAGGATTTGTGGAGTTTGAGGGATGTTCACTCTTACAGTAGTTACGCTGTACTATGTACTACACGCATGCAGTGCTGGTCTTAGTGTTACATCCATATACTGCCTTGAATGATTAATTATCCTTATTTCCTTGTGTTTTTAATAATGGCACACTGCACAATAACACTGCTCACACAGCACTTGATCCCACTTCTGCTCACTTCAGTGTCCTCCAATTTTTGCACTTTGCTGAAAGTACAAAAATACAATCCTAAGCATTCCCATGGCACACAGACAGGTAACTAGTAGTCTTTATCTATTTACATCATGTAGTTTTCTGCATAATGATTTTTCAAATTATATGTTGCAAATTAAAAATAAATCTTTGAAGGGGCTGCTTGAAAGTGAGCAAGAGAGAAATCACCTCCTCATCCCTCATTTGCTGAAACTGAGTTTAATGCCCTCCCATTCTCATTTTGGAAACCCACTTTTGTTTCAGTCATCCTCCACACCATGAGCAAACCACTGCTTATGCCCCTTTGGTGAGGTAGTTGCCCAAATCTCATTAAATTTGGACAGAGTTGTATGAATTGTGGATGGTGTCAAAATGTCTCTTATTTTTAAGGCCGGTGTTGAATAACCCTGGAAAGGTACCAATATTGATAAAATAAGGTGCTCACTTGCATATCCCATCATTGATGTTAATTGCTTTTTTGCTTAAGCAAGTGGCAAAAATGCTCCATGTTCAGGGAACTGATGAGACATTGGAACAATCTTTATTGGTTATCATTTTACTTGGTAATTATTCACTTTTTTCAGGTTATTTTCTCTTGTATCCTGGAAATGTAGTGACAACTTGAAACAAGACACTGTCTTGATGGTTGCAGCCTATTCTTGCCTCTGAGCCATGTCATCCCCAAAACTTTGCAGATGAGTATCTATACTAGTGAGTTTTAATTAGCTGACATAATTTTCCTGAAAAGTCACTAAAATTCAACTCTATGCATAACTCTTGCCAGACACCTTATTTTTCAAACAAGCAATTGGTAGTAAATCCTGGAATCCCTATTATGTATGAGCTTTGCCTCCTGCTGGATTCACAGATGCTCCAAATATTGTAGAAAAAAATAAAAAGCCACTGATTAATTTTTCAAAGATAGGACATTGATCTTTTATGCTTTTATCTTATCTGAATACTTGTGAGCAAACCAAATCAGATTAAAGGAGGAATGTTTGTCGCTTATCCCTTAGACTTGCGGGAATCTGGGCTTATCTGCTGAGTGTCAGCTATATTTGTGCTTCAAAATCCAAACAGCTGTTTTCAAGCAGTGTTTTCATTTTTTATTAACCTCCATCACAGCCCAGCATCTGCACAGGAATTCTGCATCATACCTCAAAGGATCTTAAACATGACCAAGGTTCATCTGAGGGGAAGGTTGTGCAGTCACCTCTGAGTGTGAAGGGGAAATTCAGATGCAGCAAGAGCATTTTAGTGCAAAATTCAGTTCTATTCCCTTATGTTTCTCTGCAGGCTCTTTCATTTCTGGTGGACATTTGTCCTTCTGACTTGTCAATGAGAAACTGTGTCTGTGTAATGGTATCATGGACATTCAAACTGTTGTTATGGAGAAAGAGTAAGTCCCAGTAATTCAGGTGATTGGGAAATGATAAAGAGAGTCTTGTACTACAATATCCCACAGGAAAAACAAATTTAATTTTTGTGATTATGTAACATTTATTTTTGAAGGTGAAGCCATAAATGCCCAAAACATAAACCAAAGTAGACAATGTTGTTTACCTGAATTAACTGGGTTTGAAACACAACCAGCTTTGAAGGTGAAGTAAAGTTTGTAAGTTTATCCTTTATGGCAGTAACAGATAGAATAAATGTTTGCTTTGTTTGACTACCTATTTTTTTACTCAAAAATTTTAGCTTATCTTTCAGATTAATTATTAGCAATCTTAATTAAATTATTAGTATTATAATTTTAATTAATATATTATTAATTTAAAATTTTAACATTTGATTTTTTAAAGAAATTTTCTTTTTCTTTCAAGTTAGAATTATTAGCATATTTAAGAGTTCTTCCTTCCTACTAGTTTAAAGAACTCTTAAAAACAATCATGGCACTTTGTGTTAGAGGTCAGTGGGCATGGAGATATTCAGTCTCCATAGGACATGGTGATCTTGTTGGCTTTTGTAAACCTTCATGATCCTCTGATATTATGCAGTAGTAGCAATTTTAATTGCTTGTAGTGTTCTGGTTGCCCTTTGCATGTTTTCTACTGTATAAAATGTTATTAAATTCAAGCTCAGTATTTGAATAGTGTTTATAAATGGCTTCACAGAGTGACTCCAGCATTTTCAGGATGGGTTTCCAGTTAAGAGAAAATAGAAGTATTTTTTCCAAACTTCAGGTGGTCATTTAACCTTTGTGGTCAGATACATATTTAGTTAAACAGTGTAAATGGCACAGGGTGCCCAGAGAGGCTGTGGCTGCCCCATCCCTGGAACTGTCCAAGGCCAGGTTGGACAGGGCTTGGAGCAACCTGGGCTGGAGGAAGGTGCCCCTGCCCATGGCAAGGGGGAGCACTGGATGTGATTTAAGGTCCCTTCCAACCCAAACCATTTTATGATTCCATAATTCTAAACCCCAAATTTTAGAGAGATTTTATTTACCTGGGAACAAGAAAAAATCCCACAACACCTTTAAACTGTTTTGTTGGGTTTGTTTTGTTGTTGTTTTTTTTTCTTCATTGAACTGTGTGTGCTAGACCAGAAGATCTCCAGCTGATGTCCCTTGGTGACTCAAGGCTGTTTAACTTACTGAATGCTATTGGCCAGTTCCCTTGTTTCAAGGTATTAAATCAAAGTCAGACTGTGGGGCATTTGTGTTCTTTTGCATTCTGCATAAGTAAACAAAAGGACAAACAGGTATTTCATACTACATACTGCATGATGCTGACATACCACACACCATCCATTCTGCTGATGTATTTTGAAGAGTTGAATTAAAGCAAAGAATCTTATTAGAAAAAATTTCTGTAGAAAGCATACAGTTTCGTTATAGACTGAAGGACTTTTCCCCAGGTTTATTTGTTTAATATGGTTTAACAACCAACCTGCAGATGTCAGGAAATGTGTTAGCAGGTTTACTGTTGTTTCCTGCCCATTGGTGGTAGCAGGTCCTGGAAACATATTGGTGGGATCAGAGTGACTTTCAGATGGTTAAGTACTACCTGTAAATCAGTAAAGGACATCTCTAAGTTCTTCAGTGCTTTAAGCGCTGCCCTGTATCTCTAAAAGTGCTTGAGCAATGTAATCAGCAATGGCTACTGGGATCACTGCAGCTCTGGGCAGCTTCGGACTGCAGTTTCCAAAATTGTCTGTGAGGTGTTTCATTTCTAATGAACATTTTGTCTTAGAATATACCACATTGAAGGCAATATTTTGGTACAGTAGAATCATAGAATATCCTGAGTTGAAAGGGACCAACAAGGACCATGGTGTCCAACAATCCCACCCTGTCCCTGAGAGAGTTGTCCAAACACTCCTGGAGCTCTGACAGCCTTGGGGCTGTGCCCACTGCCCTGGGCAGCCTGGTCAGTGCCCACCACCCTCTGGGGGAAGAGCCTTTGCCTGAGATCCAACCTGACCCTGCCCTGATACAACTCCAGGCCATTCCCTGGGTGCTGTCCCTGCTCACAGGGAGCAGAGTTTGGAGCTGCCCCTCGGGAGGAGCTGCAGTCCCTGATGAGGTCTGACCTCAGTCTACTTTTCTCCAGCTGAACACACCAAGTGCTCTCAGACCTTCCCTGTATGGGCCCTCAAGACCCTTCACAATCTACATGTCCCCTTTATACACTCTCCAGTGGCTCAATCTCTCCCTTCCATTGTGTCCCCCCAAACTGCCCCCTCCATTGCAGGTGAGGCTGCCCCAGAGCAGAGCAGAGGGGGACAATCCCCTCCCTGGCCAGGCCATGCTGGGCTTGATGCCCCCCAGGACAGGGATGTCCCTCCTGGCTCCAGGGCACTGCTGGCTCGTGCCCAGTTGGCCACTGACCAGGACCCCCAGGGCCCTTTCCTGGCACTGCTTTCCAGCCTCTCATTCCCAGTCTGTCTGTCCATCCTGGGTTGCCCCATCCCAGGGGCAGAATCCAGCACTTTTCTTTGTTAAACTTCCTATGGCTGGTGATTCCCAGCTCCCTCATTTGTCAAGCTCTCTCTGTTTGACCTGACTTGGTGAAGACAGTAATTGTGACACAGAATTTTAAGAAACGTTTTCCTCCCAAGCCTCTCCTCTGCACCAAGAGCTCTGGGAATCACTCTATAAGCAACAATTGTGTTTCCATTGCTTGTTCAGCACAGCCCAAACAAGCTGACTGTGATTCCTATAGGGAACCCAAACTTCCTTATTGCTTCATTTGGGGGATGGACATGCCAGCACTGCCTCTGCCACTGTCAGGGACTTGGAAGAGGATTTATTTTGGTCAGGTGCCAGTGGGCTTGAAAATACTTCACTGCAAAGCAGCTGAGGATAATCTGTACAAAGACATGTGACTGCTCATGCAGCAGATCCAAACACCTGTGAGCCACATCCCACAGCTGTGGCAGCATGGGCTGAAGTGCTGCTCCTCCTGCACAGTGTGCCATAGGTCAGGGAGTTTGCTAGAGCAGGGTCACAGCCAAGGAAAAGTGGATAAAACAGCTGCTTTTTTTTTCTTTACTTGCTGCAGAACTGTTATCTATTTGCTTTTCACTGTTTTCCTCCCATTCTGTTAAAAATGGGTGAGATTATCAGCAGTGTCACTGCACACAGCAATTCAGCAAGATTTTCAGTCCATGAATAGCAGACTAAAGTTCCCTTGTACAGGAGTTAGCACAGTTATAACCTGCACCAGCATGTGAAGGTCATGTGTGCAAGTCTTCATTTGAATTCATTCACAAAAACCAGTCAACATTATAATCTTGGCTCCTTTGGCTCAGAGTCACCCCAGTAATAACAAGTATCCATAAAATGACTCTTCACTGTGATGCTGCTCTCTGGTGTATTAGCCAAGGAGCAAATCTATCCCATAGGATTAACCCAAAGGCACAATGGGTCTCTGCTTGTAAAATTCAGACAAGTCATTTATTTGGAGTGGTAAGAGGGTGGAGTTGTGTGTTTTTGCTCTTCATGTCTGTTTCAGTAAATACCTGAAGAGGAGCCAAACATTTGAATTGATGTATGTGTTTGGAATTTTCTTGGAATGTTTTTGCTTGTTTAGATCATGAGAGTGGTTTAAAACTAGTCCAATAGTTGCTGCAGTGTTTAACCAGGGCTGCTTCTGGCAAACTAATACCCATTTGCAGGCAGTACTTCAACCTTCAGGTAGCAGCTAATAGTGGTGTTTTATGGGTAATTTCTTACTTCTACCTGCTGTTATCAGAATGATCCATTTCTTTAAAGCTGGAGTCACATCAGATGGTGATGTGTTCACACTCTGTTATGTCACCCAGTGGATGTGATGGCCCTGCTGCCGTGAGCAGAGCCCACACTGCACTTCCAGCCACACGTGACACTGCATGGGGGTGATGTCTCTGCTGCTGTAGGGGAGTACAGAGAACAGCCCCCAAAAGCACAGCACATTTCCAAGCTAGAGCAGGTGACACAGTGAGATTATTGCGTAACTGTAGCTGCAGAGGAAGGGTTTTCTGACATTTTTATGCCATATGAGACCTGAAGTCCATGGAAGAACTTACACTGTGTGTTAATTCTTGTTATATCAGGTTAGAAGAGAATTCCCCTGAGAGCACTTTGTGCTGTCATCACATGTAGGAGTAACTGCACATTGTTCCTGGAACACGGAAACATCCTGGGGGCGCTGAAACCCACGGTGCCTGTCCAGGGCACCACTGGGGAGCAGTGGCCAGGGAGCATGTGCAGCTTGGAAGAGTTTGAGGGACAACATCTCTAACTGCAGAGGTGCAGTGGCAGCACGAGCAGAGTCCAATAATCTGTGGCTACCTGCTCAGTATTGCTCCAGTCCTTTCCCAGCAGTGGGATCAGAGCAGCAGCTAATCTGTATGCTCAGGACGTGGTCCAGCCAACTGTAGCTCAAACATAAGCATCATTTCACATGTGCACTAAATTTTATTGCTTTTATTTCGGGGAAGCTGATGCCATTGAGGATGCAGAGGAATAGTTTGACTACAAACCATTAATATTGACACCATCCCTGACAAATCCTTCCCATTCCCTCCCTTGTCCTCGGCCCCTCCAAGCAAGCACACAGACAATTATTTTTTCAGCAGAAATTATATGCTTTGCAAACTGAAGTCAAACCATTTGAAAGCCTGGGTGATAGCAAAAAGTAACTTCAGACTGTTCAGCAGAAGGACAATAAAACAATATTCCAAACCAGCTTTTGCATTGGCTCATCTGTAGTATATTGGCTTTTTATTGTCTCTTCAGAATAATCGCATTATTTGTGAAAAGAGAGAAAGATCTGAGCACCAGGGCTATAAAATTCTGACCCACTGTTAAAAAAAATATAACATGATAAAGAAAACTGGACATTTTAAGAGAAGTTACAAAAGGAATTTTTGCATTTTAATATGAAAATCAGACAGAATACCTTTTCTTCTGGTGAATAGTGTCCACAGTAAATTTCATTATTGTTATCCAGCATCCAATTTGTCATCTCTAATCAGGCATCTTTATTTTATATTTTTTGCATCTCAATAACCTTTCAAATTACTCTCACCAGTTGAAGGATATTGTGCCCTTTAAGACTCTTTCCTTCTTGAGAAGAAAACTCCTCAAGGAGGTTTTCCAAAATTGTGAAAGCCTCTTGATAGCAGTAATTTTAAAGAATTATGGTAGAGGTGAAATATTCCTGTCTTTTTTTCATTTCTTTTTAGCCATGTGTTACATAATGTCTTTTTATTATATTCGAATCTTTCATTTTTGAGACTAACTGCACATGAAATCCTGGGCTTCTCATGCTACTTTTGCCATTTGGACTCAAAGCAAAGCAATTTTTCCAGCATCATTTCTCCTTTGTTATCTTGTCTTTCCATCAGATTCTCCATTAGCTCAATTATAGTACTGCTACAATTTTTACTGCTACTATTACGTGTGGACTATTAAATCATTTACTATCCTCCAAAACATATTTGTGCATATAGTTCTAATTTTTAAAGGTTGAAAGCTCACCTCAACGTTATCACACTGGTAATCAAAGAAGTAATTGCATAAAATAATCCAGAATAAGATGCACAGTAATTCAGCTTTAGGGATGCAATCCATTTGTGGTTATAGAAGATAATATTTGTTTGTATGGTTGGTTATTTTTCTCCCTGTGATTACCTTGACAGTTTCAATATGGAAATAAAGAGAACATAACGTGAGATAGTGCTGTAAAATGCACATCATATTGGCCATCAGGTAATTTAATTGACATGTTTTAATGTGTTGTGTGGTGGCCAAGCAGCGAGGATGTGAGTGTGCTCTGAGCAGTGTGTCCCTGAGCCATGGGTAGGAATAAATGTGTGACTGCTGCCAATGGCTCCCTCAGCAGAGAGCCCGGGGTACGCTGCAGGCTCAGCTGGCTCCTCCCCATCACAGCAGCTTGCAGGTATCCTCAAGGAGTCCATGGAGCCTGGAATCTCCTCAGCTTAACCTTTTCTCTCCCCTCTGTTGCAATGCAGAGTGTTTCTGCTCGCAAGGTTTGCTGCTAAACCCATCAGGTGTTGCAGGTTTGCACAAGGCTCTGTGCAAACAGCAGGGCATGTCATTATCACAGGAATATTAATTGCTCTGTGGGGCTGCAAATAGAGCACTCTACTGTTTTTCCCTTTTCCAATGAAGACATGAAGTGCATGGAATTAACTGTTTGTAAGCAGAAAAGCTGCCAATGAATCAAAATTCTTGAAGAACTAAAAGTTATGAAATGCATTTTACTCAAACAGATTCCAGCTATACTAGAAGGCAAATAGAGTAAATTTGTACTGTAGCAACCTTGCAGAGCATATGAAACACTGTAAAATTGGGTATGAGATGGTTCTGGGTTTCCATGATGTGGGCATTATTCACTGCAAACAACATGTATTATCCTGTCCTGGACTGCATAATTTTCTTCTCTTTCAGTGCCCAAGTCTCTGGCAGAACATGGTCAAGAGCACAGCAAGGACATGGAGCTGCTGCAGAGTCCAGAGGAAGCACCAGGATGGTCAGAGGATGGAGCAGCTCTGCTGGGAGAAAAGGCTGGGAGGGCTGGGATTGTTCAGCCTGGAGAGGAGAAGCTTTGGGGTGACCTCATTGTGGCCTTGCAGTGCCTGAAGGGAACCTGCAAGAAAGATGGAGAGAGACTGTTGACCAGGGCCTAGAGGGACAGGACAAGGGGGAATGGCTTCCCACTGCCAGAGGGCAGGGTTAGATGGGATATTGGGAAGAAATTGTTCCCTGT
>JAOXXN010000162.1:20771717-20786644 GCA_026770055.1 Myrmophylax atrothorax | reverse complement strand
AATTAAATTATTTGTGTGAGTGTCAGACAGAGCAAGGCAGAGCTTTGTGTGTGGAGAGATGGATACTACTTTTGAAGGCAGTTTTTCTTTTGCAATAATTGCAGTAGGAGAGATTTAAAACTTAGAAAAAAAGAGCTTCATCTGCTAAGATCCTGTAGATGTCATCTGCACCTTTACTCTCTTAATACATTATGGTATTTTTAATTATCCAGATCTTATGGTTATGTTTCCTGAGAAGCTTGTGAATGGAAAGCCCTTGTATTTTATTAGTAGGTTGAATTAGAACTATATAAAGTTTTGTGTTTCTGTTTTCTCCCAGAACCAAATGCTTTTTCTCAGCCATCCACTATCCTACACCAGAAATACAGCTATGGCAGAATCAGCACTCCTAAAAATAATAATAATTTCGATTATTTGCCAACAGATGGCTAGAAACACAAACAGTTTCTCTTACAATCATCACTTATCCCTTTGGCTGCCAATACTCCACTGCACATGTTTTTGTTGCTATAGGCTGATAATATCAATTGAAAGGACTTGGAATGTCAGCCCTTACCTGCTGCACTCTGTAAATGAAGTGCCAGCTGGGCTGTTTGAGGAAAAAAGAATAGTTTGGTGCTTAAAGCCTTTGGCTTGGGCTCTGGGGACTTGTGTTCAAACCAGGGTTCTGCCACAGATTTCCTGTGTGACCTTGAACAAATAACACTCACAATCTCAGCTGCCCATCTGTTAACATAGGAATGATAATTATGATAGTAATGAATTTCACTTTGTAACAGTTCTGAAGCTGAAGATCCTTCATCAGAAGTGCAGCTCAAACTGTGGACCTGAAGACAAACTCCATCTGAGACCTGGTGGTTTCCATGGTGTGATCCTCTCCCTTGCACTGGTTCCTGAACAGTGACAAGAACACAGGAATCTTTAAGCCCAGCTCAAACTATCCTATTATTCTGTTATTATTTTTCAGGAGCCCCACACTGGCCATCCTTGTCCCTTGTCTTGACAAGGTCATTGTGCTGCTGCCTCCCTTTGGAGACCCAGTATTCCTTTTTCTCCAGTTAGTTCATCCTACCTGTTACTGTCACTTTTTCCTCTGGCCTTTCCTTGCTCCTGGGTGACTGTGAAAACTGCAGCTCTTTACAGAACAAGAGGAACTTTTTTAGCTGTTTAATGCATCTGAGCACTTTTGGGTGATGTGCAGCCTTTGCACATGGACAGAGCTGCTGTCCATGGCACTGGGAGGACAATGATGGCAGAGAAAAGGACACCAGCAGTCGTTGCTAAGAGATGAATATTCTATACCTGTGCAGCCAGTAAATGGTTAATCACACTGAACCCACCTGTTAATTTGCTTGAATTGAACTGTCCCTGGCCAGATGTTGTGTTTAATGTGAGACAGGCTCTTGACTGCCCTTTCCCAGTTCCCAGTGGGAATCTGTCCTGTATAGTCCAGACTGTGCTGCCCCTGGTTCATTCTCCTCACTTCTGCATGCACATGGTGTGTGCTCCCTCTGTTACCAGGCTGTGTGCAACTGCCATGCAGTGAAACCATCCTTGTCTCCAGGCCCCTCTTTCCAGTCTCCTGTGTTTGCTTCCATCACAAACATTATTTTTCTTGTCTATGGAGGGCTTTGGCAGTGTTACAGCATTTTTGTCTGTGCTTATCCAAGGTGTCCCCATGGAAGCCACAGGTCTGGCAGCCAGGAGCAAGAGGAATATGATAATCATGCCCCTCACACAAAATTTCTTTAAAACCGAGTTATCTTGGAGAAGAATTAGGAAGGGAGGTGGACAGTGCAGTGATTCTGAGCATGTTCTGGTTTTTAGAAGTGGTGTGCAGGTGAAATTGCAGCTTGTAGAGATGTCCCAAGTAGATGATGTGACATCCTCTATCCAAATGTATTGTATGGAGCATAGGGACTTTTTCACTGTTCTCTAAATATGTTGTATGGTTGGTGCTGTACTACCATTTTATATTCCTTTTATGTATGTAAGTGAATAACAAGTTGTCCTTAGCCAAGTGTTTGCCTGCTGGATTTTAAATAGACTGGAGTTCAACTGGGTTTTGGTTCACAAGTCAGTTAGCACTTCAGGGGGAAGCTGTCTGCGTATGTTTGCATCTCCTGAGCTTTGCTTGGAATTTCAGATTCAAACAAAAGTGGAAGCTCCAAGGAGAACCAAGCCTGAACTGCCAGCGTAGTCTGATTTGGAGTTGGAACCATGCAAAATCTCTAAATTTAGTTTGGTTTCAAATAGCTACCATAAATCCTTATGCAGATCCCTGGAGATGTTTTAAAGTTCACTCAGTACTTAAGCCAAGTTCCCCTGAAATATTTGGTAATTTCAAAGTTTTCTACACTGTCTGCCAAAATTTTAGTTTTATAAGAAAACCTGATATAAGCATTTCTTTCTCTCCCTGTCCCCCCCGAAATCATTCCACTCAAGAAACACACAATGAGCTAAAAGAGAGTGTGAGTTGTATCTCTTTTTAAAGACAGATGTAGAGTGAAACCCTGAGAGACTAATGCCACAGTCCCTCCTCCCACTCCTACACCAGTTCGCATTGATTCCAACAATATTTTCTTAAGTAATAACTGGCTCTGACCTTGGCATATAGTCCTGTGGAAGCTTTTGTCTGGATCTCTTTGCAGAAAAGTATCACAAAATAGACTGTGATGTGAATAACCATGGAATGTTTTCCCTGAGCTGAGCTTGCCACATGCAGAGCTATAGCAAGGCACATACATTACTAAAAATAATAGCCTAAAACTCTTCCAGTGTCATTTGTTCATTATTAAGTCTATTACCTCTGAAATGAGGCTGCAGTGCTCAGGCCTTTCTCCTCGTGCACAGAGCAGTTTATTAATGGTCCCTTTGTTCAGGAGGGATGGCACAGGGGCTGAGTGGAAGGCTTGAAGCTGCTCAGCAGCTATGAAGCAGCTACTTGGTGCTGTTTAATATCCTAAATGACTCCTTGCCCATAAATCAGCTGGCTGTAAATTATGTTTAATGCTGAAAAATAACTACCAAGCAAACAGATCTTTAACCTGTAAATGTTAATTCTGTTTGTTAATACTCAGTGGCTCCAGCGGCGCTCGAAGGCTGCACAAGCTATTATTCATTTTGACTCCATTCCAACCCTTTTAAGGAAAGCCTCTCCTAGTCCTTCCCGAAAATGGGAGCCACTACAAGGCACCCAACATGGAGCAGGAGCAGGTTTTACTCCCCAGGGGTGCGTGTAGGAGAGGACTCTCACTGCAGGGCGGAGACAAGGGCAGGGAGGAGCAGAGTGTCCCTGTCTGGGGGTCTCTCTCACTGTCAGCTGCACCTGAACAGAACAGGATCCTGCTCTGCCTTTCTGATGCACTAATCATTTTGCAAAGTAAATCCTGTACATCTGAGGCTCATTTTTATGTGCCTCATTTTGATTTAAATGCTTCATTTTCATTTATATCAGTGAGTGAACGATTCAAAAAAATCAAGTACATATCATTAGGTGTCTATTTACCTTTAAGGCTCTGCTGTTGAAATCTTTACATCACAGACTCATAGAATGGCTTGTATTGGAAGAGACATTTTAGTTCGTGGGGCTCCAGCCCCTCTGCCATAGGATGCCAATTATATTGTCCATAAGAGTTTCTGCATCCAACTCTAGAAATCAATCTCTCCTTGAGTAAAAGTAATTCTCACTATGAATCTTGGCTTTCTTGGTTCTTTCTGGGCAATATAAAAATAAAAAAGATTGTAAGGTAGAATAATTTTATACATTAAAAAGCCAGCTGGACATGAAATCTATTTTGTATTTGATTCTATTTCATTGCTTTGTACCTGCATTTCACTAAGTAAAAATATTTGGATATTAAATTAGTTAAAAAATGGTAAAAATCTGTAGTAAACTTTGTAATTAAATATTTTGGGTACATTTGAAAAATGCAAAATGATAGCAAATGCTGCATGTGTGTGTGTTCATTCCTGTGTTGGTAAAGTATCAATATTTTAAACAGTTTTTTCCTATTTCTTCACCACTGACTGTCAAAAGGTCCAAACTGCAAAGCTGAGGTCTGTCCTTTGTTGAGCTGTAAACTGTATTATCTGTGTGCTCTCTTATTCCATCCCATTTTTTGTAACAAAAATTGATGATATATGAACTGAAGGAGGCATTTCAATTCTGAAAGTTGAAGTATTTACATCAAAAAGAGATTTATCAGTATAGTTCCATTTCCTTTTATAAGATAAAATGATGTTGAAATAAATATTGGCCTTGATCTCAGTTGCTGTCCTGCAACAAGCAAAATTAATTCGTTTTTCCCTTTTCTAAAATATGGCAGATCAAAAAATGTAACAAAAGAATGACTAACAGAGAAACCGGGCAGACAATAAAGTGTAAGTGGGTAACAAATGTTAACATTCTACTTATCAAGCTCTTACAAGCAGCAGAGACCATTCAGAATGGTAATTAACACCCACTCATCACATTCTTCTAGAAGATTAAAGAACAGGTCCTAGTCTCAGTACCTACCTTTGCAAGTATAATCTCATCAATTAATCTAATTCAGAAGAGAATGAAGGTTTTATTTTAGCTTACTTAGCCAGGTGTGTTTTTTTTCTCATTGGGCTGTTTTTCCCTTTTACTACACAAGAACCCATATCTCACTTAGAGGTGAAAATTCCTTGGCCTTTCAATGCATTCAGTTAAGTCTCCACAAAAATGGAGGAGCTATCACAGATGCAGGAGTTCTGAGAGCAGAGTGTGTGACATATGAGAAAGCTGAATTTGGCTTCTGCAGAAATGCCTTAGTGGCATATAATAAAATCTAACCCTGGAAGTAGCAGAGCTTTCCACTCCTGGCCCCAAATGCCACATCTCTGCATCGCTAACAGAGCTAACAGGGATCAATAGCTGCTTTCAGCCACAGCCCACAGCTTCATCTCCCCCTTCTGATGGAAATGGCATGCAACATTTCTTTATTCAGATCACTAAAACTATGATTTAGTTAGTGTTTCAAAACGCATAAGTTACCTAACAACATGATTGCTTGGCTGCCTAATTTACAAGAAGATACTTGCTTAAACAGCAGGTAGTTATGAAGTATTATCTCTGTGTGTATAAAAAGAAGGTGTGTGTGTTTTAGATTTCAAGAATATAAAATTTTACCCAAAACAAAGACTTTATTAATTTTATTTTTTTTAATTTTTATTTTTTGTTTTCCAAGCATATTCCTGTAAGACACTTCAGGTTTGGTGATTTCTACTGTGCTCTGACACTTTATAACATAAGTGGTTTTATTAGCTGGGGAATCACTTTCCTTTAGAACATAGTTCACTTCCATCTGGCAGCATCACTCCCAGCAAACATCCTCTCAGTCCTGAACATTTTCTTGGTGCTGTCATGCAGATCTCTCCATGCACTGTCTTGCTAAGGCTTTAGCAGGTGCAGATATTGTGGTTTTGGTTTTGAATATTTTATAAATATAGCCCAAATATGTCTTCCATGTGAGTCTGAGAGTAAAAGCATCTTAGTAAATCTAATTTTCCCTAGAATTGCTAGCTCTTGGCCAGGAGGTATTAGTTGAACACTGGTAGAAGCAGATGTAACAAGGCAACGAAGGTGCTCATTAATGCTATTATATATACATTGGATGGAGCAAAAATGAAACTTTCAATTTCCACGCCATTAGGAGCCTGGGGAAGTATAAAAATGCAGTTTGCAGTCTTCCCTCAGGTAAATGATTGCTACTCTCAAACCCTTGAACAGTTTTAACAAATGATCACTGGCTGCATTCCACTGTTGGACTGTGCCTTCAGAAAAACTGCACTGTTTAAAAACCTAAACACAGACTCTTAATGAAACCATTTTCTTGATTCCTTCCCTATCCTGGCAGAAAACATGTAGTTGAATATGACTGGAAAATTGAGCTGATACCAAGGTTCTCTAATATCTCTCTTCTGCTGAATTTATAGATGTGCTCATGCTGATTTATTATTGAAATTTCTTTTCCTAAAAGCAATGATATCAGGGAGCTAGAATGACACATGAAATGTTGTCCAAGGTAAATTAAAGTGCTTAAGCACAGTAGTTATCATCTGATTATAACTAAGTACATTAGACAGCTCAGTATCCTTGCAAACACTCAATATATTAAGATGATCAGTCATCAGCACAGTTCTCCTCATCTTGCTGCTGTTATGAATCACTTTTATAAGAAAATGAGCTCTTGATTCCTATCGAGGTAGGGGGAATGAAAGAAAAAGAAAAGGAAAAAGGAATTGTTGGTGCTGTTATACCAAGACACCCATTTCTTGATTTCTCCACTGATTTGGTGCTGCACTAATGGAGGATAATGAGGCTTTAACCTGACCTTTGCAAATCTGAATGTGTGACACAGATATTGAGAAAAACAGGAGAGCAGGACAGAGCCTGCAGTTTGGAAATTACACAGCTGCAGCTGCACAAACATACAAATGATTTTTGTACCTGTCAAGAAGAATGAAAAATTTGTTCATAACTGAATGATAAGACAGCAGGCTGTATCCTATCTTAGAAGAGTAAAATTACATGGTTATGTCCATAGGCATTGGAACTCCATTCCAAGTGAGCACCTAAAGACCGTAGAGAAACTTCCAAAAACTCACCAGTCTCTGTCCCATCCAATGTTGTCCACTGATACAGCTCTTCTGATTTGGTTTCCAAATACATAAATCCCAGCAAAGAGAAAGCAACAAAAATGCTGCAATAACAATACACACCTTCAGAAACTCCAGAAGCTGAAGCTTGAAAGGATCTGATACAACTCAAATACGTTTCATACTTACTGAACTTTCCAAAAGACAGGAAAATAAACTGGGAACTTCTCGTTTGTTGGTGAAGGTTCAAGGTTCATACCATTTGTTGCAATGAAGTTGTAGATGCTCTGGAATACAGGAAAAGATTGAGTCATCAGAGTTACTCTGCTCCATGGCTTCACGTTCAACAGCTGAAGGACAGTCCTTCCTCTTGGTCTGCATTTACCTGAGGAACAGAACAGCCATCAGCAATGTTTAAAATCATTTTATTAGTTGGAAAATTCGGACTAAAGGAGGTGAGATCTGAAGGGCATCAAATCAAACTTGGAGTCTGAAAAGGATACCTAACATTAGGTAAATATAGTATAAAATATATATAAGTATACTTCAGTGTGTGTATACATAAAAATATGAGTTAAAGTATCATATTGCAGATACCTTGGCAGCAACAGAGAAATGAAGGAATTCAGCATATAAACAACCCTTTCAGATTTATCTTCTGGAATGACAATTCTAAGAAAGAAACAAGACTCCACCTCTCAGAAAATACTAGTTAGAGGTGAAACATGTGCAGACAGTAGATGACCAAGGAACATTTTGTATCACAGCACACACAGAGCGCCTGATACACCAAACTGAACAAGCACTTGCATTTGTGTTCAATATTAACCCCACAAATAGCACCTTCCCTAACAATTAATAACGATCTTGAAGCAGAACCAAAACTAAACCATTCAAAAATGAACATTAAGACTTGGTGTTGGTTATTCCTTGTCAAAGATAACAAAATTGCAGAATGGTTTGGATTGGAAGGACCTTAAAGCCCATCCAGTCCCATCCCACCCCTGCCATGAGCAGGGACACCTTCCACCAGCCCAGGTTGCTCCAAACCCTGTCCAACCTGGCCTTGGACACTTCCAGGGATGGGGCAGCCACAGCTTCTCTGAGCACCTGTGCCAGGGTCTGCTCACCCTCACTGGGAAGAATTTCTTTCTAATATCTAAATCTACATCTGCCTTCCTTCAGCTATGATTATTTACCCTGTGTTAGGAATTAAGGTGGTGTCCTGCCATAGCTTGCCGTGCAGCAAAAAAACCTGGGTGCTCTCTCTCAATGTGTTTGAACAATGTTCTCTTCTGGGATGGATTTGCGTGGTAGGTCGCTTTCTAAACAGTACAAGGTGACATTTTTAAATTAATTATTTGCACTGTGATTTCCTTCTGGGGAATTTACAACTTTAGGTTTTCTGTTGCTTTTGCCTTTTAAAATGAAGTTCCATGGAAAACGTATTCCTTTTCTTGAGTTAATTATCCATTTAGAGTATGGGCAGAAGTGTTGGCTGTGAAGCAGAAAAGACTGTGCATTGGGTGTGGGGAACAGAATCCCAGTTTTATAAAAACTTTTTCCTTACTGATCGCTCATCACAGATGAGCTGAACTGATATTGCACTTTGATATTGCGAAAATATACATTGCCTTCCTTCAGCTTCTGAGAAGAAAAGCCTCAATAACAGACCCATCAGAAAACTTCAAAAAGTAAGTCAGGTTTGCATGACACAGGAGTATGTTTACAAGTCTCTTATCAATAATTTAAGCTTGTTGTCAGAATAGAAGATGGATATATAAGCTGTTGTGCATTTTCATTATATGTTTGCTAATCCACAGCCAGGCTGCCAAACAGATTTAAAACACATTTCCATTTCTGAAGGAAAGTTGCCTCAAACTTTCAGGGTCCAAGGATTTTGTGGATGTGTCAGTGTTAACTTATGCTGAAGAACACACTGATAGGGAGACTAAAATGTTCATTGTTTTTTGATGGCTGCAATAGGCTCTGTTGTTTTCCTGCTGGATGGAAGCACCTGGGAACAGTCAAAAGTGAATCTGTGGCAGCCAGAGCTCTCCCTGTCCTGTTTCATCTGTCTGACATTGGAGAATGCTTCCAGAAGAAGTTCTCTGCAGGTTGCTCTTGAATTCTGCATCTTTTTTGAATGAATCCCCCCCCAAAATCACTTTCTTAAGGAAACTCCAAGGGATGTGTCACAGTTCCCGTGTACCCAGAAATGATGAGTCAAGGGTGATGTTAACAATGTGCTGCCAAAGCCCAGGTAGAGCACATACTGCTGCTAAATCAGCAGTATTATCTGGATGGCCATGAAAGGAATGAGGGGGGGAATTTCAGAAGGTGTGTTTTCAGGCTTTATTTTCAAGAAATAAAGAGTACGTGAATGAAATTCCTGCTCCCATATATGTATTGATATCTGATCCACATGGACTGCACAGCTGAAAAGTACCACAACTCTATTTGAATTTCTGCAGTGCCCAGTACTATGCCCCGCAAAATTATTTCTGCTTTAAAGTCAGTAAGAACTGATTTCAACTCTTTTTTTCCTCCTTATATTATTACAGGACAGAGAAATCACTCCTGCTACATGCTGGGCAGACCTTACCCTCCTTGCTAGTGAGAACATGGGAACATGGGACATTTTTTATATCTCCTCCCTACTCACTTCTAAGATGCAGCATTTCTTCCCTGTGAGGGTGGAGAGGTCCTGGCACAGGTGCCCAGAGAAGCTGTGGCTGCCCCATGCTTGAAGTGTCCAAGGCCAGGTTGGACAGGGTTTGGAGCAACCTGGGCTGGTGGAAGGTGTCCCTGCCCAGGTGGGGTGGAATGGGATGGGCTTTGAGGTCCCTTCCAATCCGAAACATTCTGGCATTCTGTGGTTCTATACTGAGTAAGGAAGATCAAAAGGCCACTTTGAGCTAGTAATGGTTTAGCAAAGGGAGCTGAGAGAGACTCCTGAACAGTGGCTGCAAAAGCAATCTCAGCTTCTTTCTGTCTCTCACCCTTCAAGTGTGTTCTGCATATATAGAAACCATTCTGGTTTGTCATCAAACAAAGAAAACAGCCTGCAAGCTCTCTCCTTTTCTTTCTTTCTTTTTTTTTTTCCTTCCTAATTCTTTTTTTTTCCCATACTGAGTGTTCTGCTCTTACCTGACAAGGCTCCCAGGTAATCCATGATGGGATGAAGAGTCATTCATTACTGAGAAGCAATTCCCTTTATTATTTATTTACCCTTTATTCCAGCATCCCAGGGGCATCAGGATAAGAGAAGCAAGGTGTGAAACAGGCAGTGTGGTGCTGAGGGCAGAGCAAAGTGCACGCTGCTCCTCACAGCTACTTTTTCCAGGCCTGGCAGATCCCCTGTAATTTACAGATCACTCTGTCGCAAGTTTGATCCCCTCTTTGAGTGGTTGCAAAGATAAACATTAATTGTCCAAATGACTACAAGCTCAGACTATCAGGTGAATTTATGCAGTGAACCACCTGACGAAGAGATTTTCATCAATATTCCCAGGCCTCAGAGTGCAACAGAGCAGATTTGCAATGTGATCCTGAGCTTATTCTGGCAGACATGAGCACACACACTTCAGGAGGGAGGACTCTCTGCAGCCAGGCTTTCTGTCCCAGGGTAAGGATGCAAACACTGATATACAGCCTAACCTTGGGAAGGGTGTAAACAGTTCTCAGATATCATTCTCCATGGGACAGGGAGAGACCATAATGCTGTTTGCTTAACTTTTCGAATGGAGATAAAATTTCAAGCTGAAGGGCTTCCAGTCCACATTGGGGACTGTTATGTTGAAGGAGTCTTTTGCGTGTCTGAATTTGCTCAGTAAATCAACATGTAAAAGAGAAGCATAAAACTAAGACAACTGTTTGCAATTGTATAATAATTAGAATTAATGTAATTTAGAATTATTACATAATTAGGATCATAGATTGATCTGGATTGGAAGGGACCATAAAGATCATCCATGGGCAGGGACACCTTCCACTATCCCAGGTTGGTCCAAACCCCATCCAATCTGGCCTTGGACACTTCCAGGGAACCAGGGGCAGTGTCCTAGTTCAGCAGCTGGGACCAGTTTATCACTATGTGGGTGTAACCAAAACTGTGTATTCTACACCTTCTGTAACATTTTTAACTAACCACTAATGATGGGTTAATTGCAGCAGCTGCCCAGGGCACAGCTGACATCTCAGGCTGCAAGCTGGGTGTTAGAGAACCCTGGGAGACAGGGGAGTGTTTCTGTCTTCACACCACTGACTCAGCTGTGATAACTCCCCTCGGGGAGGCATCAGCACCTTCACACTCAGCCTGAGGGTTCACATTTGCTCATGAGCCATCAAAGATTCCAATATCCCATGACTTACTGAGTAAATCACTCATTGTAGAACTACTCGTCCTGGGGAAGGTACTGGGCATTTCCACCTGAACCTGAGCATAGACAGTCTTGGGGTTTGGGGACGTCTGGGACCACTCATGGGATCCAGAGCTGGAGCAGAACCTCGACAGGAATGCGACTGCCACTCTCGACCAAACTGTGACATCATCCTCACCAACAGGTTTTCCTTTCCTTTTACTCTGTAATCAGGGCACCCACGTGGTGGTCAGCACAGGGGCCAATGAACACCATTCTGTTTGTGCCCAGGATACTGGGTTATACATCTGTTCTTTGTGGGTTGAAACCAATATTTTCTCTGTATCAGTGTATTTATGGTAATCTTTTTAAGTAAATTGTAGTTCTGACTTGTCACCTCCCTTGAGTTGGGTTAATTTCTCCTGCTGGTTTACCTTTAAACCAGCACAGGCAGCCACAGCTTCTCTGGGAAACCTGTTCCAGGGCCTCCCCACTCACAAAGGGAAGAATTGCTTCCCAATATCCCATCTAAATCTACTCTCTGCCACTTTGAAGCCATTGCCCCTTGTACTGTCACAACATTCTCTTGTAAAACATCCCACCTCCACCTTTCTTGTACATCTATTTAACTCTTAGGCTATTGGAGGTGTTTTCTTTCAATCATCACTCATCATCATGGCTCGGCTTCGCGAATGAAGATTTGGGAAGGGCACTATCCACGCTTGCTGCAAACGTGCTGGTGGCTAAAAAGGCCGATATGGGATAGGCAAATCCGGTCACAAAAGGCACAGCGGAAAGTCTCCTTTGGTGATATTGGTGAGTGTGGGGTGATGGCCCCCGATAAGCCTGGATGAGTTGAGGGAGATGCCTCAGGCCTCCCTGGAAGGGGGCTCCAGCAGAGGACAAAGGCTTTCAAACTGATAAGATTAACACAGCGTGGAGTGTTGTTTGAGGAATGACATGGCCTCCCTTTCCATATCTTCTATAGCCACTCTAGGAGCCACCTCCCCTCAGGCATCTGCATCACCATCACCCCCCCAACAGATTGACTTTCAGCCACACAAACCACATGAAAGAAAAAAAAGGTATAAAAAGTGTTTGGAGTTAAAACTCCAGCAGAGAAGAGGTGGAGAGGGGAAAATGCCAGTGTCTCTGCGAGGGTAACTGCTGCAACTTCTCCTGGTACAATGGAAGGGTGAGACCATGTGCTTTCTATTTTTCCCAACTTTACTTTCTTAACTTTACTTTCTTCCTTCATACATTCTATCTTATATCTTATGCTAACAGCTTCTTTGATTCTCACTTTATAAGCATTTCCTTTACTAAATGTGTTTTGCTAACAGTAACTTGCTTCACACTTTGCTATTTTGTATTGGTTATTGCTTTTTGCTATTCTTACTTTATAAGACCAGCTCAATGTGCAGTTTCTTTTTCCAACATGTGTGTTGATAAAAAGAACCTCTGTTCTTTCTTTTTGTTTTGTGTTATGGAGAGAGTGGTGTGCAAGATATTTCATTGTCCTGTTAACGAGAGAGTGTCTGGATAAGTGTTTTAGGTGGCTGTGTTTTTAGTTAGTAGTCCTTTGTTGCTGGTTTCTGTCTGTTGTGAAAATGCCGTATTGTAACTTGAGTTTGGTGTGTTTGTCTCTGTAAAATGTGTTTTGTGCTGGTTTCTTTTGGGGTCTTTTATCATCAGTTAAATACAATCTTGCAGCTGAACGTTATCACCGGCAAAGCAGAACCCACAATAACTGCCACATATTTGTATTAATAAATGTTATTTGGGAGCTGTTGTGAGAAAAGTTCTTTTCTGGCATTGTGTGGCTTCATATTAGAAGTCAGAATCCCTTCCATCCTGTGGGCTGTCCAGTAGCTGACAGACAGTGTTGGGAACATAAGGCTCTGATTGTCTAGAAGCGCTTATTGCTAATAATATTTCTCCCTGGCTGAAGTGTGGCTTCATATCAGAGGTCAGAACCCCTTCCATCCTGTGTGCTGTCAGCTAAAAGACAGACAGTGTTGGGCACATAAGGATCTGATTGTCTGGAGGTGCTTACAGCTAATAACTTTTAATTAATACAGTTAAGACTAGAAATCTTTGTATTTCTCTCTCCCTCCCTTTCATGTGACATGTCTCCACAAAGGTTCCCCAAAACCATGCCAGAGTTGGCTTCTGCTATTTGTCCTCTCAGTCCAGTCACCTGATCACACAGCACTGGTCTCTCCTGTTCCTCTTCATATTGAAGTAACAGTTGTCTGCAATGGCAAAGACATGAGGTGGTAGCTCTCCAATCCTCTTATTACAGTACAGTCTGATCTGATCCACTGTGTAGAGGGGCAGCAGCTGGTATGGATTCACTGCTACCAGGATCGATCCCGTATAAGTCTGGAAAACAGTTGTGAGCATTACTGCTAGCAGCAAACCTGCAAACAAGAATACAACAAAGCCACTCGCAGTATAATTCTAAACAGAGGCAGGAGGGAAGCCTGGGAGATCATAGCAGCATTTAGGTGAAATCCCAGTTCCTCACTAGGAACTGCTGTTCAACATCCTAGGATATGGAGGGTTTTGCCCAAGGAACAATGCTCAGTGCAATCTCCTTGCCAAAACACAGGTCGGGTCTCTGTCTCAAGCTGAAGTACCTGGAAGTCCAATCTGACCTGGCATTTTTGTGTTATCATAAGCTGTTTTGCAATGTTTTGTTAAGCTGTTTTTGTATTCTAGTGCAGATGTAGCTGAACTTCTCTAATGGACAAAGCTATAGTTTTGCTATTTATATAAGGATTTTGTAACATCTGTAAAGAGCACCACAACTGAAATCAAGGAGCCTGTTGAAGGCTGTGGAGATGCAAGGCAAGAATATTGTTCAAGAACTACATAAGACAACTTCAGACTGCTAGAGTCTAATATAACAGGTCTATGCCTACACCTTAGTAGTTATAACTGCAGCATCTATAAAACCAGTTCTTGTTTGCACAAAGCATCGTCACACCTATGTTGGTTAGAGGCAGCTTCTCTCCTTTAGTGTATATAATGTGGGAGGCAAAGCATGGAAAAACCTGAATATTAATTGTTGTATTACAAACTGGAAACTAAGTAACACAGAAAATAAAAACGCCAAATTGCTCAGTCACAGATAAAACCCATAATGGGCAAAATATCCAGATATGTTCTTTATCTATTTTATTACATCAAAATCAAGTAAATGTTGGCTTAGTCTGGAGGACAATCATGTCACTGTGTACTAGTTGGACTGATCCTGCAGGTAAGAGCAGCACTAAGCTGTAACATGGGCTGGATTTACCTCGCTGTCAGTGACTGGTGGAAATGATCACTCAGGGAGAAAGTAAAGTAAGGTCACCACCTGTGCAGAGCTGTGACTGCAGAGACTGCTCTTAGCTCTCTTCTTCACAGCTGAAGTACTCAAATGAAAGAAGAGAAAAACTGTTGTGTCTCCTTAGCACCCTTGATCAGTAAAGGACTCAGAGGGCCCCGTGCATGAAAAGCTTGCAGGCTGCTCAGGTCACCTCCTAAGTGTGACACAGAGGTCATTCCTCAAAGCGACCTGCCTCACATGGCACTCACATAGATTTTGTGCTCCTGGTGCCGGATGAAGAGGTTGTGCACCATGCCAGCTTCATGGAGATCCCCGAGGCGGATCATGTCCTCCACCCCCTGGACGGAGGAGGGATGCATCAGGCGCACCATGTGCATGCTCCGAGCTGTGATCCAGTGTTCCTGGAAAAGCCAAGACATCACCTTCAGTGTGTGATGTTGTGGCTCAGAGGGAAGCACAGGAGAGCTCTGCCTTAGACCAGAGTGAGCTTCAGTGTAATGCATGCTCAAACAAGCATGTTCTAACAAACAGGTGTCTGACCCTCAGGAATTAACTGGTTTGCTGCTCCCCAGGACTGGATGATTTAAAACACTGAATGAAGCCAT
>JAOXXN010000162.1:20728501-20742730 GCA_026770055.1 Myrmophylax atrothorax | reverse complement strand
TTACCTCTTTCTGAGCCTTTTTAAAATTCCTATTCCTCACTTTTCCTGTGAGCTTATCAGCAGCAACATGGTGAAATTCAGCATTTTATTTTGTCAGTCAGTCAAAGATAAGGAGCCAAGAAAACATGCAAGCTCTTTAGAAGCTTTTCTCAGCTGTGGTGGAGCAGTCTCTGAGGCAGAATCTCACACAAGATCACATCATGTTGGCAGTGAGCTTGCAGGCTTGTACCCCTTGACACGATATCAAAGACAAAGGGTTGTCATCATGGCAAGAACACCACAGGGGCCATCTGAAAATTCCCAAGCAAACCTCACCTTCCCTACCAGTGTAAGTTTTGAGAGTTCCCTTAGCAACCAGCCCTGGACTTGCATACCTAATTGCCTCTTGCCAGGGATGAGGAATGGTGTTCAGATGGGCAGTGGTGTTCCCATGAGCAGTGGTGTTCAGATGGGCAGAGGTGATCAGAGCAGTGGTGATCAGATGGGCAGTGGTGATCAGATGCACTGTGGGTACTCAGAAGGTAGCAACACACCAACCTTGCCCAAGTGCCAGTTCTGGTGGTATCCAGCCAGACACAGAGCAGCGTATTTTTGCTTGTACATGGACTCAGGTCACAAAAAATCACTCCTGGTAATAACACACAGACAGTATTTGGAGGGGGTTTGTTGTATCCCCTCAAATGATGTCTCAGGCAGCACTTCCAAGAGGTAAAACTGGCCAAACCATCACCCGCCCTTGTTGCTGTCCCTTGCCTTACCTGGCTCAGCCATGGTGATCCTCCTTTTAATTAGGGTTTTCTTCAGGCTGTAATTAATCTTTTAGTTGCCTTCCAGGGATGTGAGGCTTCATTTTTCCCCAAGCTCAGCTGGGGAGGCAGAGCGACAGCTCTAATGCAACATGTGTGAGCAAATCCCTTCCCAGGTTCTTGGATCCTCGGGAACTTGTGGCCACTGCAGAGCGCTGCCCTCGGCCCTCTCAGGTGTGCCAGGACTGCCCTGGTGCTGCTGGGCTGGGCTGGGCTGCCTTGTCCTCTCAGAGTCTGAAGCTGAGACTCCCCAGGTGCTGTGGGGGAGTCTAACACAAATAAACGTCCTGTTACTGTGCCAAAATTTACTTCTCCTCTGAGGTGCTGCAGCCGACGAGCAACGAGGGTAATTCCCACCACCCAGAGGTGGTGTTGGCTGAGGTTAGCAAGCCTAACTTAATAAAACACTATGATCATTGCATGTTCACTGGGAAGGGGAAAAATAATCAAATGAAAAAGGACAAAACCAGCAGGGAAAGAAAATTTATTTCCAAGCATCTACGAGAGTGCTACAAACAATAGAGGCTAAAACTCAAAGCATTTAAAACTATTAAAAAATGTAGTTGACAATGTCCTTCTTAAAAATTAAACATAAAAATGTAGAAAATGCAGTTATTAAGTCTAAAACTTACTCAAAAATGAAATAAACCCAGATAGCATCAATGAGGATGGAGTCCTACAAATTACTTATTTTTTAATTTATTTCAATTTGTTAATTTGTAAATTGATACTGTTTTTTTAAATATTTATTTAAATTTATGATGGAGAAATGTGCAAATCTAGCAAAATATTCTTTGGATTATAAACAGAGAAAAATCAACAACCAAAGAAATTTGAACCAAGTTAATAATAAACTATAGAATTGTATAGAATGCATACAGCTATAATAAAGTGAAGTATTACAATAAACATTGTAGAGCAAAATCTGCTGATTTAGCAAACTCTGCCTTATAAAATATAGGGATATAATGGGACAGGTGAATATGTTATGGATATAAAGCTGAAACATCAGTCATAATTTTAAGGAGTTAAATTTTAATCTAACTACATAAATGGGGGTCTTCAGAAAAGTGATACACCAACAGATCAACTTTCCTCTCAGATCAAGCAGTTTGGTGTCTGACTGCAAATGAAGGACAGGGTCTGGAGAGTGAATGGCAGGAAAATGTGTATCATTTCTATTTATTGCCTTTTCCCATATTGCAGCTTCTGATCTCTGACCCTAAACAGCCAACTATATTAAATTCAGCAGAATACAGCTGTACACAGATGCAGAAAATGGTGATGCACAGAACATATTCCAATCCCTTGCTCCTTCTGACTAATATAAAAAAGTTATAGATCGCTTTTTGGATTAAAAACAAACATTACAAAGGCCAGCTCCAAAAGCAGTCTGTATTTTCAAGTTAAAATGTCTTCCTATCCACAGACGATGCTGTTCTACTGAAAAAGAATCAAAAGGGAAAAAAAAATCAAAAGAAAAAAAAGAAGTGCCGGAATCTTAATTACTACTCAGGTAAGGGAATTGTCAGGTAGAACAGTCTTTAGGGAACTTACAGCTAAACTGGGTCAGGTTTAAGTCTCTAGAACCCACAGAAGCTTAGCACAGAGAGGGGAACTCACAAGCCTGGAGTGCATGGTAAGTGCACAGCACTCCTGTCCACCTACACAGTCACTTCTGAGACCTCTGGAATTCCTAAGATATAAGATAAATGCATATTACATGGGGAATATTGAAAAGTATTACACTTAATTTAATCCAGAAAACACAGTAGTCTTATATGACTATTCTTACTGTGTTCTGGGAGCAGCCACAAGCTGTAGATAGAGAGGGGTACTAAATGTTCACCAGGAGTTACATTTGTTTTAATCTAAAAACATTTGTAAAAAGTACTTGATTTTTAAATACTTAACAAGGCAAGAAACCAACTACAAACACATAATAAATAAGGCTATTAAAAGGTCACAATTGTAGTAAATTAGTCAGAACTATAAATGGGACATTAGAAACACTATGTTTTTCCTTATATGCTTAATAACCAGAGCAAGAATTAAAAAAGAATCAGTTTATTTCAAAGTCTGCTTCTTATATTGAAGCACATATTAAAGCAACAGTACAATGTTCATAAAATATAAGTGTGATGCTGTAACATTTCTTACATGTCAGAATACTGATATTTGTATGTATACTAAAATAAGAATTTTAAAATTGTACAAATAGATACATTAAAAATGACATAGAAATAGGGCTCCTCTCACTGCAACAAGACAGAGTTTTTATATCTGGCACGTATTAGTTCAAGATGAAAGTATAAGCAAAAAGATTTACAAGAATCAGCAGTAACAAGTTTGATGCTCAAGAGACATAATAATTGTACATTGTACTGTACATACATCATATGGGTTTAAGCTGGCTGAATATTATATATTTCAAGTTTAAAAATGCACTGCCATATAGAGTGTCCATAGTTTAAGGCGAAATTACAGCTCAGAACTGTTATCTTTTCTAATTTGTGGAAGCTTCTTTGACATAAAAGATTTAGATGTTCATAACACATAAAAGATTTCCCTTGTTTGTAGGATCACTTTTAGCATTTTCCCTTCATTTAAATATTCTGTATTTCTTTAGTGGTTTTTTTCCTTCAGTGAAGCTGGCAGCCAGCTTCTAGATTTGCCTTTTGTAGGAAAAGGTACTTCACAGTATTTACCACTTTTATGTCCTTTTTTATCAAAGGAATCCTCTCCGTCAAACTTAAATGTTTAAATGAGATTTTTCTGGATTTTTAAAAAAATACCTGCTAACATTTCTTCTGGATTCTTCAGAACATCAGACACAGTTCTTAAGGCCAAATCATAAACTTTATTGTTAAGAGTCATCATCGAAAGTGTCTTTGGAGCCATACAAGTCTGCAAGTTTCTTAAATCGAGGTCCCCAATTTTGTAGATAGTCGTAGTCCAAATCAGAATCTGTTGTCGCTGACTCCAAGGAGCTGAGTGAACCAGCCACTGAGCCTCTGCCCTCATAGCCATAGATCTGGATAGAGTCATAGGGCGGAGCAGTTGGGTCATTGTCAGCCTCCTGTATCCTGGTGTTGATGAAGTCATCCACGTCCACGCTGTTGGGCGCGGGCCGCAGCCCTGGCCGCGGCAGGTACTGGTACTCAGGTTTGATGTCCTTGCGAGGGATGAACCCGTTGATGCCATCAGGGTTCTGCAACGTTGCAATGTCAAAGGCTTCCGTGTCTTCCTCACCTCCTCCCTCATCGTCGTAAGTGATTATGTTCTCTCGGACGTCTTCCTCTTCAAAAACAATCAGAGGTTCCTTTTTCTGCCTTTTCAGTGTTACGAATAGCACTACAATGACTAGAGAAAATAAAAGAGCAAGTTAGACTGTATTCCCAAACTGCAGCTCCTCGATAAACAGATTAATGCATTCACTGAACTCTCAGCTTTTGTTCCTCATGGAGGGTTGACAACATCTGCACTTTCAGCACACCTTGCTAGGTAAAAGCAGTCTTGTTTGTACACAGACCTGAACACGCTGATCTGAGGCTTCCTGTTTGGCTGCATGCCACTGCTCTTACTAATTGCTCATTACTGCAAGACTCATTCAAGGAAAGCGTTTGTGGGCCCCCAGTGCTGCAGGAACACTATGGCACTGCCTTTGAGCAGCCCCATCACCACAATATCTGCAACAAAACAAACATGAATCTTTGCTCTCTCCTGTATGCCCAAATCTTAACTCTAATCCCACAAGTCATCCATTAAAATGGAATTTTTCTTAATCCACACTTCCAGACATGTCTGTGTTGTTATGTTCCTTCTCACTTCAAATTTCTATAAAATAACTTTAAAATATATAAGAGAAGACTATAGATTACTATGGGCAAACTAAAAAAAAGTTATATAAATATTTTCAAATCATCAGGAAACACTTTAATGCATTTCATTAAAAAACAGTCTTCAGAGACAGTCATCTGTCTGCAACACAAGAGGGTTCAAGGGGAAGAGCTGGCGGGAGCCATTAATCCTGGCTGACCTCAATAAGGAACTTGTCATCCAGGGAAGATCACAAAACTTAGAACCTCCTTTAAACAGTGTCTCTGCTTAACTGATGTTGAGCCACAAAAGGACATTCTCCAAGCACGCCAAGACAAATTCACCGATGTTTGCTATTGCAGTTTTCAGAGAATTGTGGAATGGGTTGAGTTGGAAGGAACTTAAAAGCCTACCCAGTCCCACCCCCTGCCCTGGGCAGGAACGTCTTCCACCAGCCCAGGTTGCTCCAAGCCCTGGCCAACCTGGCCTTGGACACTTCCAGGGATGGGGCAGCCACAGTTTGTCTGGGCACCCTGTGCCAGGGCCTGCCCACCCTCACAGGGCACAGTTTCTTCCTAATACCCAGTCCAACCCTTCCTTTGGCAGTGTGCAGCCATTCCCCCTTTCCTGTTCCTCCAGGCCCTTATCAATTGTCTTTCTCCATCTTTCTTGCAGGCTCCCTTCAGGCACTGGGAGGCCACAATTAGGTCATCCCAAACCTTCTCATAGCCAGGCAGACATGTATCCCTCATAAATATAACAGCTAAGAGATTAAGATTCATTTATCCATGCTGGAGCTGAAGGCAAGGTTAATTTTTTAACACAAACCAGCAGAGAAGTGTAACAAGGCAAGGCCTGTTTTACCCAGGAGGATGACGATGCAGGCGAGGATGGCAATGAGGGCGCCGGTGCTGAGCCCCGCGTTGAGCGCGTAGGCCTCGGCGCTGCAGGAGAGCAGGGCGCCGGTGCCGTCGCAGGCGCAGACGCGCACCGTCAGCGTGTTGGTGCTGCTGAGCGCGGGCACGCCGCCGTCGCTGATCACGATGGGCAGCAGGTACACGTCCTGCTGCTGCCGGCTGAAGCCCTCGCGCCGCACCAGCACGCTCGCTGTGTTGTCTGTGTAAAGAGGAGAGATGCTCATTGTCACTTTACCACAAAATCATCCTCTTAGTCAAGATTGATAAAAAATAGATCTTGCTTCAACAGCTCTCGATTTTCAGATGCTGTAGCAGTGTTTCTACAATAAACCAGTAGAAAGTATTTATGTATGTATGTATGTATGTATGTATGTATATATGTATGTGTGGCTTGGCTTTGCAAACAAAGATTTAGGAAGGGCCGTACCCACGTGGGTGTGTCCTTTGAGCTTGTGCAGTGGATGTTTTAGGTGAGGTACAGTGTGCACAGAACTGGCCCCACCCTTTAACTCCTAAGGTTCATCTGCCATGGCTGAGTGAGCTTGGACAGTGGGACTCAGACCTACAGACCCTGGTATGGTATTCCTGGGAGGTCTTCCATCCAAGCACTAACCGGGGCTGACCCTGCTCAGCTTCCAAAAGCTGATGGGATCGGGTGTCGGGGAGGCATTTAACTGCCTAAACCAGTGCAAAGTATCACCTTCCTAATAATCCAAGAGCACTTACAGTAGTACATTGAATTCATACAGTGCCACACTCAATTTTAGGTCTTGTACAGTGATGAGGGCTATGGGGTCACAAATCACCCCGACTGTGGGAAGATTGTGTGGAAGATCTGCCATTCCCTGGAAAAGCATGAGAACCTAAGGAGCGACGCCAATAACAGAGTTAAATCAAAGTTTGCAGATATCGCTTATCTGCTGCCTCTTGCATTTGAAAGAAATGTAGCTTGTATGTGTAAACCTTGCTCTCTGTCAAGACCTGTAAGACCCATGTCACATTACTTCTTGTTCTTCTCTCCCTTGTGTCATGAATAATGGATTAGCTTTAGGTCTCCGTTCTTATCAGATAAACAAACTGTGAATTCCTTAGGTAAGAACAATCCTTCCCTGTTTTGCATGTTGCCTGTCCCTTAATTGTAATAACCCTGTATTACTCTAGAAGTTGTACAATAAACTGTCTTTATTCTCCCCTTGAATAAAGTCCATTTTTGACCATCTCAAGGGCAACACCAGGAACACAGATAACCTCTGTTAGCACCTCCTGTTAGCACTCCACTACCTTTCTGAGAAACTCCCAATATTGCTTTAATTACCAGAATGACCGGACCTTCTTATTGCTGATTGAGCTGGGATTAGTCTCTTTTCAGAACTAAAGCCTTCAGTGGAGGGGAAACCCCAAATCTCCTGGAGGTGTCATTCTTGGAGTCCCAGCTACAGGCACAGCAGACAGAAATCTGTCCCCAAATGGGGCTGTGTTAGTGAGGCTCCCACCAAAACAAACGCCAGCATGTGCTGTGTGCTGGGAGACCTGAGCTCAGGGGTGACCTGTTTCAGTAGCAGTATTTTATCAGAACCTGTTTATCACACAAAGTCCCCAAGTTTGATCATCCATGTGTGTCTGGGCACACTTTGAGTTATGTGGAGATGAGGAAGAGTTAAATCCAGAATCACAGAATATCCTGAGTAGGAAGGGACCCACAAAGATCACCGAGTCCAACTCCTGGCAGTATTTCTGTAATGTTATTCCTGTTTTTCTCACTGAGAGGTGTCCTGTCATGAGTCTCCTGGTGCAGGGGACAGAAACCAAGTTGCCATCTCAGCACAAGCTACTCTGGATACTCCTTGAAACTTCCTGAGTTAAAAGCCTTTGAGAGGGAAGTGTGTGAGATGACACCCTGGGCTGAGGCAGCCAGAGCCTCCAACTCCCAGCCACACCAGACAGAGCCTGGGAAACACAAAGGGAGCTTCTTTATTGTGCCCCTTGTTTCTCAACTCAGACTGAACTAAAGTTTATGACAATTGTAAACACTCCAAAGTAAATAAAACAATCATATCTGAGGTTTTCAGACCATCAAAAACTAGTTTATGTTGAGGATTTCTTTCACACAAGCTTTTCTGGATTGCTGTGCTCTTTATTTTTTACTATATAACAGAAAGGAAAAAAAGAACAGTCCTTTTATCTGCTAAGGGAGGGCTCTTCACCTCCGATGGTACCCACTTTACTGCTGCCTCAGGGTACTGCAGATTCATCATTTTCCTCCTGAAGAGTCAGCATAAATTCCAGAATTTAATAATGCAAATCATAAAACCTCTCCTAATGATCTAATCACTGCTATTTCCATGGAAGCTTGTGAATAAATTATACCCAAAGAGAAGTATTCTTGCCTTGCATTAGCCAACCTTACAGGCAGTGTCCCTGATGTAGGACAAGGTCTGAAAGTGTCCCCAGATTGGGTAGATACAGGTCAATCTATATGATGAGAAGGATGTTTGTTCTGTTTATGTGACTCTCCCACTGACTTCCAGATCACACCAGAAAGGATGAGTATTTTTTGGTAGATCTGCTGGCTAAATACCAAATTAATTCATCCCTTCTATCTCCCCCTCTCCTGCCAGGACCACCATGCCCCATGTCCCGAGTGGGCACCTGGGCATGACACAACCATGGTGGATTTGGTGTTGAAGTCTCACAAAAATAACATTGGGCAGAAAACAGCTTGTTAACTTCTCCTTTATACAACAGTCCCATCTGCTAAGGAAGCTGATAAAGATCTGATTGTTTATCACTTGTGGTTTTTGGAGGTGCCCTTTTTTTCCTTTGAAGTCTCTCTAAATCTCCTAAATATTTACAAACAACATACAAGCTTTGTAGCATAATGTTTTAAAGGACCTTAGTGGTATCAGGAGCCTTGTTTTAGGACTTCAAATTGATCGGCTTGTAACAGTTCAGTATTAACAGAAATATATCATCTAATATCTATTAACCTATCAACTAATTTGAACTAATATATATTGGCACAGAATAAAACTATTCCACAGAGTCCTCTAAAATGTGTTTAATAATTCATTTTCTCAATATGAGAACCAAGAACTATTCTATTAAATGAAAAATCACAACAGGACAGATTATTCCTGTGGCAAAAAATGTGAACATTAATAGTGGGCTGAACTCCAGCTGCCTTGAGGCTGCAAAGGCACCATGGAAGGAAACAGGCAGTGCCATGTATTAGTGTATGTAGTCTGTTGACTATACATTTTTCATTATATACTTTTTTCCTTGCATTTTGGCAGTTTAAATAGTACTCCTAGTTAGAAATAAGAAAAAGATGGCAAATTATTCAGTTATTATACAGACTGGCTACATTACATTACACTAAGATTAGACTAATTACATCAAACGAAGAATGAATTTGATCCAATAGGTGATTTATCTATTTTAATGTGATTTCTAGTTTAACATAAATTTTTAAAAAGGCAAATGCAATCAACATGCCTGGCTAAAGTTTTTAAAGGGCTACCATGCATCAAGCCTGAAAAGTAATTTTTTTAAACTTTTTTTACTGTTTATGATCACTTCTCACATTTAGAAGAAACATAATATCTATAAGAGGGCAATATCCTCTTTAACCTAGATAAAAGATAACATATAATCCCAGTTAATATTATCTTCCTCGGTGTTTCATTATTTTGAAGCCCCAGGAGTGTACTGTAATCCAGATAAAATGGCATTTTTTAAGCCCACAGAAGTTAAATGTCAATACCAGCTTAAAACTATTACTTAACACGTATGAGAGTGACTTGATTGACAGTGTTAATGAACACACTGGGGGGCAGCCCAGGACAGAGGAAGAAAACATCCATCTCAACACAAATTCCCAAAATTACACAAGGTCTCAGTTTTCCAGCTGTTATTGCCTGGAATATCCAATATCCAGAAGTGTTGTCAGTGAAGATTGCCTGTACTCTCCATGAAATCTTCACAATTAGAAGTTCAAATTGCATTCCTTTATGGTGATCTTTATACTGATCTCCCTGACTTCTGATTTTTGCCTTTTGTTCTGAGGATCTTGAAGATGGTTTTCAATTTTAACTGTATGAACAGGCAAAGGCAGCTTAGCTTTGAGGGGATTGTTGTAACAATTCAGTATAAATAGAAATATAACATGTAATATCTATTAACCTACCAACTAATTTGAAATAATATATATTGGTACAGAATGAAACTATTCCACAGAGTCCTCTAAAATGTGTTTCATAATTCATTTTCTCAATATGAGAACCAAGAACCATTCTATTAAATGAAAATTCACGATAGGACAGACATATTGTGTAAGGAGAATTCTAGATGGAAGGAGCTGGTTGCAATGTGAACATTATCAGCTGTATGGGAGTGGGAGTGATGATTCAGCAATAAAATAACAATTTTGGGGGTCCAGCTGTCCCAACTCATTACCAGGCATCAGCAACCACTGGATAACCCATGGCAAAATCCTGTAAGTATATTGTTCGTGTGTTTCAGAATTTCTTGATTAAAAGGAATTGAAAGGCAGAGGACAGGTTTCTATTTAAAAAGCAAATTTGAAGTCACTGGTCCCAAGGGGCTCCCAGGCAATGTGTGTATCTGAGGTGGGCACGACCCTCCCAGCAGTACTGGCTGCCACTCATGGGGAGGGAGCCCAACCAAAGGGCAACCCAGGTGAGACCCAGCAGGATCAGGAGCAGGAAATGCTTTTACTGTAAACCTGTCTCTGTGCTGTGAGCACCATGAGCCTGCACTGCTCTTTTGGGGCTCTGACTGAAGGCAACCTGGGCAACCTGTGTTGTAATGGGGGGAAACAGGCCAAAAGGATCCAGGAGGGCTTGCCCCCAGCATGTGCAAAGGGATCCAGGGCTTGCCCCCAGCGTGAGCCAAGGGATCCAGGGCTTGCCCCCAGAGTGTGCTAGGCCATCCTCTCCTGGTCCCTGTGCCAGGTGCTCTCAGCTGAGCGCACTGAGGAACACAAGAGGGCTGTTAACAGGATATAGAATGGGATGATGTTTCTTGGATTACTGCAATATGTGATTACTTTTAGGAGCTGGTAAAAAGAAAATCTATTAAATGATAATTATAGGACTACATTCACTATAAAGTTCTGTAATAGGCCCAAACACTGGGGTTTTCATTAACTGTTCTCCATAGTTAATAAAGTCATTTTTCTTTGAAACTAGCAATTCCCTCTGAAAGTAGTGGCATGGTATACAGAATACTCAGATTTAGAGCTGAAAAAAAATGAACTTTGAGTGATAATGTAAGTTATTTGACTTGCAAATGGTAACACACTCTCTCTGAGAAGTTTTTTATGTGGAAATACATAAAATTTTAACTTTTGTACTTTGCTCTTTACCATAACTTACTTACAAAAAACTCCTCAGAAGCAGTTTAATTACAACATCGTTGCACTGAGGATTGTACAAAGTGCAGGAAATAAAGGATGGGAATGGATGAATTTCATTACACTATTCATTTCCCAAGACCAACATTATATGGGAAGATTTAATCCTTAAATACTGTCTTGTTCTGTCAGGTACAGACACTGCATTAAACTGACATAATAATTTCAACTACAAAACATTTATATCTGGGTTCATTTTGTCAGTAATGAATTTGCTGCATATGAAAATGAAGGGTTAGTGGAACTGGCTGTAGTCAGGAACCATAATACCACTTGCTTGCAGCTGTATCAGAGCATCTCAATGCTGACCTACACGTATAAAATCTAATCTATTTTCAGTTTAATGTGGTGACCATAAAATATATTTTAAAGCAACTTGGCCTCAGGGTCTCATGCAAAGAACACATTCTTATTTACTTCTCTCTAAAAATACATCCATGAATTTTTCAGAACTTGTGTTTTACTGCTTTAAAGAGAATAAATATATCCACTGCACTGGCTCCTTTATGAATTGCTTATGTATGTACAAGTGTCAAGCACTAGGCAACAGTATTGCTTTGATCAGGCAAGAATAACAGAAATTTTGTTTGGGAACATTGAGGATGTGGATAGAGTCATAGAGTGTGCCTCAACAGAAGTTTGCTCTGGCATCATGTATGTGGATTGTGTTGGGTTTTGTACTTCTGACGCTCTTGGATTCATTATTTAAACAAGCTCAATAGAGTTTTACTTTCCAGAACACACTCAAGTTTCCTTCTAACATTAAAGCTTGCTAATCAAAACCCACCCCTTAGAAGCTGAAACAGTTTTTGCCCTGGGCAGGTAACTGAAAATTGAACATCCAATGAGAACATCATATGGATTATCATTAAATAAAATAGAATAAATAAATATAGTGGCTGGACATGTCATTTTTTTTACTTCTGTTTCTGCCCCTCCTCTGGCTCCCTCAGCCTTTGCAAGTCACAGGCACTGATCTTCATGTTAGATTCTCAATTAAGTTTTGACACTCACCTATGCCTGAGGTTTTTTTACAGATTTCTTACATCTTGCCATCAATCTGAACACAAGGCTCTACTTGATTTCATGAGCAGCAAATTGGCCAGGGGGTCAGGATAGCCATACCCTGAGATACACCCACTCCAGGGATGTTCCACCACAGAAATCCTCAGCTGTATTTCCTGCACAGGGCAGTGGTTTGATTCCAATGGGAATCTAGCCCATGTCTCTTGTGATCCATAATTTACAAAAGCTGGCCAGCAGAGCAAGGTGAACAAATACAGGCAACTTACCAATTTCTGCTGTCTCAGCTAATTTCAGCTCAGCAACTCAGGTTTCTCTAAATCAAGGAGATCTGCCAATATATTTAGTGAATGTTTGGCAGTATTTGTCACACTCCTCCTGGGAGATTAAATGGCAGTAGATTTTTCTTGTAGGGTACTATTATGCAATTTAAAATATGCATTCAAGAAAGGGAAAATGAGTTAACAAGCATTATGCTGTTCAAAGAACATCCTTGCATTTCAGCTGTGTATTTTTGCTTTCCACCCCTAAACCTCTGGGAAACAGGCACTCTGACAAAGTTAATGACAATGCTGTTGCTTGACATTAGGTTGGCCATCAGTTTCACTTTGCCATTTCTTTGGACTCTAGTACAGAGGGAATCTTCACACAAACCTCTGTTGTCTCTGAGTGTAAAATTTGGGTTATGAATAATTTCAGGTGGTAAACTGAAGATAAATCTTGGTCCATTGGCTGTGTCGTCCTTGTCATCAGCACTAATTGTAAAAAATTGCTGTAAAAGAAAAGCACTCCGTAAACAAACAGCTCCTTCTGTGGGTGCATCACATACCAACAGCAATCCAAGACAGCTCTTGAATATAAGGAATTGTGAAATAGCAGAACCCCCTTCAAAATACAAATATATGCAATTATAGACACAGAGGAGACTCCACACTAGAACAGGAAATCTTTATTTGCTATTAAATTTAACTAACACAGAATTATAGCTGTAAAAATATACACCATTTACATTCTTATAAACAAATATGTGCTAATGATAACCCCACAGACTAAATAAAATCCTGCAGAAAACTCAGCAGCTAAGAGTGTCCTTTTCGAACTGCTACACCAACTGCAAATGCAGAGCTGCATTTCTGTGTGATACTAACCCCTCGCTCACAGATTGCCAGGAATAAATCTGTCAGCTGAACCCTACAAGCACTGCACTGGGATTCCCTCAGTGTTGCTGTAATTACAACTGGGAAAGCTGCTCCCAACCAGCTTTGCTGCCTGTGTCGTAGATACTCACAGCCAACACCAATCATATCTAATGCACAAAGCACTGTATAACTATTGATAGCAGTTCAAAAATAAAAACACAGAGAAGTGCCTTTCTAAGTGCTCTAGACATTTTGGCCAAAATTTCAAAACAAATGTTCATTTTCTGCCACTCATTGGAGCTGACAGGAGAAAACTGGGCTGATGCCCTGCAGAAAGAGCTGTGTGGGCAGAGGGAGGAGGTGGGCAGAGGAAGGGAGGTGGCCAAACCTTACCTGGTTGCTTCGGGCATTCTCACACACAAAGGCCTCATAGGCTGCTGCAAACTTGGGAGCATTGTCATTGACATCAACGACCTTAATTGCAACTGGGACTTTGGCTTCCTGGTGTTGTTTGTCTGTGGGAGGAAGCAAAACCAAACTGAGAAGCAGGAAAACCCCTCAAAATAAAGAAAAGCCCAGCTACATCCAGGGAAATATTAAACAGGTGGAGGTATTTCTGCTGGGATTTATGGCAGCATATCAAACTGAGACAATTGGAGGGATACAGAATTTATACCATTGATTATAAAATACCTCAGTGAAATACTTACGGACTTCAACTGCAAAGACAGAGATATTATGCCAAGCAATTTCTTCCCTATCCAAAGCTTTTATTGTCTTGATGTTGCCATCTTCTGCATTGATAACAAAATATCTTTCAAGGTCAGTGTGACGATCAATTGAATATCTAAAGAAGATTGAAAATCAGTAATTAGAGAAAGAAGGACTGTGAAGTTTTGTGCATCCAGATTTGTTCTATATAATTATTTCTGAATAACTGTAAGTAGTACACTTATTGTTGCCCTCAATATCATTGTCAAAGGGATGATGTATGTTCTTTTAAAAGGAGAATCACCTGGTAGGTTTCTACATTTAGAAAAATAGTACATCAGAATGTTTGTAATAAGTGAAAATTGCTGGTCTTTGAAGTG
>JAOXXN010000162.1:20718391-20728401 GCA_026770055.1 Myrmophylax atrothorax | reverse complement strand
CCTTTTCCTTTGGACTCGGGGGAACCCCGTGGGGCTCAGCACAGGGGCCACCAAACCCCACTGTGTTTGTGCCCCAGCGGGCTGGGTTACACTGCTGGGGTTGGGGGTTAAACCCAATTTCTCTTTGTGCCTTTGCATTTATTGTAATATTGTTATTAAACTGTAACTCTGACTTATAATCTCTCTTGTGGTGGGTTCATTTCTCCTGCCAGTTCACCTTTAAACCAGCACAAGCCTCCAGAATAAGGTGACTGTATGTGAAGTGAGTCCTGGAGGTGGTCCCTAGGATGCTCCCGTTCCTGCAGTATTTCTGTGGAGTGTTGGGTGAGGTGGTCACTGGCACGGGCAGAGGGCAGGTATTAATGTGTTCTAGCACCTGGTAATGTTCCCAATCCCTCCTCATTTTACTGTGCAGGTCCAGTGTCCTTGCACTGCAAACCTTGAGGGACCCGGACCCACAGTGCCACGAATGGTGTGGTCTGAGGGTGTGAGAAACAGCTGAGGAATCCAAAACTCCTTGGGAATCTCTGACACAAAACAGTGAAAACTGATGGAATTTCATTTCCAGTGGATGTGGAGCTAATATGATGGCAATTTGTGTGGAAGGTTTCTGCAGCGTGTAGTAAAAACCTGCGAAAAATAGCAATCACTTAAGTCAGCTGTTTTGCTCTGGGATAGATGTAATGCCTTCGTCAAGAAGGAAGTTTGTTGTTTTGTGGGGGTTTTTTTCAAGGATGAAGTAATATTTTACTCATGAATAACATTTCAGGAGGGAAAGGCAAGAGTGGAGAAAGGCAGGATTTTTATCTTAAACTTGTTTTTATGCAATTGCTGATCATATTTTTATACTGTCTGATGTAACCTGCCAGATTTCTTGGCTTCCATGGTGCTTTGTAATATTTTCTAGCTTCCTAGAGTTTGCTGTTAGAAAAGCAACTTCTGCTTTCACGTTGTCATCACTGTATTGTGCAAGTCTAGTGTACTCATTTTATTACCCCACCCAGAGATGTCATAGTTACTGTTGAATGATTTCCCTGGAGGTAATAGTGGCACAGCTTTAAAAAATCAAGACCACTTACTGATTGACTTAAGAAATAAAAATGGTATAATGCTTTCCAGATTCAAGCTTGTAACAATACTTTCTTTGTGAAAGTGTCAGCATCATTCATTTGTAGGGTCATATTCTTTAACCCTGTACATGAATTTTCATTAACATTTTCCTCTTTTAAATTCTTGGGTATTTTCATAGTGAAAGCTTATTTCTGTCAAAGTATTGATTCTAGCTCATTTCAGAGTCTGTGTGTATGAGGAATAGAAGAGGTAGCTGGTATTTAACTGGCAGTAGCAAAGCTGATTCTGGAAATCACAGCCTATCTGTCTTGCAGGAGCTCCAGCTCTCAGCTGAGAAAAGAAAGTTGCTGTATCTTACGTGTGAGGGACATCTTCCTTTTGCATGAATTCCTTTTGAATTAAATTAATTAAAATTTAATTAATTTTAAGGAACATGCTCAGTGCTCTCCTGGATGTTATGGCTGATCTCTAACTTTGTGGTAAAGAATTTACCTTCAGTACCAATGGTAGACAAGGGCATTGGTGGGTGACTTCAGAAGGGTTTCCCTGTACAGCTTTTAATATCTTCTCCTCGCAGGGCAGTCCCAGGTGTAAATCCATGTAAACATTGATAAATTAGGTTGGTAAAATAAGCATTTGTTTTGGTTTGACTCTGAACATGATAAAGATGGTGGTGTGAGTACAGAAAATGTAGGGTTTCAGACTGGGGGATTTTTTTTCCTTAAAAACCCCGTGGTTGCTCCTCCATCCTCCCCAGTTCCCAAAGACCCCTCTGTCCAGGTGTTGGCAGCAGCATGGAGAGGCCAAGTTCTGCTAAGGCTGAGCTCTGCCATGGGAACATCCCTGCCAGCATCGCTCCCTCCCAGTGCAGGGCAGGCACTGAGGTGGAATTGTTGGAGCAAGATCAGAGGAGGCCACGAAATTGGTGGTGAAGGGACTGGAGACAGGATGGAAGAGCTGGGGCTTCTCTGTCTGGAGAGGAGAAGGTTGTGTGGAGACCCCACAGCATCTTCCAGGATGGAAGGGGCTACAGGGAAGCTGGAGACGGGCTGTTCATCAGGACAAGGGGGAATGGGTTCAAACTGGCAGAGAGTAGGGTTAGATGAGATATAAAGGAAAAATTCCTGGCTTTGAGGGTGATGAGCCCCTGGCACAGGTTGGGCAGAGAAGCTGTGGCTGCCCCATCCCTGGAAGTGTCCAAGGCCAGGTTGGACAGGGCTTGGAGCCATTTGGGCTGGTGGAAGGTGTCCCTGCCCATGGCAGGGGGTGGCACTGGATGGGCTTTGAGGTCCCTTCCTATCTAAACTATTCTATCATTCCAAGACAATCCAAGATAACTGCAGAAAGTAGGTGTCTGTATGTTCTTGTCTTTAGCAATTAACACTTAACAATTACCCAACACCATCTCTAATCTACTGCCTAGACTTCTATATTTTGAGAAAAAAAAAACATGCTGTGATAGCAGTACAAGATATTTGTGGAAATTATAATTTAAAACAAAGTTTAACAAAGATGCCTTAAAGTATATTTCAGTTAGACATAGTTGTGGTATGATACAGGATTTGAGGAACTGTAACAAGGCATAAAAACAACGCTGGATAGGTCAAGCTATTAATATTCTGGGTGTATGTTGATCTCTCACACTATCTTAATAACTTGCATAGCAATGTTAAAAGCTAATGCTTGGCAGCAAACATAAAGAGTGCAGTGTACCTTATAGCACTGTTGGCAGCATCAGGGTCTTTGGCATGTACTTTTCCCACCACAGTACCAGATGCTGCATTTTCCTGTACTTCAAAAATGTAACTGGGCTTCAAAAACACGGGTGGCTCATCAGCATCTTCCACTGCTATTTTCACTGTCACTGTGTCCTTGAACGGCCCATTGCTGATGAACTTGGGGTCAATGTGGACATTGGCTGCCTCTACCTTCAGGCTGTAGGACTTTTTGGTTTCATAATCTAAGGTCTGTGAGGAACAAGAAAACAATGCATTCCACAGTTAGGGAAACCAGAGTGTAAAAGCAGCAAGCAGTGCCCTTGTATTCAATGACATAAAACAAATGTGAGCATCTGTCAACAAGCTTGGACTGAAATGTGTGTATTTAAACACATGAAGACTCAAATGGAAGGAGCTACATTCTATGTATGGAGCAGCATAGGAAGGCACTGAACACATGACAGCAGAGTCCTTGCCTTGGTCTTTGCTTGCTGTATCACTGAGGAAATTATCTGTACTGGGAAAATTATCCTTTTCTTCAGATGGCCTTTCAGGTAGCACAAAAGGTCAATGGACTGGAAAGGGGCTCCCACAGGCTGGCAGGCATTCCACATGGATGTGCTTTGAATTGCTTCTGGGTGCCCCAGGAAATAGGACACAGGGAAGTTAAATTATTTAAGTAGTGGGGAAAATATGGAGGTAGTTTGCGGTGCTTTCATTTCTGTAGGGCTTTCTGTCCATGGATCTGATAATTTCCAAAGGGGAGGTGCAATAATGCCCCTGGAGTTAAGTCTTTCTGGGAACCTGATCAGAGTTACAGCACATCTGCATTTTCCCTGGCACAAGTGGCTGCAGAGTTGCAGAAGTGGCCTCAAGTTCATCATGAAGGCGCCAGCCCCAATTCACAGAGTCTGCTCACACCGTAGGCTCAATGGTGGGATGGCCCATCCACGGTTTAAAACACACAAAAAAGCCACTCCCACTTCTAGAGCAGATACAGGAATTGAACCAGAGCACAGTTTTGAGCAGGGGAGACCCCCGGGGCTCTTTCTGAGGGCCTGCCCCAGTGTGCAGTGCTAACTATGAAGTTAAGTTGCCCAGGGCTTCTCCTCTGAATTCTAATTATCTCCAAGAGAGATAAATAGCTTTAAAGATACAAAGGGCAAAATAATAATGCTTAAATAATGACTAAGATTTATGACTTATAGTTTATAATTCAAAACTAATTTAATAACCTTTTCAAAGCTCACACTGATAGTTTGTACACGAAATCCCCTCTGCTGCTTTTTGCATAGCCTGTGACTCCTTCAGAACAGTATTGTGGACAATGCACAGCTGAAGAATTCAAACTATAGGGCATGAGGCTGTTCAGACTGAACATAAAGCAACAGTGAACGTCTGCTACTTATCAGCACTAGGCAAAACTTCATTAACAATGAAGCTGATGGCATCGTATTTTACCGTGACTTTTTATTATGAATTCATTTAGTTTGTGCAATTAATCCACTGTACAGTATTTATGTAACTCTTCTTGGTTATTTTCTTCCATTCCAATTCAGCTAATGGGGAAATGGAATATTAAGAGTTAATCACACCTTCAGAAATTAAGTGAATTTGCATTTACTAACATTTTAGCTTAGGTGGTAATCCATCATTACTAAATATTCTGTCAGCAACAAAGAATGCTCCACATTAGTAGGTATTACCCACCTTCTTAAGCTTGACAACCCCTTCCTGAGTCTCATAGTCTGTTGTAATTTCAAACAGGTCCATGCCATCTCCATCAATGATGCTGTAAGCTACCAAGCCATTTTCCCCAATGTCAGGATCTTTGGCCTTCACTCTTCCTACTTCCTCTCCTGGGACAGCTGCTTCCGACACGGACATCTGGTACACACCTGGGGACAAAGAACAGGTATGGCCCTTAAATGTGCATCTGCTCTCCAGCTGTGCTGAACTCACTGAACTCGTGAGTTCCAAATAAACACAGTAATTTTTTTACATAAGTTCCACATAAACACAGTAATTTTTTTACATTTTCAATCCCCCTGAAGGAACATTATGTTATAAAGAGCTCTGATGAGCAAGTTGTCTGTGAAATCTTAAAGCACATGGCTAATCTGTACAACACGACCTCCTCCCTGATGTTTTACACCCCATCTCTGTCCCTCCCTGTCCAGGGGGCCTTAAAAGGACAACCAACCGTTCAGAATGCAGACATTGTGACATCAAGGTTATCATTTATATCAGAAATGTTATTACAGAAACAGGAGGAAAACTCTCTTTCATATGCTCATGGTATGATCTTCAACTCTGTTGAGTCTAGAAGCATTTCTGCCCATTCATTCAGGAGCCATAAATTATACAATGAATTGGATGAGACCTCTCTGCTGCGCTGGCTGAGGAATAAATCTGCTGCTTTCTATGGCTTTACTTTGGAGCGTGAATGTATAGTAACAATGATTATTAGAACTTAACACCACAGAGAATATGTACCAATGTGTATCGGGACTAAACCAAACAAAAAATGGCTTTCCCACATCAAACTCCAACAGGAAAACCATCCCCAAACACCCCACAGATGTGTTACCCTGTGTGTTTGGGGACATGAGAGGAGAACAACACTGTTCCTGGATAAACCTCTCTCCAGGAACAGTGTCTTTCAGGCAGTATTGATTCCAGGACCTTCTCAACCCCCTGCAGAGTTCAGATAACACAACTTGATCCTTAATGTACAAATTGATGTCAGCATTTTCCGTCTCCTCATCAGCATTAATAAACTGGGGAGGGGAAAAAATAGCATGAAAAAATGAAATAATCTAATTTAACCCCATCCATAATTGCTCTTTTTTTGCTACATGAGCACCCTTGGAACATCAGGAGGCTTACACCAGGCAGGGACTCAGCTCATTACCCATAAAACAATTGGCACATGTCATTGAAATAGGTCATTAACTCCAGTCACAAAAACCCCAAGATTTAAGCATGTAACTCATTAATGGTTTGAGCAATGAACATTAAAAATAAAAAAAAAGGAAATAAGAGTAAAAAAATCAATCACATGGTTGTTTGTATAGAGAGGTAAAATCCTGGTTTTAAGTTAAAAAGCACTCCCAATTCAGGCTTTCATTTGGGGGTGAATGATTAAGTAGAGTAACTGCTACTGAGCATTTCTGATAATTTTAAATGTTCTTCCAAAACACTCAGTAAAGTAGCTTGAATTTGTAGAGAAAAATCCATGATCTGATGGAGTTAACAAAATACCTTACACTGGGGTCCCAGGTTATGATCTAGGGTGAAAAGTCATGCCTGTATGGTATATACAACCTGACATATTTAGTATTTAATACTTTTCTAAGAGAATGGTAGATAATGCTGACACAGATTTTTACATTTAGGAACCAACTATGTCCCTTCAGCTCTTGCATGAATCTCCAGGAAGCTGCAACATGGCCAGAAGAGCTGTTTGAGAGATGTTCATGTCCAAGATGTGTCAGGGTCATAACTGTTGGTCAGAGGACAAACAGGGTGGGCTGGGCTGGTGCCTACACTGCACTCCAAAGAAACTCAAAACTACGCAGAGATGGAGAACAGATGTATGAGTCCATTAATTGCCTCCTCCCAGCTGTGAAGACTGAATCTGTTAATGACAGCCCTGATTAATCTTGTATGTGAAAAATAAATAGCACAGGTATAAAAAATTACTTTATTTGACCACCAGAAATGCACTTCAACAATTTAAAAATGTAATTGTGCTAAATTTAGTTTGCTTTGTACTGATAGAAATCTTGATGAATATCCAGTCTTTCATCCTTTATCTCTATTTACTAGGAGTGTTTATAGAAGTAAATGATAACACATCAACACTTCAAATGCAAAGCTATGTGAAATAAAAATGCCATGCACTCACTTGCAGGCTTGTCAAAGACCTGAAAGGGCACAACCAGGAGCTGTTAACAGATTGTGCAGCATTGCCATCAAGGGACAAGAAAGGCAAGAGCCTCTAAGTGGGCAAAATACAGCTGTAAGAAGCTAAAGTAGATCTCCTTTCCTTTAGCCATCTTCATCAAACCCCAAAGTGGATTTGTCCATTGAAAACGACTCTCAAAACTCTGTTTGCAAATAGCTGTGACCTTGGAGCAGTGAAAGGCCACTTGCAGACTCCTTTCAGACACTGCAAGTCTAAGAGGAGATCCCTCTGCAGACACACTGTGACTGCTGCATGCTGTATCCCCCAGCACAGGACGATCTGTTCCTGCATAACACCTGCAGGGGTTTTTGTTTTAGCTTCCTCTTATTTCCCTGCAATGATTTCATGAAGTTCCTGTGGCCTAAACAGAGGAGTAAACAGTACTTGCTTTTTTAAAGTGTCTTTTACATCCATGCTGTAATTAAGAAAATGGGAAAGGAAGCACTCCAGTTTATCCCAGCACTGCTGCAGAGCAGGTACACCTTCCAGTATTTTGCACTAAGTTGGTTTAATGCACAAGAACGACCTCAAGAAATGAGGCTTCTTCCTTCATCAACAGAGAAGTCCACACTATGTCTCCCTGCTCATATAACATGGTCCAGTAATTCCAAAAATGAAGTGTAGGGTTAGGAATCTTTGTAATCTACTCCTGACCTTAAAAATGTCTCACTTCACAACAAGAAACAAACAATTCAGACACTAAAGCTCTGTAAATTACCAGCAAAAACTGTGTAACTGGTGCTGCTTTATTCACCTGTGTTGCAATAATCCACCAGTTGCCAGTTTTTCAAGCTTTGCACGTGTCTGATACTACACAAACTGTATAATATATACTATATTTACTATACTATAGTAAATGTGAGCAAGGATTTTGTTGTTACTTACTCTGTGGGAACTTTGGTGGGTTGTCATTGACATCTGTAAGTGTAATTGTCACTTTGGTTGTCCCTGAGAGGCCTCCCATGTGTCCTCCCATGTCCTTCGCCTGTATCACAACGTGATACTCTTCCTTAGCTTCTCTGTCCATATTGGGAAGGGCAGTTCGGATAATTCCTGGAAATACAAAGAAAATCCAGCACATACAAATTTTCACAGGTTCACACCATCAAAAACTGGATGCTGCCTAAACACAGAAGTATTTGCAGTGATGGTGCAGACTCTGTTTTCCCTACATTGTGCATTGTTCTGTGTAAGAAAAGCAGCCCAATATTGGACATAGGACAGCCCTGGAGAATTACAGTTCAGCACAGAATCATCCATTTCTATCACACTAGATCACATCACAAAGAAATAGCAGATATACCCAGCTGTACTGCCTCAGTCAATACACTCAGGTCATTTTAATGCATCATGGTTATGAGGTCCTGCTCAAATAAACTGCTCAGTAATACCTGTTTGGGCTTCCACCGAGAAGTAGGGCTGACCTTCAAGGATACTGTAAACCAGTTTGGCACTGTTCCCATAGGTAGGATCATCAGCATCTGAAGCTGTTACCTGAATAACTGATGTACCTAGAAATGGAAAGCAAACAGGAGGAATACAGTCAGAAGCAAACACGTCTGTAAGAACCATGCAGAGATGCTTTCAGTCATTCAGCATAACTATTTCTGAACTTCTTTATTTCCACGTTGGGAAATGAAAAAAAAATTACTTGACAATTTCTATATGACAAAATAGACTCATACGATCCAAAAAGTTTTGTCACCAGCTGTGATGTGGATTAATGTTCTAAACAGTGAAGATATAAAAGTCAGCAGTCATTCTGTACCATTATGGCTTTTTTCCTCAGTAATTTCAGCCTTATATTGCTTTTGTTGTTAGACACCCAAACAATAAAGTTTTCGGTTTACATTTCTCTCAGTAAGTTTCAGAGAAATCATTCCTGTAGGAATCTCTGAGACAAACACAAGCTCAAAGAGCAGAGGAAAATGAACTCTATACTGTGCCAGATACTCCTTAGCTTTATTACACAGCTCTGCCAGAGGAATGGTCTTGATGTTTACCGCAGAGGATTCACACTCCATAAATTCCAGGGGACTCTCATGCTCCTTACTAGGAGGAAATAGTCCTGTTCTAGGAACTATGCAGAGACACTTCAAGTATGAGTCAGGATTTGTGCAGGGTTTGAATTATTTGGTCAGCAAATCAGAGACACCGGCTGAGCATGAAGTAAATTTTACCTCCCAAAATTCCTGACAATAAGAATGAAATAAAGCTAAAACATACTGACAATGCAACACCTTCCATCAGGTCAGGAACTGCAGTGCATTTGTGAGTACTCACCTACATTTGATCTCTCTGGCACATTGGCATGGTAGTTTTCATGGAGAAACTCGGGTGGGTTGTCATTTATATCTTGAACTTTGACAATGAATTCAGAAGGTGGTTCCAAAGGTCTGTTGGTGTTCCTGTCCACAGCCTGTGCGGTGAGAGTGTACTGAGCTCTCTCCTCCCGGTCCAGTGTCTTTGTTGCATGGATGTTCCCTGATTTGTCATCAATAACAAAAATGATTCCTGCTCCTTCACCTGAGAGAATGTATTTAATGTTTCCATCTCCAGAATCAATATCTGAATGAAGCTACAAAACGAGAAACAGACATACCTTGACAAGGTGGCCCACATTTCATGGATTTGCTTATGAAACAAAAAGTTCAGGAAATTACTATCCTTTCAGAGTTTTCAAACACCTTGTCCAACACCAGGCAATAATTCCCATTCAGCCACATACTGTGACCTCCTCTACCCTGCATTCAGGGAGCTGCCAACCCAGACCTGCATCCTGCCACACAGAGGCTGCTGCTGAGGCTCAGACCTTCAGATCTGAGATTAAAACAAGAGAATATACAAGAATATAATTATGGCAGGTTCTTTATTCAAATGACGTTTGAAGGAAAAGACATTTTTACAAATATTTTGTACACTTCATACAAAACATATTCTACTGGGTTGCATGTAGAAGGGTGTTCAGTGCTAAAAGGGATGCAACCAGTGAGCTGGGCAGTGGGCCCAGCGGTCAAGAAGGCAAATGACAACCTGGCTTGGGTCACGAATAGTGTGGCAGCAGGACCAGGGCAGTGGCCATCCCCCCTGCTGGGGCACCTCCAGTGCTGTGCCCAGCTCTGGCCCCTCAGACAGGAGAGACACTGAGGGGTCGGAGCAGTGCAGGGTGGGGAACAGAGCTGGGAAGGGGCTGGAGCAGCAGCTGAGGGAGCTGGGGGGACTCAGCCTGGAGAAAAGGAGGCTCAGGGGGG
>JAOXXN010000162.1:20689316-20714314 GCA_026770055.1 Myrmophylax atrothorax | reverse complement strand
CACCCTCTGGGGAAAGAGCCTTTCCCTGAGATCCAACCTGACCCTGCCCTGGCACAGCTCCAGCCATTCCCTGGGTGTTCCTGGTCTGACAGAGCAGAGATCAGTGCCTGCCCCTCCTCTGCTCCTGCCCAGAAAGTTGTCCCTCCACTGAGGTCTCCCCTCAGTCTCCTGTTCTGCAGCTGAACACACCAAGTGCCCTCAGCTGCTCCTCCACATTCCTCCTCATAAACTTTGGGGACTGTTTTTGAGGGTTTTCCCCTCGTGGTGCTGAGCAATCAGGGAGATCTATAGCAGATCACACGCAGGCTGAACTGTCCTGTGAGTCTTTAACTAACTTGGATGAGGTCCCAGATGGAAGTGCGAGAGACGCCGGTGTGGCTCAGAGTTTACTCAAGGTTTATGCCTCCCCTGAGCCCCCTCCTGCTGCTCTTGGCTCCCAGCCCTGTGCCCTTGGCAGATGCTGGTCCTGAGCAGCAGCAGAGGTCCTGCCCTCGGGAGGAGTGGGAATTCCTCCAGTGTGGGTTCAGCAGTCAGAGATGATGGATATTGCTACAGGATTGTCTTACAGGGACCATTAGGACCATATACTTCTCCTCCACCTAGTCATCCAACTCCTGCTTCTCATGGGACCTGAGGGCAGGCTCTGACCTACCTGGAAACCTGGGCCAGCCTGGAACCCAACCAACACAATGCAAACTTTGACTTTGTGAAGTGATATATCTCACTCGTGCTGAACAACCTCTCACTGCTGCATTGCTGACTTTGCCCTATTTTTGCTCTAATTTACAGCTTCATTTGCCTTTGACACCTTCCTTTTTCAACAACATATTTTCATTCACTGAATGGCCACTACTTCTGGCAGCATTCCATTGCATCCTTGAATTAGTGTTGTTTCCTCTAACACTATCATCGTGCACAGGACACAAATCAAAGACAATTGCAGAGAGTTGGATCCCTCTTTAAGGAAGACTCAGGAACTGAGTTCCTAGTCACCTAGTTTTCTAAATAAAACAGACTTTTCAAATTCCCATATGTTCATGAGACACTTTCCATGTTCCCCAAGAAATATCCTAATGGAAAACAGGCAGTTTTAGGCCCTGGATTGACACAACCCCAACTGAGCAGAGGTTTCCTGGCAAATATCAGGCGGTGACGTTTGTTTAAAGCATGGAGCAGGAAGCATGTGATGTTGGCACTTGCTGCATTTGTAACACTCTTCACATTGCCAGAGCAGTTCAAAGCTGTCTAGAGAATTTCTGGCAAACTCTACTTGAAAACTACCCATGTGGAGCAGCACTTTCCTAATTGACCATGATAAGCCCCTGATGAGCTGCTCAGGGGCACACTGAAGGAGGAACTGTGGAGACTGTGAGGATGTTGCCTGGGGCACTTTAACCCTTCCTCACAATTCTTTAATATATAATGTATAATGAGCAAACCTTTAGAATTCTTTGTACCTCTTCCACTTCAATAACTATAAATAAGTTATTTGTGTTGTTCTAAACAATGTTTTGCAAAACATGCTTTTAAATTCACTTTGACCTGTACATCAGGATATTTAATTATATTGTCTGTTGAATATTTTAGTTTCTCTTTAAAAGAGTTTAAAATATTGCCATTCTAAGTACTTAGAACTCTGTGGTAGTAAATACCATTATCCTGCTGTCAATTAGCAATGTCCAACATTAAGTATTAATTATAACTCAGCTTGTTTCTAACCTAGTAAAAGTAATTTCCAAACTTCAGTGATGGATAGTGTTGCTTTTGCCAAAAATATCTCATGTTATCTCCACTGTATTTTTGTCTGTGGACATGTATTGTAATCACAGTTGTCCTTGCAAAGTTAGCCACCTCAAGAAATGGCTTTACAAGATTTTTTTTTGGATTGCACTCAGGGCATTTCTTAATTCTGTGCTTAAATCTGTTCCTATTCTGTGTTGTGCTGGCTCTGCAGTTTGCCTTTCTGTGCTGTTTCACATGTGTCTGTTGGAAAAAAATTATCTGAAATAACCAAAATAGAGCATCCTCTCGAGCTGGTTTCTATTATTGCATGTTTGAAAATCTTTTTTTAGTTAAACAAAGTGGCACTGGACGATTGCTTTGTCTGTAGTGTCGGGTCTCTGCAGGGACTCTGGAGTGCTCTGGTCCAGCGTCCTGCTTGGAGAGGAGCTGCCACAGACAGTAGGTGAGGTCCAGCACAGCTTTATCCAGCCCTCAGCTTTGAAACATCCATGCATGAATATTCAGCTTCCAAACAACCTGTTCCACATCTGTCAGCATCCTTCAGGAAAGAGGATCTGATTTCATTATGCAACTGATTTCCAGAATGAGACAGTTGCTCACGCCAACATTCAGGACTTTTAAGAAGAACTTGGGGACCAATTGTAGAAAGCAGTGTACTTTGCTAGGTCTAAATTCCTTCCTTAGAAGCTGAAGGTATCATTCCTGAAGCCCTGACTATGAGCACAGCACTGGAATTTTAGAAGTCTGAGCACAAATATTTGATCACAAAATGTTATGCGTGAGCACGTGTTTTTGGGGACACACACTTACTGAATATATTGTTGTGCTAAGGCTAAATTTTGCAAAATTTAGTGTTTAATCAGAAATGTAATTGCTAGGCTTGTATTTACGATGAGCTTTAATAAACAAATGAATGGAAACTTTATGAGAATTCTTTCAGGCAGACATAAAAATTTGAATCCAAAATAAGTTTCTCTGTGTGCACTGATTAATCCTTCAGAATGACAGGAACTTTCAAGGTCAGTCTGCTGATGCAAGTTGCCGAAAAACAAATCTGCCAATTCCCAATAGTAACCTTAGACTAAGGAGGACAGGAGCAAAAGGAAGAGCTGGGTTCGTGGTGTGACAGCCATTCTAGCAACAAACTCCTCCAGACCCAAAAATCCCCCCTCCATTCACTGTGTTAATGAACGCAGCTCAGTTTAATGGAGCGCTGGTGGCCAACAGTGGTGTTTAAAAAGCAATAAAATCAACTAATGCTTTCATTATAATAATGATAACTACATCAAAGGGACATATGGACTCAGCAAAACGTCTCCTGTAGTGCATAAACATCCCCACCACAGGAGATGTTTATTGCTTTAGACGTGCTCCCTTTGATGTATTTATCAGTTAAATGTATTAGTTCTGCTGCACAGTTGTGTGCAGAAATAGCACTGAGGAAGCCCATATTTTATGTATGCTCTACATAGATCATCACCTCTGAATACCAGGATCAAGAAAGAAAACCAAGTCAAAATACTTGAGTACAGTCAACCGTGTGGATGTTGGCAACCCATGCCAATTTGGCACTGAAACTCCAGCTGCCCTCACAGGACATTTTTGTCTCAGCAGAAGGAACTAAAATTCTAACAACATTTGATTATGCAAAGATGTTTTTTCCTTATAGGAAATATTTTCTATCATTAGGATGGAATTAATGAGGTCACATCCTTAGATGGAAGAATGATGAGCCCCACTTTGTGCATGGGGGGTGTGTGTGTATTCATGTTGTCTAAAAGTTAGTTTCCTCCTCATGGATACTGCAATGTAGATAATGGGGCACTGATTCTTGTGCCTTATGGTCAGTTCTGTTGCAGGCTGTTGGTACAGTGTCCACTTCTTTGCAGATACAATTGCAGATGTTCATTCACTTCAACTACTGAGAGAAAAAAATCTTTTCTTTCTGAAAATAACCAAGTCTGTTTCTACAGAAATAAGAGAAGTAGTATTTGAGCTATGGACAATCTAACTCAGAACCCTCCTGTACTGTGGCTGATGTTTCTACATTTTTTGGTGCTGTGCAATCTAGATGTAGAATGTGGGAGGCCAACTCCTGACTCATCAGCACACTTGACACCATGTGCTGGAATTTTTTGTGTTAATTCATTTATCATAAGCAGACAGATGCAAACAGCCTTGTTTAGGTTAAGGTTCCTTAGTACAGGATCTAATAATAGGAGTTAAAGGCACAGTGTTGTATCATGTCAGAAGATTGAACAAAAAGTTATGAAGGTACTTAATTGATCACATCATTAGTTATCTTGCAGAATAAAGTGCACATCTTGGTTTGTTGGGTTTTCCCCACCCAACCTCTTGTGTTGTTGGAGTTCACAGGGGCTGGAACTTTGTTTTCCAGAACAACCCACCCTGAGTTGCTGAGGGACACAATATGTAAACTGATCCCCAGCAGTGGAGATTTCTCTCTGGGCTCTGTCTAGTTGGAACAACAGTAGACACAGAGTTTTGCTGGTGTGGATACCCAGAAACATGTCATGAGCAGAGGAGACTCAGCTTTTCAGTGAGCAATGCCTTTGGCCAGGAGCGGGCAGTGTTGAAAACATCTCTTGCCTGTTGAGCACAGTTTACTCAGCAAGGACATGCCAATGCTGTTGGGATTGCTGTGACAGGAACAATTAATAAGAAATTAACCACTTGCATTATTGAAAATGTTTTGAAGCACCTCAGTGTTGCCTGCTCTGAAGTGCCTTCTTTTTGCAAGGGTTTTTGGGATGTGAACAGTGTGACACTTAGACCGTGCCATTCCCAACAGTGGGTAAATGTTTTAACCAAGCCAACAACTGGTTATCTAGGAATGAAATATATGGGATGCAAGACACAGATTGCACAAGATGTAAGAAATTCCTTAATTATACCCATTCCAAATAGGTTTTTTTCTGTTTTCATATTTAGTTTAATTTTTAAATGTGTTAATCTTTAAGTAATTACTAGTTAATACTGATAATTGATTGAGTGTGGCTCTTAAAATATTATATTGTTGATCTTTTATTTATGAGTAATCAGAGACTTAATTATTTATTGGTTACATTTCATGTCACATTTAATAGGATGATGTCTGAGCATAGGAGACTTCCTTTAATTACACAGGAAATCTTGTTTAAAGGCAATGACTTGATCAGTCTATTTCTTGTAAGCTCTTTTCCTAGTCATAAATTAAGTAAAAAGAATTGAGGAGATAAATTGTTTTCTGAAATCTCTGTGATTTTTACAAGGTCAGGAAAATAGAGCTCTCAGTTATTTGCCTGTCATTTCCCTAAGCCAACGACTATGATTGTTTGTATTTAAATATTCCCTACTTGCACATTGATTTGGGCTTCTTTAATGCCAAAATACATAATGTTGCATGGATATCAGTTGCTAATTTCCATCATGTCTGTCAAAAAAAATCTGGGTTTATATAAATATACCTTTCCTACTTGCCTGTACTCATAGTGTTGATTTTAGTATTAAAAAAAATCCAAAAACCTTCACATCCAAAGTAAATTGGAAGTTGTGCATCTGAAAACACGCTGGCAAATATTCCACCCACTGATGAGGGCAGTGCCAAACCTCCTGCACAGCCAGAGGTCCAGAGGGCAGGAACTGGGAGGGCTGCTGGAGTTCAGCACAGTGCAGCCTCATACCTGCATGAGAAGATCTGAGTACTTTTGGAATGTAGATATTCTAGATACTCTGCACCTATTTCTAGCTTGTTGCCTAATGTAGGATGTCATGTGGAACAAGGGAAAGGGGTGGAATAAAAGGTCTATGCTCATCCTAATGTTGGTAGTGGACTCACATCCCTGGAGCTGTCTAGGAACAGACTGGATTTGGCACTCAGTGATGGTCACAGGTTGGACTCCATGATCTCAAGGGTCTCTTCCAGCCCTAATGATCCTGTGATGTGTTTGTTCCTCTGCTCTCTCCCCCCTGTGCACCAGGACAGCAGTGAGCAGCTCAGTACTGGGTTGTTCATACCTGCACCTTGAGCAAATTTTGACCTGCTGATCCTTTTTTGCACATCTATATGCCATTTGTATTGGGGTACTGCCTTCTGCAAAGTAAGAGACCAAACACAACTGGATGCTGTGACAATGTGAGAAAATACTCAGTGTGAAAATGTATAATGTGAGAAAATGAAAAACACAAATTTCCAGTTTTTATTTTGACATGAGAAAAAATCCACCAAGCTTTGAAAATTCTGGATACCTGAATAAATCCAGTATTTCTTTGAACTGAGCTGAGCTCAGGAACCTCATAGTTTTTTGGGGTTTTTTGTTTTTCCAGTCTGCTTTCTTTCCACAGGACACCAAACTGTAGATTGGCATTGCTTCCAAACCCCTGTGACATGTTGTTTAGACTATTTGCATTACAGAAATTCTATATGCTACTGTTAGTGTGGCTGGATTTCATCTTCCAGGAGATAAGCATCGTTTGCTTTTTATATTCAGCTCATCTGGTTTTTCCAGTGTCTTGTTTCATGTCCTTTCATATATGGCTGTGAAGTGAGACTGTGCCCTGGACAAAGAATGGGCTCCCTTTTCAGACATGTTGCCTTTAACATTTCATGAGTTTCCAGAGGCAAAATGAAGGTGTAAAAAGGTGAGCTTTTCACAAGAGACAGTGCTGTATTTCTCTAGAATAAAGATGGCAAGATAATATTCTCCTGCTCAGAGGAACACCAGGCTGGGCTCCTGGCCATGGTGTGGGGGCCACCAGAGGGGCAGCTGGGTGGGCACTGGGGCTTTATGGAGTCACTCACTCCTGAAAGGGGAGATTCCTGGGGAAACACTGAAATGGGCACAGTGAGGTCTGTTCCCAATGTCTGAGGATGGTAAAACTGCAGGAGTTACCTGTCAGTGTCCAAAACCTGAGCTGGGCCTGGCAAAGGACTCTGCTGATAGCAGAGGTTACTGTAAAGCCTCAGGAAAGAAGCCACAGCTCTTTGAGAGTGTAAGGGTGGGGAGTCCTGCTGGGAGAGCACCTCTGAGAGGGCCTTGGGCTTCAGGGGGTGAGGGGAAGAAATGGAAACTTGGAGTGAGTGCACTGAGAAAAGAGATCTAAATGGAGGTTTGTAGTTGAAAAGCTTGCTGTTGGAGGGTCAGGACCTGTGCATATCTTCCAGTTACCTGCAAAAAGCAGGCTGTTACTGTGTTTTAATTGGAAAGTGGCCCCAGCTTTGAATTCATGTCTCTCCTGGAAGTGAGATCTGATCCAGATTAGTATCAGAGTGTGCCAAAACTGGCTAAGAGCTCAAATCTCATTTAGAGATTGCCTTCATGTTCTCCCAAAATGTCATATCACTCAATTGTTATGTTTTTTTTCCAGGTGCTGGAGACTATAAAACACACTAGATGTCTTTTCAGTAATGTGAAAAGTGATTTTTTTTCCTCTGAAGATTACACTGCACAGGGAAAACATTGGAGTTGAAAAGAATTTTTAGTAGGAGTACATGAGTATGCCACAAATAGGATGAAGGAAAATAAAACAAAATGGATTTATAAACCATAAAAGCACTGTCAGGTTTTTAAAATGCTTGTGCTTGCTGCTGGTTTTAAAGCTTTTTCTTAGTTCTTCTTGGTTCTGGTGCTGTGTGTTCCTGACAGTGTCTTGATGAGCAGTGAGTGCTGGGGACCTGCCCCACGTTCTGAAAGGACATTGTTCTGCCCCTTGGGGGTATATTGGAGTGGCTTGAATAGGTTTGTCTCGAGAAACTTGGCTTGTCTTAGTTGCAAAAGAGGCTAAGGGTACAGAAGGTGTTGTTTGCATGGACAATATGGAGCAAGCTGGCTAAACCCATTTCCTGGGAGCAGGTTTTCTTCCCTTCCCAGCTCTGGAAGATAAAAGGGATGAACGAACCCAGGAGCAGAACTGCAAACTTCTATCACTAATAAAAATGACAGTAAAGGTGTGAAGGTAACTCCAAAGAGCATAAAACCTGTCTGCCTCATGCACTTGCCCTTCTGCCATGGCTCTCTGACATGGGGCAGGATGGAGAGAGCCCTGCTCAGCAGGGATGGCTGTGCCCTGGCAGTGCCCATCATGTGGGCTCCCCCTGAGCTCCCCTGTGCTCTCCATGGCACAGAAAGCACAACTGGCTGTAGCCTGCAGTGCTGGCAGCTCCAGGATACCCACTGTGCCCTGGGCAGGGGAACTGGAGGAGGTCAGAGCAGCCAGTGCCAAGAAAGACTGAGGTTTTTTAGAGCTCTGCTTTTTAGGACTGAAACTTGAAGGGACATCCATCCAGTTCCAGTGTGTCAGCATTTCTCACAGGGGTGGGAGATGCACTGCTGGAGGTGTCCCAGTGATACTGGAGGTGTTCCCATCCCCATGGTGTGTCACCACACTAAACCCCCCAGGACCAGCCCTTTGCCAAGTTGCTCTGCTGTGTTACCCACCTAACCCACCACTGGGGGCAGAGCATGGAGCTGTCTGAAGGCTCCTGAGGGCTGGATGTGTGTGTTTTCCCAGGCAGAGCTGCTCCCTGTCCCTGCCAGGCTGGCAGTGCTGGCAGCAGAGGGGGCAGCAGGGGGAGGGCTGAACTCAGCCCTGCCAGGCTGTCCCTGCAGACTGTCCTTCCCTCCCAGCCCAGCCACACACAGCTCAGCCTCGGGCCGTGTTCAGCCCTTGCCCTTACAGAAAGCACTTAAAGTCCTCAGGAGCTCATCCACTATCGGATCTGACACACTCTGAGCTCTCTGGAGAAGTGGTTCAGAGGCGGAGCTTCTCCTTTGTTTCCCTTCACTTCAGTGAGCAACTTTCTTCTCTTTAGTTTGCAGGGTGACCTCTGCTTTCCCTGCACAGTTTTATCTCAGGTCACGGTGCTGGGACACTTGAAGTGCTCAGCAACACATGGAAATGAAGACCAATCCTGAATTGCAGTATTTTCTACCTTTCAGTCCCCTAAGGCTGCTGGGAGCCACATTGCTCATTGCTTCAGCTGTGTGCAAGTGTTAGAATTCAAATTGCTAATCAAAAGCAATCGTTAAGGACAAAGATGGATTAAAACTGGTTTAACAAATAACATTATGTTGTCCTTTTTAGCAGAGCAACCACATAAATCTTTGGAGGCTGAGGGAGCAGCACCATTCATTAGAAGTGCAGTTCTGGTGAGGGTTCTTGTGGGGTTTTATTTTGTTTATTTTGGTGTTTTGGGGGGTTGCTTTGTTTGTTTTTTATAAATCTGAGCAGAAAACTCTATGCTTCTAAACCAGGTTAGTACCAATGGAGATTCCACACAGCTGATGCACTGGTTTGCAATAAGTGATATATTTCAGAGCTTTTAAAAGGTGCTGTCTCCTGAAAATTCCTGTTGCTGTCTTCCAGTTTGTCAGCAAGGTCCATGTCAGACCTGCTTCTCTGAAATGTGTGCCTGGAGAAAATGCTTTTCCATTTGATTGCACCTTTAAATTTCAGCACGTATCTGGAATTTACCCTTTCTTGAGTGGTGTTTTATAGTGCCTTATGTGGCACCACACACAAAGGTGTCCTTGGCTTTTGGGCTGTGTACACTGATGTTGTGCTGAGTTCTCCTGAGCCACTCCATAACCAAGCAGGAGGCTAATCACACCCTCATTAGCTTCAAAGACAACTACAGACAATTTTTTTTCTCCCTGCTCTGGCTGGAGATTTAGTTTAGCTTAAAGGGAATGGAGCTGGTGCTAATGAGAATACACTGTCTTGATTTGCATATTAGATGAGATAAATATTGAGTTAATTTACACCTAAGATGGTTTTTATTGCAATCTGCACATTCCATGGTTCTATTCAATATATTTTACACACCAATTGTGTACAGTTTGGAGGAATAATGTGAAAATAAATTATTTTGATGGTGAAAGCAAAAGGGGGACTGTTTCTGTTATTTAGATTGGTTTGAATTGGTTTTGAAAATCCTAACAATAATTGAAAAGACTTTATACTTCTACCCTCCTTCTCTGTGAGTCAGGGCCCACACCCAGTGTGCAGAATGGTCATCCCAAGGGCATCCCTGGGAGCTGTGGAGGGACCTGCTCCCCTCAGTTACCAAGCAGTGTAAGAAAGTTCAGAGATGGTGTGTGGACTGTGCTCCTCCATTGCAGGAGCAAAATGAAAATAAAACCACCAAAACTTACATTGTTAGAATCATGTGTTCTTGGTAGAGAAATCAGAGGAATGTTCAGCATCTGAAGCACCAGAAATGGGTTTTGTGGATTGCCTATGATGACTCACGAGGGTAGAACATGTAGTATTACAAACATCCACTCTGGAAGACAAAATACTTACGTAGATACACTTAAATTATTTCGAATAATGTAGTGGGTTTGAAAGAACTCAAAGAATTTGCAAAAAAAGAACAAAAGGTGCTCTGGACATTTTAGAATTTTCTGCTGCCTCTGTTTTCTCTCTCCAGCTGTATTTCCTCATTATAGATGTGAGAAGCATCTTTGCAAATCCTACTGACATAATTTCATTCTCTGATTATCTTCTGATTGCAAATCTTTTTTTCTCTCTCTTTTTATTTTTTTTTAAATTTTCATTTGAGAAGGGTTATGTGGGGTTTTTTGTTTAGCACAGAGGATCACAATCCAACTTTGTATCACAGTGCACTCACTACCTGTGTGCCCACACTCATTAGTCATATTGTGAAACAATGTTTTATCAAATGACTGACATTTTCAGCTGCTTTGCAAAATGCTGGCACATTGTTATGCTCTTTGACTTTTCTACTTGTCCATTAGGATAAATGTTTGAAATGCCAAACATATCAAAAGCCTATCTTTAAGAAAAAGTTGTATTCTGAACTGTAGCAGCACTGGGCATTGTTTTCTACATTTCATAGCAACAGTTCAATCCACTGTGGGAAACAGCCTTAATACCAATTTGGGATTAGAACTGTGAAAAACAGAGAAATATTTTTAAATCATCTTCATTGTTTTTCCTCTGTTTGATTAGTGATGCCCAAATCTCTTTACAGAGTCATCAAGGCTGGAAGAGACCTTAAGATTGCCCAGTCCCACCACCAACCCAGCAGCACCATGATCACCCCCAAAGCACATCCCCCAGTGCCACATCCTGACACCTTTTGGATACTTGCAGAGATTCTGACTTCATAACCACCCTGGCCAACTTATTCCAAAGCCTGACCACTCCTTCAGTGAAAAAATAGCAGGGATCTTGCAGGTGCTGGGCAAGAGCAGCTCTGGGTTTACAGCTCTGCTATGTGGGGATCCACATTAGTGTCACACTCTTGTCCATGTGCCTCAGGTGACCTGCTCTAGCCCTGTTTTCTCTGTGAAAGCTCTGCTGGGCAATGACTCTTCCCCAGTCTGTATTTCTGCACTTAATTGGTGCCAGAGTGGAGCACTCTGAACCTCTCCTGTTGCGCTCTTTCTGACTGTTTATGCATTTTGTAGGATATGAAGGTGTCAGCCTGCCCTGTTCTCTCACCAGGGGTGCAAATGCAAACTGGATGAGTGTTCTCAGCTGTCCCAAGGGCTGCTTGTTCACCTGGGAACAGCATCCACACAAAACCTCAAGTTTGGAGAGATTTGAGTATTCTGAGTCTTGCCCTGACAAAGGAAACGGTTTCACTGCTCACTTAAAGGTTGTGTTTCCTCACCAAGGGGATGGTGGTGGCACCTTGTGTGTCTGGGGGGTATTTAGTGATCCTTTGGGTCTGAGAGCAGAGGCTCCAGCAGAGTAATGGAGTATTCTAGAGCTTCTTCTCCAGTTAGGGTAACTACAGTGAGTTATGCTTTGCTTTGACTATGTGTTACAAAATTCCTGCTGTCAGATGGAGAAAGTGTAAAAACTGATTTGAAAAGCATTATTTCTTTAACATGGAGCTCTCAGGAAGACAACTTGTCCCCTCTGAAATATTAAACTAACACAAGGAGTGCTTCTTAATCTTAAACCTCATGAGGCAGTGCTGGGGAAAGGATATTTCTAATACTTTTTGTTATTTTATTTTCTCTACTTGAAGTTTTCCTACATTTTCTTTAGATAAACAACCTCAGAGAAATATAACAAAAGCCTCATCAGAGATGAAAGTTTAACTTGGAAATTAATGGAACACTGAGCTTGATGCTCTTTGTTTTCCCCCTCTCTTCCATTGAAAAAGTACCTGTCATTCTTTTAGAATTGCACTGGAACAAATTAATCAGTTATTCCTAAACAGCTATTTAAGTAAGCTTTAGGAGACATGGTTTGGAAATTATAAAAGACCTGGAAAAAATATGTAATCTTTTCCCAACTGAGACGAAGAATTTGTCTGCTACCCCATCACCTCTGAGACTGTGATGTTCTCCCCAAGGCTGATTTTCCAGCCTTGCTCCAAAGGACTGCTAAAGTAGTTTCTATGTCCCCACAGCCTTCCTCAAAGGAGAAAGAAGAGATGATGTTTTGTACTTTCTCCCTTTACTACCTCTGAGCAGATAAAAATTAACCTGTCTGAACTCAGTAATAGCAGAAGCTGTCATTGTATGCTTGTGCAAAGAATAATTTAAGAGGATGCTTATGGAGCCTTTACAGAAAGGGAAAAATATTTCCAAGTCTCAGCAAAATCTTTTAAAACAAATACATCTGCATTTGGGATGATTCAGGGGGTAGCATGTGAAATAAATCAGGTGTAAAGGCTATAACAAGCATCATAAAAGATTCAGAAAGGTATTGAATTGGTCTGGATGAAAAGCAAACAAACATAAATCACTAGGCTTCAATTAATGTTGTGTCAGGTTTGTTTGGAGGTTGTTTTTTTCCTAGTTAATAATGTTCACTGAAAAAAACATCAAGTTAAAAAGGGACATGGGAAATTTTTCCAGGCTGCATCACAGATGTCACAGATGTCCCAGGCTATCAGGGACAGCTGAGAGTGATGGCAGAGAGCAGGGTAATATCTTTATGTGGCTTTTATGGAGCTCCCTGTTCCCTAATGCACTTTCTCTTCTAGAGCACAACTGGCCAACATTTGAAAGTCGTCCTTTATTACTCAGCTTAGTTCAGCAAGTGGCAATCCAAGGTCTTAAAAATGTATATATGGCTATAATGGAGCTACGTGGTATTATTAGACTTGCAGGAGCAGTTAAGATCTATTTTTAATTTTTAAATGAAATAAAGTGTAAGTCTTGCTGCTGAGATTGTTGCCCAGCTGCTGATTTGTTTTCCTGCATCACAGCAAACCAAAGAAAAGTAATTTGAGTTTTATGGTTTTCAACTTTGTGATTATCAATGCAATCACTTTGCTGTAATTTGTCAGAATAGTCTCCTAAAATCTACTTGGATTGTAATTGGAAATTGAAACAATTGAAAAAAATATTTATTTTTTTAAAATGTTGTTTTTTCCAGACCGGATTTCCACAGAGAAGGTTGCATCTTTAAAGCTTTAAGTGATGTATTGATTTAAGAGAATGATGTATTGCTGTAAGAGAATGATGTATGCCTATGTAACCTTCTAAAAGAATTTTAAAAAGGAACAGCCTTTGAATTTGATAAAAGCTGATTATAAAAATAAAAGCTACTTAATATGGAAAGGATAGTGAGAGAATCAGAGTGGTGGCAGGTCATAAACTGAAAGGGTTATTGAGTAAGGCTCATTTTAAATGCTTGTATTAAATTTTAACGGAATTAAATGATCATCTATTAATTATCCCCATCAGTTGAAAATATGAGCTATGACATGGGAAATGGCAGTCAACTCATCATTGCTTTTGCTTTCTGCCTCTAACAAAGCAAAGCTTAAAAAAACTTCTGTGATTTTTCATTTAAAAATTAATTCCTGAAAGATTAAAGGAAGTTGAAGAGCAAAATGTCTCCCCAGAACTTTGTGTAACAGCCCTTGGCCTGGTGGGAAGAGATGAACCATCAGGGGAACATGCAGGGACGGAACAGCCTTGTTTGTTTGGGGCCTATTGCCTGTGAAGGTTAATAATTGCAATGTTTACACTGAACTTTTAATTAAGGTGTCTTTGATTCCCTAGATTTCTGTTTAACTAAGATTCAGTGTCTTTGTGCCTCATGAACCATACCTGCTATAGAAATAGTTCTTATGCTTTGTCACTGCACTCTTGAAACTTAATATTTTCTCTTTTGTTTCTTTATAAATATCCCAGTGCCTGAAGCAGCAGATGAGGAAAAACTGGCACAATTATCTCCCTCAAAGTTCTCTCAATGCTGTGTCTTTTCCACATTTTAAAAATTCAGAGGTAAAAAGACCACCCTCAGCCAGGAGAATAAAAACCTGTCCTTCTTTATTAACCTCTTGAGTTTAAATAAAAGCTAACATCCTAGGAAACAACTATGTGCATCTCTCTCTCAGCCCCGTGTTCTAACAGAGAATGGAAGAGCAGGTGTAGCCCTTTGGTTCTAGGCAGCTGTTCACAAGATATCTCTTTATCAGTGTAAGAACTGAATCCAAAATGCCTTTTCTCCTGGCTCTAACTGGGCAGGGATTTACTTTGGCAGGCGACAGGGACAGAAAAAAGGCAAAAGAAAACAAGCCTAGTGTTTTTCTGGGGTTTGAGAAGGAGGATAATACATAATACAGAACTGGGGCAGGAAAGTGTAAAGTTTAGTAGCACTGAGTATGAAGACACAAATATCAATGATTAGGGGGGAAAGCAGACAGTGGAGATGTTCCTATTTTGCATTGGAGGAACTGTTTGGCCATGAGTTGTTAAAGACCAACACTGAGCAAACTGGAGGTAAAGGACAGAGGTGTGCAAAGCCAAATAAACACTTCAGGCTACACAGAGCTGCTCTCTCAGGTAAGGCAGAGGCTTTCCGGGTGTGAAGTTCTGGTCTGCCAGTGTCTGAGGAGCTGCCTTGGAGTGCACTGTGGGGGGAATGTTAGTTAAGCTGATCAGCATTAAATGGTGAATTCAGAGAAGGCTGAGAGTGTGAGCCAGGGGGAACTCTCTGGATCAAGGAGAGTAGTCAGAGTTCTTGAAAGAAAGGGCTTAGGATCATGCAAATACCTTCCTCAGTGGGGTGATCCCAAGGTGGGAACAGGGCAGAGAATTTTGCTTGTGATAAAGCTGAAATAATCAACAGAGAGAAGAACTGGAGACCTGCATAGGAGGAATGAGTTGTCTGGAGAGTAAAGGAATTGCTGGGATCAAGTGAATGGTACAAAGTGCAGGGTTGTGTTTTGTGGTGTAACACAAGAATTTGCGCTCTATGTGAGAGTGACAGAGTTGGGTGCTGGTTACAGCACAGCCACAGAGCTGTGGTGAGAAAGGAATGTTGAATCCTCTGCTGTCCTGGGGTAGGTGTTTCCAGAAGAGAGATTTGATCCTGTTGTAAAAGGCATTGATGAGATGCTATTTGGAATGATGTATAAAATGAAGTGTTTCATATTTAGAAACTATGTCAGTCTAGGAAAAGTCACAGAATATGCTGAGCTGGAAGGAACCCACAAAGGTCATCGACTCCAACCCTCAGCCCTGCCCAGCCCCCTCCCCAGGAGTCACACCCTGTGCCCCAGAGCATCAGCCAAACACTCCTGGAGCTCTGGCAGCCTTGGGGCTGTGCCCACTGCCCTGGGGAGCCTGGTCAGTGCCCACCACCCTCTGGGGGAAGAGCCTTTTGCTGAGATCCAACCTGACCCTGCCCTGGCACAGCTCCAGGACATTCCCTGGGTGCTGTCCCAGGCAGCAGAGATTGGAGCTGCACCTCAGGAGTAGCTGCAGACTAAGATGGACTTTTCTCAAAAGGAAGAATTCCATTAACATGTTTTAATTGCATACAAACAAATGTTGGCAGTTTTGGTAGTGAATAATAGCTTTACCAAGGATAAAGGGAGAACAAGAGTTCACCACAAATAAAATCACATTGCAATGCACATGAATGCAATGAGATTCCCCAATGCTGCCCATGTAAGTTGATCAGTTGAGCTATGCAGGAGTGAGAAATGAAAAAAAAATCTAGTCCACACTCTGAAAAACAACATATGCCATGGGGTGCATAAGAAATGTTTGCATGGAAATAAACTTTGTCCCCAAATACTTGTGAGGAGGTGCTGTCTGGGCATTTGTAGCTACACAGACAGTATGTCTGTGCTGTGTACTTGTTACTTGGTTCTGGAAATGCAAAGCTCATGAGTTTTAATTTTGGCATAAGGAAAGCCTGTTCTTCTACTGTTAGAAAATAATATCCATCTATATTCCTACTGGAAATACACTATTTGTTTGAGAATTTGGTTAAGAACACATCTGTCATAAAGCTGAAAAATAATATACCCAAGTCCACATAGAAATCATACTCTAACCAGCAACTCTCCAAAGTCAGTTTGCTCTACACAACTTCACACACTGATCTCAGTGACTGCTCAGAGATGACTAATAGCAAAAAATAAAGAGCCAGCAAAGATTATTTTAATGACAAGACCAGTGTCGGAAGTGAAGTCGGGCCAATTTTAAATTCCTTTCATTATATTTATAGCAAAAATAACCCCAAACATTCCTGATGATTTCCTGCATGCTATTGAATGACCATATGCCAAATTATAATAGACTAAACAAGTTTTCTGATTTGTCTAGGCCGTAGCTTCTGGATGATACATTAAAATAGCAATTGTTCTCAGGAACACACTTGGCAGAAAGCAGCCAAGACCACAGTGCAGCAACATAATAATAGATGACTATGTTCTGAAATGTTTTGCAAAAGTATCAAGTAAATATAGCAAACTCCCAGTCCAAATGAGATTTTAGCTGTAATTAGAATTAGTTGAAAAGATGAATGATTTATTTTACAGTAATTTTATCATCAGACAAGGAAATGAATAGTTTTTTAATGACACAATAAATATTGGATCATATTAGTTCTGGAGTTGAGAGTGCCTGAGTTTTGGCCATAGGGGCACAGCTGGCAGGGAGGGACCTGCTGTGGGCAGGTGATGTCCTGGCTGGGCCAGGACCTTTCCTCCATGTCACCAGACACTGCAGAGCCCACCAGAGCCTGAGGCTGCTCAGGACAGCCCTGTCCCCAAGGCAGGGAACAGCCCAGGCCTCCTCTGTGCTTTAACTCCTGTGGTGAGCATGGAGCATCTTTCTTCCTTGGGTACTACAATCAGGGTCATGAAAAATGACCAGTTTCCATGGAAAGAAGGTAGGAAAAAGACTTTCAGATCAAATAATCAGTCGAGTCCCACTAAGCCCATACAAGTTAATCTTTATGGCATATCACAAATTTAACTGCTTTGAGAGTTTTTAATGAAATACATGAATTGAGGGATATGGAACAGTTCTAAGCACAACTATTTCATTACTCATGTGCATTGATGAATGTGTGAGGAGTTCAGCCTGGTATGTATCTTTATCCTCTCGTAGATTGCTGTATTCAAACACCTGATGCCTACCCAATTTCAAGAAATTTTGTACACATTATTACGAAAATATTTCTGAAGGTTATTAATTCTTGTTGCAGATAGCTATTCAGCCCTAACCAGTCGGTTTCACACATCTTCATAACTTAATATTTGACTATAATTTGATTTTTTTCTTGTTTAACAAAATGTTGTTCTCTTTCTTGGCTCACTTCAAGAAAATTATACATGAGAAAGTAAATAAGTATTCTGTTTCCTTTTGTTTATGAAACAAGATAAAACATCAGGAATCAGTACCTTGCACATTTAACTTAATTCTCTCAGTTACTTTTTGATTTTAAACTGTTCTGCATTATCAGACCAATCTCTGAATAGGTTTTAGCTTAGACTTCACAACACACTTGTGGAAATAAGGCCTCTCTTTTTATTTACATGGAACAATGTTATGCAACATACCAAGTTCTACTATGCAGCATATCTGGTTTGCATGACACACACAGCAAAGTCAGCTCTTAGTCCTGAGAAATGCCAGACTGTGGGATTTCAGGTACTCTAAAGACTCAAATTAGGATTAGTTCCTTTTTCCACTGGAGCTTGAGTAAGACTGGATTGTCCTGGATAGAGCTACTCCCATGACATGCAGAATCAGCAGAGCTGCAACACTGGTATGACATTTGCAAGGTCTACTTTAAATGGAACGAGCTGAACTGGAGGATGAGACCATATCAGCTTTAACTTTCAGCTGCACTCCAGCAGTTAAGGGCTTTACACATCTTTCCAATCAGGGAATCATCCTGTTAGGAGATGGATTTTTGCTCCCTTACATGAACCCCTTCTCCCAGGGCCACACTGAGACATGGAGCTCTATTCTTGCACCAGCAGTTCCCTCTCTAAGTGCCAGGACCATGGTCCTTACTCAAAACAGTAAAATTGGAAGCTAAAGGACTCCACACCCAGCAAATTGACTTTATGACTAAGGCTAACCTTAGGAGACTGGTTATGTATATGTATCCCCTGGGAGTCAAGCACCAAGAGCATGGAGTGGCAGGACAACTGACAGAGAGTGGGTTTAGATTGGATATTGGGAAGGAAACCTTCCCTGTGAGGGTAGGCAGGCCATGGCACAGCTTGCCCAGAGAAGCTGTGGCTGCCCCATCCCTGAAAGTGTCCAAGACCAGGTCGGACAGAGCTTGGAGCAACCTGGGCTGGTGGGAGGTGTCCCTGCCCATGGCAGGGGGTGGCACTGCATGGGCTTTAAGGCCCCTTCCAACCCAAACCATCCTGTAGTTCTAGGATTAAAGGCCAATGTGTGTTAGTCCCATGTAAAATGCTTTGTTTAAATGAGAAGAGCTCTGCTCTCTGACACAGGAAATGATTTTTCTGCTGTATATGGAACTGGTAAATCTCATTTTTCCCAGGGTGTGATTCTAAACCAGACCACCAGCAGCTAACTCCCTGTGAGCCCTTCTGCACCACTAAATCCCTCTTCTTGCTGAAGCAGATTCCAGGTCTCACTGGAGCCAACAGCAAATAACCCTCATCTGAATGCAAACTGATATGAAGTCTTCTGTGTCATTCACTAAACATAATCAGTCTTATGAGACAAAAGTATTTAGTCCAGGAAAAGATATTTTTCATATTTAAAGATACTTGGGGAAAAAACTCTCTTAGTTATTCCAGTGAGTAAGGAGAATCTCACACTCCCCCAGTTCATGCTCTGCTGCTCTGCACAGAGCACGATGCCATGGAAAGGATTAGAACCTGAGGTTGCACTTCTGCAGAGCTAAGTATATATATAACTTCAGATATGGTGTGCAAACAGCCAACACTCCAGAGGTCTCCTGCTGCAGAGGGATTCTAGGTCATGGCAAGATTTGTATGCACTAGATACAGAAATAAAAATCTTTACAGAACTGGTGATTTCCATCTTTACAATGGAACTTGCTTTAAAAATGCTAAGTAAGCTCTGTAGAATCCTATTCTGAGTTCTGTAGAATCCTATGAAAGGAAATCTTAATCCTTTGCAATTTTAAATTATGTTTTATAGCACTGTATTGGATTACTGAGATGTTTAAAGCCCCTAATCCCCAGCTGCTCCAAAGAACAGGTTCTGAAATGTAGCCATGTTTTCCTGTAGCAGCTTTGGGACTCAGACTTATGAAACCACAAACCCAGGCAATGATGGCTCTTTGAAAACAGAAGTCATTGTGCAGGGAAGAGGGAGAAAAATAACCTCCTGAATAGTCTGATGTGATATATCTGTCAGTATCCACCTCTGAATTCGTCATGGAAGAAAAGCATTTCCACCAAGCTTTGATTTAATTTGTCCTTGTTGGAGAAGAGATTGCCACTGGTATACCTCATACAAAGCAGGAGGGAGCAGGAAGACAACTTAGTACATTATGAAGTGAATGACACAGAAATAAGCCTGAGAGAGTGATATTAAAAGGCTTGGGAAATGAAAAATGGCTGTAAACAGTGTTTTACATTTATTTGCTGCCCTGGGGAGATCCACTTAAGATAAATGTGACAGAGGCTGACTGGTTTTAAGCATAAACTCTACAGGAAAACAACTGGCATAAGAAAGGTAGTCTTATTAAAGAACATGGTGATTGATAGAGTCATTTCAAGTAATGACTAAGCTCTTGGTAGAGTTTATTTTAAACAGTAATTGTGTTCTTGTGCGTCTAAGACAAACTGGAATTCTCATAATTTCCTGTATGCTCAAAGGCCAATACAGCTCCAGCCTAGTCCATCCCAGTTCAATTGGGTTTGATGTAAGTGGCTATAAATGACACCCCGAGGAGGAAAGAAATAGAGTCAACATAGTTGCAGCTCCTAATGCTGTACTTACATGCTAAGCCAACCCTGAATACTTTTTTCCCAAGAGGTTATACATATGAATGTCTAAATAACACTTGTGCTGTGACTGACAGTCTTTTTGGTTTATGCCAGAAATGAGGCAGAAAGTCAAGATTAAAGAGTGAAAACCTATCAGTAACTACCGACTGAGGGCAGGTCCGTTCAGCTACCAAACCAAGGCAGAAAGAATTGCAGCAAGCAATCCAATTCTTTGGGATCTCTAATCTCTTGCTGAGGGGCTGACAGACTCCACACGACCAGAAATCTAAATTCAGTCTTTGCCATTGCTCTTGCTCTTACAGCTTCATTTCCAGAGGCAGCGTCAACACTGCTGCTGAAATGTCAAACTATTAAAGCATCCTGTGCGGTCTTTATATGACCAGTGTGTTCCTCTACAAAACATTTTTCCACTTTGGATATAATTCTCCAAGACTCCTCAGTCCCCTGGTCCCCTTCAATTTGATCTCCTTCAAGCAGGAAAGTTGCAGATAAAAGCCTTCCACTGTGGAAGGACATGAAACCATCCTGGCAGCAGCTTGTTTAAGTCTGGCAACCACTGTGAGTCTCATTTAGACACTCAAATTACATTCTCTGGAACATTTAACTTTATAAAGCTTGACAAGTTAGTGAAGTACTACGAGTACCTCTTACAAATACATTTGCTAAAGAGAGAAAGGTAAGAACTAACTTACTAATCAAAGAGCCTTCTCCTTTTCTCAGCCTTCTTGGAGCTGCGGAAGGAAGAGCTCAGATCCTTTAGTCATGCCCATGAAGGTTCTCTTTTTGATAGTTTGCTTAACTGTTCTAGTTTAGTGCAAATTTCTTCCATAAAGAGCATAAAAGCCACTTTGAGATTTCTGAGTGAAAAGTTGAATCAATAATTAATTTTTGCCTAGGCAGAGATTGTGAAGAGACTTATTTTGGCTCGATAGTGTGAGATAACAACCTCAGAATATTGAAACAGATTCCTAATATAGCCTCAATAGCACTAATAAAGGAGATCATCACTGTTTAAACACCTCAGGGGAGGCTCCACCTGAAAAAACCCAAACCTGCAAATTTATATTATTATTATTTGCAAACCATTAAATCACAAGATTATCACTCAAACAATAATTGCATAAGTATCTTCTGAGATGTTGTAATTAGTCACCATAAAATATTTCCTTTTAACTTAAAAAACAAATACACAAACACAAAGAAAACAACACTTTCATTCCCACAACCTTCCTTTGGCTTCCTGACCTGCTCTGAGCACAAATCAGAGGAATTATCTACATTTTCAGTGTTCCAAACCTATAAGGACTAAGACATAAATATAGTTTTATGACATTATGATATAAAACTAAAAATGCAGCAAGAGGTGTTGAAGTGATACAATTAGATGCTAAGCATGTAAATAGCACAAACCAGACAGGCTTGTGTCAGCTTGCAATTAAAATATGCTTTTCATTCTAATCATACATTTTATAAAAGGGCAAATTATTCAGGATATCTTTCATGAGCAGAACTCACTTTGAATTAAACCTGGTCATTCCATGTTTGTAACTGATAATGTGAACACTAACACGTGCCAGAGACTATGGCTTGGCACTGTTTGTGGCCTGTAATTACAGCTGACTGAGGCAAAACATTGCACTTCTACTCTTCTGACAGAGCCATTAACAATAGTTTTAAGGCAGTGCCTGCCTACAGTTGGAATGATGTTTGTTGTCTGGCTATCATCCACAGCAGGCAAATTGGAATACCTTGAACCTATAGCTGTTCTTGCACAAAAGTTTCTGAAACTGTTGTTTCACAGTGAAACATGGGAAAATGGGCAAAAATGGGCATTTAAAAAATTAGTGTTATTCATAGCTGAAGCTATGAATCAATTATAATTTGATGTACTTTGGAAGTGCATTATATACAAATACCTTTTGTCTTGTGAGATACATCTGCACCCCAGATCACTAATCAGATTTCTTCATTTTAGATCCCCAAAGTCTTTTTTAACCAACAGGACAGTTATAAAAGTACTTAAGTGTGAATGATTGTGTGTCCAGTCAGCTAAAGCTTTAACTTCCAAACCAATAACAGTTTTCTCCCTAATGAAGAGCAGTGAAGTGTTACTTAAAAATGAATTTGTGACAAAGAAAAACAGCCTAACATTCAGTATGACATCTGGATTGAGAACAGTTAAATTTTTGGATTGAATGACCTTAAAATGAGGCAAGTAGAGGGGAAAGCATTGATATCCATAGCAGAAAAATAGATCCAAACTCCAATAATAGCCTCCCAACCATACATGTACAAATATAAATACATATGCATCTATATCTATCTCTATCTAATCTATAGCTATCTATCTCTATATCATCTATCTATATAATCTATCTCTATCATCTATCTACTATTAAGTGCAGATAAAGACAATACAATCAATCAGTTTTTGATTTATGCACAACCTTCTAGAGATCTCAACCTTTATGTATCTATCTATCTATCTATCTATCTATCTATCTATCTATCTATCTATGACTGAAAACTCCATTCAAAAGAATAGGATTAGGCATTTTTTCCCCCATTAAATATGCCCTTGCATTCAGCATATTTTCTACCAAAATGTTCTTTTCAAAATGTTGCCAGGGTGATATCACTATTTCAATCCAACCAATTTCCTTTGAAGTCTCCCATAACAGTAATTAAATAAATTGGTCTTGGACTAATTATGTTGGGTTTTTTTCTGGAAAATGACCTATTAGGTTAAAGAGAGATGAGAGAGTCTGTCACCAAACATAACCTTCCTAAATACATCGGTACTTGTTACGTTTATAGGAAGAAGGATGGAATACTTTGAAACTTTGGACCTTTTTACTTTTTTAAAATGGAAATGTCAACTTCACAGCTGAAATAAAAAACAAACTAAAATGACTGCTGACAGTGCTGGGAGTGCACAGAGAAAGAAAATGAAAGCTTTTAAAGACTATATATTAAGCCCAAGAGAGCCAGTGGGAACTGGAAGCCCAAATTACCATGTTAGAAGCAAGTAGAGGGTGGACAAGATGAAGGTGACTGAAAGCCCAAGACTACTGATAAAGTGTATTGTATAAAATAGAACTCTCCATAAATACATTGTGTTTTCAAGAGCATGAGGCTTTGGAGATTGGGTTACTGTAGCTCAGAAGGTTCTGTGTGTGGCAATGCATCAGATCAAATGACTCCCTCCTCTGTTCTGTGAATTTTATTACCCCTGGCAGAGGGAAATGAGGCTTTCACAGCTCCAAGTAATTTCCAAATACATAATTTTATGTTTCATCTGTACTTTTCCTCTTGTTTCCAAGTCAGGTTAAAGTTGTTAGTAGCAGTGTGTTGAATGTCCCATGAGTTTTGCTTAGTTTTTTTCCCAGACTAAGGTTTTTTCAACTTTGCTAAGGATTCCCCTCTTATTTGTGGACACTTGCCATACACCTGATAAGCAATCTGCAGCACCCACTGATTTAACCATTAAACAAGCTGAGCCAACCCTCTGCCTTATTCTCTAGTGCAGTCTGTCGTCTCAGACTTCACTTTAAGTACTGACACTTGCTGGTTTTGTTCACCTTGCAAAGAATGTGGAGTTTTTCATTCAAAACCATTCTCACTCAGCTGCTGTGTTTTTCTTTGTGTATGATGGTGAACACTCCTATCCTCCTGTTCCTTTAAATCTCTGGTAAACATGAAAAGGCTGCCTAAGAGTACCCCATATGGACTAGTCCCTGAATGTCTTTATGGAGCCTTTACAGTGGCACATCCAAGGACAGTGATACAGTGCTTCTCTACAAAGCTAACCTTCTATTGTCTCACCACTTTGAAGACCCAAAGACAGAGTTTTCAACTTCAAAACTTGTACGAGTGAGCAAAAGGACAATAAAAAAAGCTTTCTGGAAATCCAGTGGTCAGAGAGAATAAAGCACCAGAGAGGCACCAGCTGGAGAAACTGGATCTGGGGATTCATCCAAAACCAAGGAACATCTCTCTGAACAGACAGACATATTTCTTGTTCCAATGGAATGGCTGACAGGGTAAACATTGCTATAAAAAACTTAACATGATCTTTTTTCAAAAAAACCCAAACCACCTCTCTGTGCAAATTTAGTGAACCCCTTCTGGCTTAAGCTTCGGTAAGTGAACTTAGCATCAGACCTGAGGAATGATAAATATGTATTATGAGCAGGAAGGATCATTATGATGAGATCCCACAGCCACTTCTAATAGGTTTGTAAATACAGCTTTTAGCTAAACCCAGCTGAAATACATCATAGAAATAATTATGGAAGGATAAGATTTGAATCTTTACTGAATGCCTATTTAATAATGGGGTTTAAATAAATAGTGTAAAACATACTTTTCCATGTGTTTACATGAACTTGTAAGAATTTCAGAGCCTTGTAAGCCCCTAAGACGGTGTTCAATTGGCTGGGATATGCCACAGTCTGTATGTGAGGCTGCCAGCAAAAGCAGCAGGACCCATTTGGACTTTCAGGCATCACCAGGACTTGTCTTGGCCTGCCTGGGCCTTGATTTTGGTTAACTTACTTGGCTGTAACAGGTTATCTAAGGACCAGGTGGCTTTTGGCTTAGCTTAGGATGACTGTGTGCTGTAGCCTCGTTGGTTTATGTGTAGGTTGGAAATTAACAGATAAAAATAACAGTGAACTATTCCCTATAGAACGAACTACCGGTGACCCCCAAACAACAAAGCAGAGACAGGCAGGGGATGACATGAGGAGACCTGAAAGTCTGGGTGCAGGATGAGTGGAGGCCCCCAGGCAGTGAGCTGCTCACCAGGGGTCAGGTGCTGGGACAGATGTAACCTTGGGAGCTGCACAGAGCCAGTTTTAGATAACACGGAGAAAAAAAGGACAATATTCAATGTACAGAAAATACACCTTTCACAGCAAAACAGCATCTAATGAGGAGCTACAGACCAAGGAAGAAAGAGCAGCGTGTGGAGCATGTTAGCAAACATAAAAATGACTCTGGGTGGAGGAAGGAGAATCCAGTCCTCTGGGACACAAGGGCCCTCCATCCC
>JAOXXN010000162.1:20645757-20657382 GCA_026770055.1 Myrmophylax atrothorax | reverse complement strand
GACGGTGACAGTGAAGTGCTCGGGACTAGAACCTACAGCCCCCGGTATTCCCAGGAGGTCTCCCATCCAAGTACTAAGCGGGGTGACCCTGCTTAGCTTCCGAGATCTGACGGGATCGGGTGTCAGGGAGGCATTTAACTGCCTAGCATGGAATAAAATACAATTTAAATACAATATGCTTTGACAGTTTTAAACTCTTAACATCAGATTAGGGATTTAAATACACAAATAATGGTATTTGTATGAATGTTTCTGTAGAGGACTGAAACACCTGTCCACCTAATCCCTTACAAAGAGTGTGGCTGTCAACACCTAAACATATTCGGCATCTCTGTCACAAGCTTTTCTTTGATCAAAGGTAGACAGATCTTGTACTACTCGAGTTTCTGTACATGCCAGTACATGGAATATATTTGTTTATGCTGTTGGATTACAAGATAGCTTGATGTAATAAAAATAAAAGTACCTTCCTACATTTTAGTCTCAATATCCTCCCTTGGCAGCAAAAGGGAGAAGGGAACTGCCTGTCATGTGCTGAAACACAGCAATCAACAATGTAGATGATAAATCCGATGCTATGGGATGCTTCATATGAGTTATGTAGCTTTACATCCCTCATTTAGATAAGATTTTATCTCCAACAAATGTTATCAAAATCCTCAGGTTTTCTTCTCTATTTACTAAAATACAGTAATCTCCTATTAAAGAACAATCACACTAAGCACTCTTTTTTCATAAAGCCAGGGTTGGCCTTGGCAGACAAGTCTGTGATGAAGGTTTGCATTTACAGCATCTCCATTGCTTAATGGCCTTTTAGTCCCTAACTTAGTTCTGAAATTCTTCATGGAACAGACTCTATATATTAATTGCCACTAAACAAACATAAAGGCACCTTTTCATTCAATTCTGAATGTTCACCTTCACTACACAACAACAGCACACACCTCAGTGGTTTTGCATCAACTTTCTCCTGAAATCAGGAAACAGTCCAGTTTCCAATGCTTTCCCTTAGTCCTTCTCCTCTTTCACTATGATATTTTATCCACTTTTTAATTTTTATAAGGATACTTCTCCATAATAAATGCTCTATGGAACTCAAAGGCTTGTGTAATTGGATTAACAGGTTTATAGAAAATCAGTTATAGCCAAAATTGTGAAGGTGGGAGTAGGGAAAGAAGGAATATTTCAGCAAGATGCAACGCATTATGTAAATTTGTCACCACATGCCATACATAATGAATAAACCTTGTGCTCTTAACACTTTGATTATAGACTATACAGACAATGCAAATTAAAATTCCTGCTGCTCTATAAACGAAATGAGAGGAAATTATGTAAATTTTAACACATTATATTGATTTGGTTGAAACAAAACCTGTTCCACTTGATGTTTTAGGGGAAGAGCCACAATTACAATGATTGAGAAAGTGCAGTGTTAATGAAGTGTGTTATTGCTAATCAATTCCTCCCCCTCTGGTAATGACACAGGAATGTGATCTGTCCCAGCATCACCCACTGCCCATGGAACCACCACACATACTGAGCAGGTATGGCACAAACCAAGGCTTCCAGAAACTCATGTTCACATCAGAGACTTCACAGGAGAACTTGGACAGACATTCAGGAAGGAAGGGTTCATATAGAATCATATCTCATATAGAATCATGGAATGACAGAATGGTTTGGGTTGGAAGACACCTTAAGGTTCATCCCATTCACCCCCTGCCATGGGCAGGGACATCTTCCACCAGCCCAGGTTGCTCCAAGCCCTGTCCAACCTGGCCTGGGACACTTTCAGGGATGGGGCAGCCACAGCTTCTCTGGGGACCCTGTGCCAGGGCCTGCCCACCCTCACAGCTCAGAATTTCTTCCCAATATCCCATCTCTCCACATATACACACACAGAGACAACATGTGTGTCTACGTGCATATATCTACATATATGTATACACACACACACACAGAAAACTTGTTGGCAATGTTGTCTCTCTGTCTTGAATACCAACCAAGTGACTTCCCTCTAATGAAATAAACCCCTTTCTGCTGGATGACTTCTTGGAGAATTCAGAATGAGTTTATCATGTAGTAATAAACGGATGTGTTTAGTTCTTTGACATTAAAAGCAAAGTCTTTCAAACTTAAAAGTTTCATGTCCAAATTAAAGAAACTGAAATATCAGTCCCAGCAGTTTCAAAATATTCACATGAACAGTGTATTCTTCTGGTAACAGTTACCTGGGTATATGGTAAGAATTTGGAGTATCTTTAAAACTTAGTCTGATGCATTTCTGTGACTTTACTGAAAGAAGCTGCAGTGCACAGAGCTGATAAGAGTTCTGCAGTTAGTCAGTATATGAAGATTATACCTTCTTCACACAAAGCAGAGGACCATGTCTCTCCAAGCATCCCACCACCATTTTAAACAAAATACTTCTTGGAGCTGCTCACCAGAGAGTGGCAGAATACTGCACTGCTATCTTTATTATTTACTGTGTTATATAAAATAATTAGATTAATTATCGTAATGTTGCATTTTGCAGCCCTTCCACTCTTTAAAAATTTCCATTTCATTTTTAAAGAAAAAAATTTCATTTGCAAAAGGATCTGCAGCAGTAGAAATTTGTGGCACTTATTTCCCAGGCAAATACGAGCAGGTGGGATGAGCCAAACTGTTTTATTTTCTATTTACGTAACTACATCACTCTCGGAAATATTTGTGGTCCGGTGTAGTGACTGCATTTGTTTCCTGTCTCTCCTGACTTGTCTCCCACTAATTTAGTTTCCTTCCCGCTAAGAAACAGGGAAGCACAGGGACATCTGCCTGCCTTCAGCTGCAGCTTCACAGCCAGGACTGTTGCAGGTCTGAATCCAACACACACAAACCCAGGACAGCACAGGCAATAAGAGCTTCGATGCAGAAATGACGTCGCAGGTAAACATAAAACACACACACTAAGACTGGCACTTACCACAAGAAATTTTAGTATATTATGTTTGGTCCATGAACAAGGAAAAAAGAAGCATCAAGCCCCAGCTGTGAAAGAAAATTTGGCTGCCCAAGAAAAGAAAATGCAAAAATAAATATAAGAGAGCGAGATGCAAAGGAATTAATCTTTCCTAGCAATAAAGCAATATTTACTTTTGCAGATCCGTTCTGCTATCAGCGTGCACTCCTCTGCCATGGTGAGGGGTTTAAAAATGCCAGTCCATTTTTGCTTCATTACTGCTGAGCTGCGGCGGGCACAGGGTGGCACCGCAGCGGCCGCTCCGGACCGAGCGCTGCCCTCGCTGCCCGCGATTTACTGCAGCTCCTGTGGGGCTGGGGCAGAGCAGCGAGCCCTGCCCCGCACGGGGCACTCAGCCTAATTGCACCTGCTCATTAAATGTCAGAGCGTGACGTGGGCAAAGAGCCACTCAGGGCTTGGCAAACAGAGATTTGCAAACCAAAATACGAAACATCACTTAAAACTGAGGGACAGGAAACTCAATGTTAGCTAAGTGAACGGAAAAAAAGGAGTTAAGCATTTGAGTTCACAGGATGTGGTACAGATGATTTCTTATATAAAATAGAGGCAAAGAATCGTGGTGGTAAATATCTCACCCCACAGGAATCAGTTTAATTTCCAGCCCACAAAGCCCCTGGAAAGCTGCATCTCTCCACATTAACTTTTGCTTGAATTCTTTGACTTCAGATTGCTTTGTTTATAGGAAAAGGCTCTCTTTGATGTTGGAATATTAGAAGGAGTGAAACAATAAATTTCCCATATTCTAAAATCCAGGCTTAGTGAGCTTGTTCAAGGACCCCTTGATTCATGAAGGCAAATAATTAAATTACCTGAGCTTTGATCAGGGAGTTGCTGCAGTCCCTTTTTGATGTAGAATGTGGTTGTTTGAAGCTCCAGACAGATAACCAACCCATATGGTTTTTAACCCTTTTGTCACTAGTAGCAGACTTCATGCCACATTCTGTCATTTCCAAGGGAGCCCCACAGCATCCTTTGGGGATGCTGCTCCAATAGGAGCTCAGTGGGCATAGCAGATCCAATAGGATCCCTATAGCACAGACAGGGATGTCTATTGTAAGGGATGTCTATTGTAAGGCTGAAACTCCCCCTCCCAAGAAAACTGAAATTATTTTCCAGTCAAGTTCACTTGTCTTACTGTCATGCTTTGGAAGCTGCTTTTTAGAGGGTGTGACACTGAGACACATAAAAATACTTCTGAGAAGTAAAGGGGTTTGCCCTCACAATACAAGAGTTTTCACCACTCTCATGCTTCCAACTACTTCCCCCTAAAGAAACATGAGTAGGCACAGACTCCTCTAGTCAGGTGAAAGAGCACTCTTAAAATAAGAACAATAGATTTAAGCCTTCCCTCTCCTCAAATGCACCACCGGGGTGAAGTCATCCTTGCCATGACCACTCCAAGCAACGCTGCAGAACACAAACTAGGAGTCAACACAGACACTCTACTCTCAGCTGCTTTGCCATTCTGAATATGATTACTGAAAGAATTCCTCTCCAGAAATGAGGAATTATGCTCCTCTTCATTCATTCTGGGATTCTTTTGGGACATGAGGAGGTTACTAAAAGGACATAATTAGAAGGCATAATTAATATATAGTGATCTCAGTTCCCTACACGGCTCCAAGAACACAGCCATATATATCCCCCTAATTTTAGCAGCAGTTCCATAGATTATGGAAATGACATCACTAGACTCTGAGAAGTAGAAAAACCAGTTTTGCAACAGGACTTTTTCTGGTATCATTCATGGCAGAAAGGCATCTGTCCTTCAAGGCACAGCTGTGGAAAGCATTCCTGCCATGCAGTGACATCTCAATTCAGAAGGATACAGCCTTGACAAGGCATAATGAATGTGCCTGCCTTCCCCTAGATAACAGACAAATTATTTGGGGGCATGAGGATGAAGAGAGAAATTCACATATTTACATTTAAAGTGCTCGATATGTTATTAAAAAGTTGCTATGTTCCTAATTTGTTGGAAAATAAAACTTGAAGAATTTAATAAAGCCCAAAGGGGAAACAAGTGTAATGAATTGGTAAGAATGAGAAATGAATTTAATGGATATACAATTTTATGCTTTTTACAGGAGCTGCACCAACATGTGAAACAAGAAACCTTCATATTTGAGTAAACACTTCTTGTAACATTCCTGAAAAGTGATAAAGGAGGAGCTGCTGATCTCAGATTCAAGAAGAAATTATGTTTCATTAACTGAAAGTAACAAACTGACCAAGGCATTTATGGGTTAAATATAGTCGACATTAAAGCACATGGAAACAGTTAAAACACAAGCTTTTCTGCAGTTACTTTGAGTGATTTCATTTCTAGTAAAAATGGCTGTAATTTCCAGATGGAGTACATCTCTAGGCAAAAACATTCTTCTCTCCTCCAGGAGGCAAAATACACCAATGGAAAAAGTCATGTGGAAACATTATTAAATTAACTTACATTCTTTCCTTAATAAATATCAATGACCTCCTGTACCTCCTGTAATATTTTTGCAGAGAAAAAGAGTAAACAGTAGTTAAAATCCCCATATTGGGTAGGTCTCATGCTATGTACCACTTTCAAGAAACAACTTGCTGGTCCTTCATTTTTGAAGAGAAATATCACAAAGGAAGAAGCAGGCTTTTACAGCTATGTGACCAGAATGCAGAACTGCACCCAGTCCCTCAGTAATCTGATACATGTGGACAATCTGGTCCGAGTCTGCTCAGAGAATGGCCCTCAGAACCTCATGAAGGCAGCAATTACAGGAGCACACTTCCTGACCTCCAGCTCATCATGAAAAAGCCAAGGTCGTGACAACGAGCAGCTGTCAAATCCTGGTAAGATTAGAGCTGGCACTTTCTCTATAGACTTCATTATTTCAGCCCAGCTCATTTCTTGTTCGATTTGACTGCATAATTAAACAAATATTAGTGCAATTTCATACATATGATGGTGTACTCCTGACAGTGCTATGACCAAAACCTGGTTTAACCCTGGAATTCACACACACCTCCCCCTAAACTCCAGTTGCAAACATGCATTAATGTAACCACCAAAACCACTTGAAACCCAGTCAGGGATACTGGTCAATAATTCCAATGTCACTGAATAATCCCATCGAGTCCAATATAATTTCTATTTTATATCAGGTTCACCAGTCTGAATTTTAACCAGTAACGTGCAAACAGCAGAGAAACAATTTCAACTTGCCTGCTCATAGAAGTAATTAAAAAGGCTGCTAACAACAATAACAAAATTCTGGGCTTACATGAAATAAGATGGACATTCACCTGGCCTTTCAAAAGTACAAATACACACTGAAGGGCACAATAAGGTGGAATTCAACATCAAGACCATGTCATGCAAAAAAATTAGCAATTTGACTTTTGACTTCTGATTTTCATCATGTGTTCTGGCTGCTCCTTTAAAGCCCAAGCCAGCAGCCACTTACTCATCTGTGATGCTCTAGAATGACAGCACATCACTGCAGCACAGAGTAAATCTTTGTGCTACTTTTTTCCATGATGTTCATCCTGTCCTAGTTCCATATGACATCTGCATATTGTGTATAAATTGTCTAGTGAGACATAAAGGCTGTTTTCCATTTCCCCTGCCACAAGAGGGCTCAAGTATTTCTCAGATCACACCACAGCTGCCTTATTTAATTGTGGAGTCTTCTTTGTTATGAAGTGAATAATTATTGAAGTCATTGAACATACTGAGAATAATTTTATCCTGTTTAACTGCTCCCAGCAGTTTGACATATACCGAGACAAATACACAGAAAGTAAGAATTTTGCTAATCCAAACCACTAATTAACGTGTGTAGAAGGTCACTGGACATCATCTGCAAGCTTGTAGTGAGGGGCATGATTGCACTGCAGGCTGGGAATGGGAAACCCTTGTTTAATTCAGGTCAAAGGAGAAGGTAAGTGTTGGACAAGTCTGATCCAGTGAATCCGAGAAGAATGTCTCAACATCTGAGGATATGGGCTGATGATTGAACAGAGCAGAAGCATGAAAATCAAAAGGAAGGCCAGAAGATGCACTGTGCCTGATATAGGTGAGGTTACAGGAGGGCAGAGTGAAGTTTACATTGCAAAATGGGAGACTTGGAAGGTGAAACATTCACTGAATATTAGATTTTGTGCTGTAGAGGGGGAGCAGGATCTAATAAACTGAGGGGCAGGAAAGATCATCCACACACAGGCAAGTGCAATGAACTCCAGATGGTGCAGGAACCTGAGAGACCAAGGGCCCATGCCCAGAGCACGGGAAAGGCTCCAGGGGCACAGGGACAGCAACCTTAGCTATTGTACAGGGTTTCTTCTAACCCAGGTCATGCAGATGCCCCAATTAGCTCTGAAGTCTCCAAATCAACTTTTTTTGGACAGAGCAATGGGCTGTGATCTGCACTGGCTTGAGGGAGAGATCATCTTGAACTGCTTTCACTTACATGGGTATGGCCGAAGCACCCCAGAAAACCCTACCAGAGATCTTTAAGAGGATTTGTAGTCCTAGTACATGAAACATGAACATAATGGATTTATGATTTTTTTTCACATATAGATTACAAAATTCACAATTTTAAGGACAGAAAGAACTGTTATGACCCTCCTGTCTGACCCACAGTCACATGTACTGCTACCTAATCAGCCCTTTTGTATGTAAATGATAAACTGTTTGCATGCAAATGCCACTGCCTGCTATGTTTTCTTCTTGCTTCAGAAAAGGAAATGCTATGGAAATTGCTACTGCGTGAAAAAGAATTGAAATGCATACTAATCAGCCACATTCTCCCAGCTATACCAGCTATAATTGGAACAGTAACAAATAAAAAGGCAACAATCAGCAGTGGACAAAATTTTCTATTTGAATCAGAGCCCCAAGTAAAATTATTATTCAACTGCTTTTCAAAATTTTGGAACCTCTTATGTCTGGAGAATTTGGGTTTGAAACTGTGAATGAACAGTGGCTTTCTCTAATGTGAAATATTGAAGATCTTCACTGGAATTTCAATTGCAAGAAAAATATGACGAAAGAGAATGGGAAGAGGATGATATCATAAAAACTACCTGTTCACTGTGTGCACTGGATAAATGTTTGAGTGATCGCAGAGCCACCAGTCTGGTGATCTCTGTGGTTCATGCAGTGTGGAACAGGAGGGTGGATCACTGCTCTGGACACACTGGCAGCATCCAACTGCTTTAATATTGCCCATTCCTGAAAAAGCTCACAATCATTTCTGTCCTGGACACAAAGTACCCTGAAGGGAGCAAATGCACTACAACCTTGCTCTGAAAAGGACAATATTGAATCCTAAAACTGAATTCTAAAATTTCAGGTGTGTTTTCCAGTTTTAATGAGATCAGTCTTTTATTTTGTAAATACTATTCAAAGTCCTGTGTTTACCTCAGGATTTCTCTCAGGTAAAATTTAATTTTTCGCAAAAAATAAGGATAAACTTTTTTAATGTCTTTGTTTTTTTCCAATAGTTTAGAGGTTGCAACTTTTACTTGTTCAATTAAAATTTTCCTATAACCTTTATAAATTAAAATAAACATAAACATGCACAACGTACACCTAAGATGTAGGCAGGCATGTAATATTATGTCTAAAAAGGTCTGTGAATCCTCATCTAGGGGCTGGTATAGTTACAGGTGTTTTTGAAAATACATTAATTTTTGGCTCAAATGCCACTCAACTTTGCACAAACTCTATTTCTTTTGTTTGCCTTACAAGGTCTACATAAAAAATAATAAAAATTTAGTTGATAAAAGATGAAAGTAGTAACAGTTATTCATTCAGCAGCCAAGATCTTTGAGATAATTACTTTAAATCAAGAAGGGACAGACCATTTAAATTTATGACTTAATGCCGACACATGCATGTATTAATGAAACAGTTAGCATTAATGGAAATAGGGTTTAGTCTCCTGACTCAAATAGAGCCATCATTTCTGCTTTATACTGAACTAATGACTTATCCTTGGCAGAATGATATGTAGGCATGTTTTTAACTATTTAACTTAACCACTGAGACCAATTAATATGTTTCTGAAATTTTATTTTATTTAAAAATATATATCAGCAGCCTCTCTGGGATAAAAATTATGTTGAACCAGAGTTTGTATGGCAGCAGTTTAACCTTAAATGTAACTCTTTCACTTGGAATATCTGATGATTGCACTGTGTAAAATGAAGAGCACAAAAATGTGGGGCAGAAAAAGCAGCTTTTTAATGGGATTGGCATCAAGTTAAGGAACTTTTTAGCATCCCAAGTTGGCACAGTCTGTGTGTGATTGGGAGCTCACATGAAAAGAGATGGTGGCTCTAAGAGGGTACACCAAAAATGTAAAGTTTAGTGCACTGTACAAAGGTAAGAAGATAAATGTGTAGCTCACAAACACAGAAATTCTGTGAATTACATTTTAAAGGGTTATTGAATAATTATATTTTAAAGGGTTATTGAATCATTCCTAAATGGTTATTGAATATAATACCTTCTGCTCAGCACTCCAATATTCAACTGTGTAGCCCTGTGTCCTCACAGCACCGTTGGGGGTTCATTGCAACAGTGCCAGAGTGTATCAACACAATCAGATGACACCTTAATTGTAATTAATGTCTTGATAGGCACTTCCTACAGCTGATAGTCATGCATCAAGGTTCTGTTCAGTTTTGTGTGCTTTATGATGCTCCAGAATTCACAATTGCATTTTATATCAGTGTATCTATGGTGTAGCTATGGCCTACCTGTTGATGAAGTATTAAATCATCATTATAATAATGAATTGTATTTGCACACCTATTGCTGCTTAGTTCACCAATCACTCTGGAAAATCCTGGCTCCTCTTTTACATTCAGTTGCTTGGTCCTTTTCTTTTAATCTATTTACATTGATTTCTACTATTCTAACTCTGCCTGCCATTGCACTACAATTAAGAATTCTGATGAACTCTTGCTGATTCAGGACGGAGAGGGCTCTTACTCACTGCCAAAATTTGCAGGAAAAAACCCCCAACACAAAACCCCCTTAGAATTTGCTTAAGCCAGCACTTTAAAATTGAGGAGCTAAATTATGGCTCCTGGAGCCAGCAGAGCTCCGTGGGGCTGGGCTGCCTGACAGCAGCCACACCACCCAGGCAGTTATGGAAGGAGCCTTCATGCCTCTGTCAGGCAAAATCAGCCCTAATGTCACCTTCCCTAGGGCACTGCTCAGCAGCAGCACTGCTGCTCCACAGACTTGGCTCTGAATTTCTGCTGCCTTGCAAGGCACAGCTGATGTCCCAGACACAAGGAATGTTATCTGGAGGGCTTGAACAGGGCTGGCAACTCAAACTTTTCCACCCACCTTGAGCATACTGAATGGCTGAGGACACGTTCCCTGCCTGGCAGCGCAGAGGACAGGCAGCTATCAGGTCTCTGCAACACAGAGCTGTGCTCGTTTCCCTCTGTAGTAGCTACTAATTCTCTCACTAGGACTTGTTATTCCAAGATAATTCTTAATTAATATCCTTTATCAGGCCATTGACAGAAGGCTGTACAGCAATTATGGCACTGTCTTGCCTGGTGTGGGCACCAAAGCTGTAGGCAAGGATTTTTATTAGATGCATTAACTTCTGTGGCTGCATATCTGCCCATACTGATGCAACGCTGTACAGTTCTGCACTCTGTTACTCATGGTGAGTTCGTGTACACAGGAATGTGGTTGGTCTGTGAGTCAAACTGAAGATCTGTGCAGCCTGGAATCCTGTCTTTGCAACACTCCAAAGTGGCTGTCTAGGAAGAGGGAGGTGGAATGAGCCTCCTTCCATGCCTGGAACTATTTAAAATCTCTATCGTCATGTGTGTCCTTGCTGCTCAGAATCCAGGGAAAGTTGGATGGGGTTTGGAGCATCCTCATCTAGTGGAAGGGGTCCCTGCCCATGGTAGGGGGTGGGAATGAGATGAGCTTTAAATTCGCTTCCAATCCAAACCGTTCTGTGATTTGCAGTCATGGGTTGTAACAACACCTTTTGTATTCCAAGGTGCTGCAGGATATACGGAAATGATTTGGCAAAATATACTTTTCTCAGTTCTTCAGCTACAAACTCCACTGACCTGGATGTGTACAGATAAAACTAGAACAATTTGGCTTAATATGTCTAATTTTTTTCCTATCAAGGATGCCTTTATAAGATCTCTCAAACATGATAACATTTTTGAAAAGAGATATATTTTGTTTCACTGTATCATTGAGGTTTTTATGCTTTAAACTCTTGGCATGGTAGGAAACACAACATTGCCTTTGAAAAAGGAAGAAAGAGAGTTCCAAACCCTCAAAGAGCTGGTATTTTACACCCACACTCCAGCTGTGGAGTCAGCTCGTCTCCAGACAAGCCGAACTTCCAGGATCCCCAAACTTCATAAAGAGGTAACGCGATCCACCGACTCGAGAGCTGTTAATCCCGTCCGAGTGCCTGGGCATTAGCCCAGAGTGCGGAGAGGCTGGTCCCGCATCCCTCGGGATGCTCCGCCGGGAACAAAACGGCTTTCACGGAGCCGGCGGCGCGGAGCAGCACTGCCCTCTAGTGCCCGCCCGGGGCCCCGCACCGCCCCACGTCCCC